>CM032661.1:26348528-26359922 GCA_019095985.1 Streblospio benedicti
ATGCCATAATGATGATGTTACCTTTCCATCTATGTATTCGTGTCAGTAACAAGAGAGTTGCCTTGCGGTGGGTCGAAATAGCATTAGGTTTAAGGTTTGTTGCAGTTGTTCTTGAATCGCCATCTAGCATGTCTTCGTATCCGGTTTGTACTTTTGCACGTGTCGGATAAGCCCACAAGGTTGTCTTTGCACATACGTTTATATGGCATTTTACCACCTTTATTCATACATACCCGGTATATACGGAAACAGAGTTATAACATGGAGATTTTTTACATTATTGAATACTATGCCTGTGACTTAGCGTTTCAAAATTGTGTTACAGGACCGGTGCCCGAAATCTAATGACCAATTATGAAAATTGCTTCACCCCCAAACCCCACCTACCCGCAAATTAGTGGTATTATTTATCAATCTAGTCCACAAATCTCAGACAGTTATTTAATGGTGAAAAAGGACCCATCATTTGTTACACACTCAACAATGTACATCGACACATCTTAGACTAATATAATGTCACTCAAATATGGTATCAATAAACAGTAGTGCAATTAGTTAAACAATACCTTCGAATACACACATTTATTTGCCATCACAATCGTGTTTTAATTGCGAAAATAGGTACTGTGATATAACACAATAAAGGCCATCAGCCAACATAATAATCCAGAATCACAATGAATCAGAGTACATGATGCATAACTCAGTTTACAATCCACACACATTGTGTGCAGTTGGTCCTTATTTCAGTCTGCTAGATAACGGATCCGTGTTTTCACAAAGTTGGAGCGGAGGTGCACCATTGTAGTTCATGTCCCCGGCACCCATCTCGATCTACTCCGCCAGTGTACAAACGCGCCTCCATTGCCTTATTTCATGTGCGGCCAGAGCTGGTCCTCGGCCAACAGCTCCCGGATGTTGCCCTTGTTGGCCATCTTCACCTTGCCACTGGACTCTGCGCTGATGAAGGCACTGATAAGCTTCCAAAACGCCGTCAGGATCCAGGGCAGCTCGTACACGATCAGGTAGCCTGTGTGTCATATGCATGATAAAGAGTGTTAGCTGTTGTTTACACGTGGTCTGGTCAAGACGTATTCCAGTTTTTGAGTGTTTTTATTTACAAACTCACAATTCCCACATCCCAATTTTTTTGTTTTTTGTTCTTGTTTGACATTTGACCCATTCTCTCATCTCTTTCAAAAGTGTACACAAACACCCAAGTTCAATACAAAATATTTGCCATTGCATATTATGTGTCAAGTAATGAGCATACGTGTGCATGATAAGAAGCACACGGCGAGTCAGAAAACAATGACAAATGCACAAATGCCACGCCCACCTCAACAGCAGTACATTTTAGAATTGAAATTGTTCTTGGAAAAAAAGAACAAACAAGCAACATTGGCGGTCTCCACTGATATATTATGTTAATATATCTCCGTCGTCGCAGACAAAGAAAACTACTGTACCTGTACATGTTGGAAAACATTATATTTACCTAGAAACGCAGGGAAGTAGGTGCTGTAACAGGTCATCATGAACTTTGTCACCTCTTGGTTCTGTGAAGCAAAGTTACACCGTTATAACATGTTTGTGTACACACATGCATAATAGGCTTATTCAATGCATACATATCGTGCTTGGAAATAGTGATTACTGGGTATAGGCCTACTCCTGATGTCTAAACATAAGTGACACCAACCGCTAAACACGAATATACTTTGAATGGCTGTTATTAGTGGGTTTTGATTTCGACATAATCAAATGAACTATTTTCATAGAACCATGTTATACCTGGCTTTGGAGACATGTTGCTGTTTTCTCAACAGCATCAACAGTGCTCACATTTGAATCTCAGTTTGTACGACCGTGATGCAAGTTAATTGGATCTTGGGAAAATATAAGGTCAACAGTTACGTGAAACCGTGTAATACCCTCAAGTTGAAGTTTGTAAACCCAAAGGATACGGATAGCCGAGAGAGAAAAAATGTGTTGAGTAGTGCAACAGCATTATTGCAATGACTGCCGTTCCAGCTATATCAGTGATAAAGCCCGAGCACTTAAACCCGCTTTACACATTTGCGAATTCCAACCTTCTACCAATTGCATATCGTGACCTACACGTGAACTGAGATTCGAACACCAGTAGTATTGTTGACGGCATTGAGACAACAGCGAAACGTCTGCAAAGCCCGGTAAAACATGGTTCATTGAAAGCCATTCATTTGATTATACGAGTATGCTTTAATAACTTAATAGTTTGATAACTGTCAATACTTTTAGGTATGACTACATATGATTGTTTATAACACACAATACTAAACTCAATAAAGTAGACACCTAATCTTCACAGCCCAAAGTAACTTTAACCTGAGAATACAATGTCATATGGCAGTTCTTATTGCTTGACAAAACGCAATCAAGGGCATTTTCATTTCCTTCACTATTCTACCATTTCAATCTGCCATGCTGTTTTTTTTTTCATCTTTTGTACTTTACATTATTGCTTCATAAAGGTTTGAATTGATAATTTTTTAACGTGTTAAATGAGATCCTAGCTTATGCAATGACAGAAGATTTGCTTCATTATTTCACTTAATTCTTCGACCAGGGCGTTTTACTTCATATTTCATACAGACACTCACACGGCCAGTTTCATGTAAACCTCGAGAACACGTGTGGCAACGACAACTTCGCCCCTAAACCTTGATCATATATTATCCATAAAACCCTCTCTATTCACTTATTCACTGACCAACACACTCATTCATCCCCATGGTGCTGCCCGCCACGTGTCTTACCATGACCACCTCTTCACCGCTTACAGATACAGGTCCACACGGGGCGCCCCCCCCCCCCTCCTCTCTCTCTACCAAAATACGTTATTTCCACGATGTCTTGTATTTGGGCTCAATTCATCCAATGAAAGTGCCCCCCCCCCCCCTAAAAACCTGGATCTGCCAGTGCAACATGTGTACACGAGCACTTCCGTGCCCACAGCGTGTCACCCACCCTGTTGTTGATGCCAGCCGTGTGGCAGTCAAGCATGACGACCACCATCTGCTCGGGGTTCCGCCGGTGATGCTGCTCGAACATGTAGGCCATGTACTTTTTCACAATGGCGCGTTCCTCTGGCGTCTTTGAGCGGCTCTCCCCGGACAGCATGTACACTGCGGGCAGAGGAAAACAGTGGTGCAGTCTGCATTGGAATTTCATTTGCAGATCTGTGAATTGGCATTTGCACTGATGCGGGTCTGTTCCCACAAATACACATACGAGTGTTTTCTTCTGCTTATTTTTTAAACTAGCGCAACAATGACTGTTTACTTACCATTGATTAATCTTATCACTTTACAAGCTCTCGTTTACAAGTACTCGTATGTGGAATGCATATTACTTCGTGAGTTACACGTATGAACATATTAGACGAGACCATAAGATATGAGCTGAGGGTAGTGGCAATCGTCATGGCTAACCGCGTGCATAATGCGCGAAGAATACTTGTAGTACATGTGCATGCGGATGCATCATACATGTGTAAACGCTACTCTTAATACTAACAAGAAATGCAGACTTACAAATGGGGTGGCCATCTTTCGTCTCTCCTTTGTAGTACGCAGCCTTCTTCTCTAATACCTCTGGCGGGAACGAATCCTCTGTTATGTCTGAATTAAAACATTCAACGGGAAATCCTAATTACCAGTAAGCAATTAACGTTTATACTTTGTATTTATATATTTGTATTGTGAATAGAAAATATTTACATAGGCGTTGTTAGACCGCAAAATATAACCAGTTATGATTTGCGTTAACGCAAAATATAACCAGTTATGATTTGCGTTAACGCAAAATATAACCACAGCCCTAAAAATTGACCTGGTGACGCAAAATATAACCCCTGACGCAAATTATAACCAAGGTGTAGCCAGCAGGCTAGTTTGTGCGGAAAACCACCAAATTGCCGACTATTTATTTTTACTGTGTATATGTCACACATACCCATGCAGCAGAGGGTAGACTGCATAATGTCTAAAACTAATGAAATATGTAAGTTTACTGCTGCGTTTGTGTGGGTTGTGTATGAGTAAATTATTGGCAATAAATCTGTAGAATGTGAAGCCATTATATATGCAGACATCTTGTTTGATCTTAGGGTGTATTGTGGTCAAACATGGTGTGCGCATCTGTGGTTTTTAATGTGATGAGACACAGGAATATCTGTAACCCTAATTGAGCTCAGTATCTAACAACTGAAAACACCAATTATTACATCTATGATTTAGGAAGCGGCACCTTCCTGAACCTTGGGTTTGTCTTCTCTCCTTGCATAAATTGCATCTCCATATAGGTAGCACATGATTCTTTAAATGTCTCTGTATGTATCAAGACCTCGTCTGTTTTTTTTATAGTAGATACTAAAGAAGATACCATGGCATCGGGTGTTGTGAAATGGGAGGGGGAACACGTGGCACTTCGTGAGAAGTGTACACTAAGTGTGTGACCATAGTAATATAGGCATATAGGCACACTTTTTTAGGATGCTTAGCGTTAGCTCAAATAACAATATCTTGCACTAGAATCATTTGTCTCGGCCCTTACTGGACTCCTAGTATTAGATACAGTTCGGTAGTATAGAAAAAATACCATGTGTGCGTTTAAGTAGTAGCAGCAGCAACGGCAGTATTTACGTGCATTGTTCTTTTGTTTTAAAAGTTTCTATGGAAGGTAATTTCTAGTATTGAATACAAAAATACTGTTACTGTATGTTAAAAATAGCATACATTTGCTGTGGTTATATTTTGCGGCAGTAGTTATATTTTGCGTCACCATGTCCATTTTCGGGCGTTGACGCAAAACATAACTGCGTGGCTATATTTTGCGGCTGGTTAAGTTTTGCGGTCTAATAACAGGCGTGCACTTTGATTATCAATATCTCGGTCCATTGTTTAAAAAAGGGGCGCTTGATAGGGCTAACTCTTTATAACGATTTAATGCGTGGGATGCGCCGTTTGTGTGAACTACATTGTATGCATAAATAAAAACATACATGTAGGACTTCGGCGAAGAGGCGACCTAGATAACCAGCATTAGATCTACCGCGTAGATCAAGATTATTTGATATTTGATGTGATTGAATTTGACAGTTTTGAAACATAACACTTTACCTTTTAGATTGAGCATAAAACCCAGTGATTTTTATGATACAGTTACACGGAAAATTGAAATTTGGTTGAATTAGTTTAGTAATTATCTTGATTCATCGAGCTAATAGTCAAGGAAAACCTTGGCATTGACCGTCATTGAAGATAAGAACGCATTTTTGCAGAATACGGTAGGCCTAGTAGAGTATGTTTACTGTGAGAATCTAATTGATGCCATAGCTACTATTGAGCATTTTTTTCTTATTGGTGTTTTTATTTTTTATTTACCATTGGGTAGGAATTGTGCTGTAGGTGATATAACCATATCGTTTTCGGTATCAAATTCAAGCTTTAATAGTTAATGATATATATCCATATACATTAAACAAACACAAACTATTAGTAGATATTTTTTTTACTACATTCATTTTCATAAAAAATGGGGAAAACTTCTCATGAATTTGACACACTGTATAGTGTAAACTGCTTTAACAAGATAACAACTGTCACAAGATTAACATATAATGTGACATATAGAGGTTAAACTAATTCAACAAACACTGACGTTGTAGCGGCTTCCATCACGGAGCCGTTGCACCGCGCTAGATTTGTTACTTCGGCGAAAGGCTCCGTGATGAAAGCCGCAACGCAAGTGTTCGTTGAATTAGTTTAGCGTAGTTTAGTTTAACCTCTATGTATAGTCCTACTACCAATGATAGTCTTAAAAAAAGATATTTAATGTGACGTCGGCACCATTGATAGCTACACACAGAAGTAACCTTAACTTGTAGCGTATGATCATGAATAGGCCATAATTCCAAGTTGATGCTTTTATCATTTACATGATACTCTATACTAAAAGGGTACATTTCAAATAGGGTGCTAGTCAAGATGTCAATAACAAATATTCCTCGTCAGATTCTTAACATAAACATATTGTGCTAGCGTATTCTGCAAACACATTACGTTCTTATCCTACTTGACGGTCAAAACAAGATGTCTAAGCGTTGATTTCTTGACTATACTTGCTGTCAGTGAAGGATATCACCTACAATATATTTACACACAGACCGTTTAGACTGGTATACGATGAAAAACCACCTGTTGGAGGTCGACGTTCACCTCTACACATCATTTTCTAAGTAATATGTTGGCAAATATAGAATTAGTATGTCATGTGATGATACAAATTGAATGGCATCTAATCCGGGATTATATGTTGTCAATAAAATTGCGACATGATGGTATTCCTATGTAATATGAAAACCATGTTGCATTGTGTGAAGCCATTGGCCATGGAAGCGAATGTATGGTGATGCTCGCGTACAGTATACATTCAATGAATCATAATTGGTTGTATCTTTCATTATAGAATGCTTTATACAGTATACATTGCTTTGTCTCATTCCACATACTGCAACAGAAGAATTCACACTGGCAGAGCTGCCTGTACGACAGCATGCTCTTTACAGCCAGTAAGTTCCAATTATCATAATGTGTAAAACATATATGATACTTCCACGAAATGAGAGAATTGAAATACTTCTGCAAAATAATGCGCAATGGAGGACAGACATTGATTCGCTACCCGCCCCCCCCCCCCCACCACCACCACCACACACACACACCCCATTTCACATAGACAATGCTAGCTCCGAATACTCCAAAATACACCAGATCTGTCATTATTGGAGTGGATTGTGGGTGATCTGGCCTGAAATTTGGGGTGATTTTGCTGATTCGTTCAGGAATGATGCGATGATTTATATTTATGTGCCCTGTTATGGATTATTTCTCGGGGAGGGGGGGCTTTCTCGAGCATTTGTCTGATTAACTATCTTGTCTGCTGCTTTGGAAAAATATATTGAGGAGAGATAAAAACGTAAGTGCCGGCATTCCCGTTGTAACCGGACACATGGATCAGAAGAATCTGTTCCAAGAGTACGGTGTTCCACAATGTTCAATGATTAATGCTGTCTTTTTGGAGGAATTCACACCCTTTTGCCAGGCTCTGGTCCCAAACGTTTTTCGGCCTGTGGGTTCCCGATATGGATTATTGGAATTGCTGATTTGGATCATCTTCTTGCTATTCTGGGTCGTCTGGGGGGCAATCTCAATCACCCCAATTAAGGTATTTCATCTTAAAGCTGGCCTTGCTGTTAGTGTTATTCATAAAGATGTCCCCGTGGCATATGTGTTATGGTTAGTTGTTTCTCAACTGCCTTGTGAGCTTACCTTGTCACCCAGTCCATCTGAAAGGTCACAGACCGTTATTAGTCGATTAGATAAGTGTCAGCCACAAAATATGCCCATGAGACACAGTAAAAATAGCGTATTCACGATGATCAGACAAAGAATAATAGTAAAGAATGGCAGGCGTTGTACCTAACCTTGGTGCAGCCCAATCAACACGTCAGGAATGGAGAACCGGAAATTGAGGAAGCTGACGCAGATCATCACCATCTTATTCACGCTTTGTCTGTCTACGGCAACTTCGGATCAACAACTCCATTTTCCAGGACACTACATCACAGTTATCGTTGCCAGCAGCTGTTTCATCGTCTCTGACGGTGGCAAGGTAGGTTGACATTAGCCTTCTTCGCCTTCAGAATGTTTCTAAATATATGCTAATAATTTTCAGTCAAACCAGCCAGACCATTCTAAATTTGAGGCCAGATCCCTCCGGATCCACCCGTAAATATAACTTCTGGCGTGGCGTCATTTTGAGCATCCGGAGCTAACACAGTCTATGTGAAATTGGGGGATATTTTTGACACCCAACCTCCCTTTCATAACAAGACCTTGCTCATATCATATTACAATAGATGTCATACTTCATTTATTAACATTTGATGCAGCAAACAAATAACCTTTTATTCGTAGTCTATCAGGTGTAATCCAAAACCGCTCATGCCGACAAAAAGATTCAATGTTGGGATGCAAAAGACCAAGTTTCATGTACATAAAACTTAACAACGGAAGGTGTACTAAGTAGGTTATAGTCTTGGCAGCACATTATCCATTTCTTATATTGCCCTTACCCCAGATGTTGATCTCCTTCCTAAAGGTGAATGCGGTGTCCACAACATCGACAGCTTTGTCAACGTCTCCCTTGGACAGGAGTGTGCGCAGGAAGCATCGTGCGTAGCCATCCTCCTGCTCCAGACGATCCAGATCCCGCTGATCGTATGCGACACCACCCGAGATCTTGTCTGCAACATGATCATTGTGTAATACCATCTTTAAAAACATCTATAAAACGCTCAATGATGCCAAAGTGACATCAGTGACATCAGCTGGCTTCTGTATTAGGACCATCTGAACAACTAAAAGTCAATCATAAAATGATCGTTATTCGATACATCAGCCTTCATTCAGCTAATAAGAAGCCATTTTTAGGGAGCCAGGCCTGGCCTTCTTGAAATGTCCTGTAGTAGTCGTACCCGTCTAAACCCCTATCCCTGAATCTGCAGGCTTTTCTCTAATGTAAGTTTTAAAATGTTGGGTTATGAAATAATCTTCCTATTTTACGGACATACATAATATTATTTAGTATTGCCACATAGTATACATGTAAGCCAGAGTTGCTCATTTAGAATTCGATATATGATTGCGTACACAGAATGCACTCACCAGCAAACTTCTTCTTGAATGCTGCTCGTAGATCAGCCTCTTTACCACGAACTGACTGCAATAGAACTGAAATTACTTCAGCAAATACGATGTACTACATTACATGTGCGTGTATCAGTGGCAGAACTATGCGGCCAGGTGCGTGGCTCCTGTTACGTCTCGTTCCGCTCAAATTTATAATGTTCACTTTGTCCCAGAATAGCTATATGTGGCGTGGTGCTTGCCCTGGTTTTAAGATGACACACCTTTTCATGGAAATCATGGATCTGCCAATGAAATGCACATAGATGAGCTCATGGACCGTGAACACCACACTCTCTTTCACAGTAAATACATATTTTAGAAGTTTCAGTATGCACAATAGTGTGTGTGTTGTTGTGCTTTCTTTTCATTTGCGTGTGCAATTGAAAGAGTTGAGTAACATGTTTTATCACAAGACATAAATACATTTGTATGCTCTTGTTTTATTTTGACTTTTTTTTCCTGTCTTTTGATAGTCTTTTATTCTTTTTCTTTGTACATTTAATCCAACGGCTTCCGTAGCCATGCCTATATATTCTTTACTCATGTAATGCTACTGGGCATATCAGCAGGTAATGAAACATGAAACTATAAATCGTAATCCTCCGATTTAACTTTACTTCGCCTGATATGCAAGGTGTGTTTACCCACTACTTCAAGCACTTGAATACTAATCATGATCACTATATAACAAGAGGCATACATTGGCAACACTCACGTAGCTTGCAGTATAACAAAATTAAGTTTGAATATTCCATAACATACGGATGACCATAAATGTGGTAGGAAAAATAAATGTCGGGGCCCTGTGTTCACGTTGAGACGTTGTAAAAAGTTCTGATTCGCTTTTTAATATGACCGTATACAAAGAAAGCTACATGGGTCTCTTATATAGATCTATAGGCCCCTACGATTTTTCAATGTGTCACTTTCAGGCCCACCGAATACTGGTGTCGCCTTGTCACTTTTTAATTACCGCGTGTAGGGACCTAAACCAAATGACAGATGAACTCTCGTTTCACTAACTACGCTCATGCAAGACTCAAACATCCCTTAATTAGCATTTTGACGATGCTCGCCAGTATGGCAGTAACAATAACAATTTGAAATACAAACATCTCATGTACGTACCTCTATACTTGGGTTTATGTCCACCATGATGTTGTTCAAACACTGACTCTACTGAGGTGTCATTCCTAAAATGACGGAATCCCCTTAAGGGCCATGACTTCTTATTTACACATCACTATTTACATCACACCAGTATCAAATCATAATACATGTATATATAAGCATGTAAGTGAGGTATATGTCACAATCAATAGTTTTGTACTGAACTTATATGACGTTGCAGACGTATATGTACACGTTCAAGATTGTGTCTATGACGTTATAGATATATTTTGTTAGAAATGAATAAAATCTGGATATGAGCAGAGATAGTTTTGGTAATGCTCTTTGATATGAGAAAGTTCTTTTTTATTAATCAATTTTGATTATTTTAAGTTGTATTTATATTCAAATCTTTCGCAGCAGTATGCTTGATGAGGAACCTAAAGTTGAAGACAGTTTGCTTCATTTTACGAAAAATGTATGAAAATTCAATTCTTAAAGTTTATATAGTTGTAGTAAGTTGCAAATTTTGCCTCGTAAAAAGTAAAAAAAAAAATAAACAACAACAACAACAACAACAACAACAACAACAACAACAACAACAACAACAACAACAACAACAACAACAACAACAACAACAACAACAACACACACCACACACGCACACGCACACGCACACTCATACACACCCACACACACACACACACACACACACACACACACACACACACACACACACACACACACACACACACACACACACACACACACACACACACACACACACACACACACACACACACACACACACACACACACACACACACACATAGGGTTAACCAACACTATTTGCCTTCTTGTTCTGGCCCTTAACTCCTGACCGTGCGAACTGTGATCATTGATCCTTGCCCCCAGTAGTCCACATGTGTGGATTATGGATCATCTGATAAGAGCATCACAGAGCTATATGTTAACAAATGGTGCCCACTTTAAGTTGACTATATAGAACGAAAATTGTAGTCTGATGTCAAGCGAATAGTGGTGTGGACATTTGGAGGATGTAATATAGTTTGGAAGCTTAACCAAGACCGTGATTTATAAAATGTGCTTGTCTGTAATCAATCACCTATATAAGTTGCACTAAAAGAGCTTTCATTGGAATTAGGATTGAAAAATGTCAGCATACAATAGTTATAAAACATAAGAAAACACAATCAAATATTATAGAATCACATATACGAGGATCTACATATGAGTTTTTCCCCTGACCACTTCATTGTCCATCTTTGATTAAACAATTAAAATGATTCGCCATCCTCATATAGAGGTGATAACCGGCTGATACGAAAATTGTTCTTATGAAAGCTCATATTTTTCATGTCCATTTTGCGGCAATATGGTTTCCATTAATTTTGTATGTGAAATATACCACAATTGACGAGTACAGGTTCTTTATTATGTATATAGAAATATTACTTTCATTGCT
>CM032661.1:26360022-26381938 GCA_019095985.1 Streblospio benedicti
GATTCACCCTACGCTGAAAGACGTCCGACGTTCACTGCTATAAACTAATCATAACAGATGTGTTCTCTGTTATTTTATTTGATATAGTAATACATTATATGCCCTTTCTTGCAGTGTAAAGACTAAACCATGTGATTTATATATATAAAAAAAACAATAGTACTCAACCATTTAGCGTGGGGGGAAAGGAATGCGATGCGAACCGCCAGACAACCTTTTCTAGGCAGTGGACGGCTCGGCAACATGTAGGTGAAACATTTGAAATCCGTTTCTACGGACGGTAGATAGGAGCACACTTCTAAGTTATGAACATTAGAAAGTGACACAAAAAACCTTTGAACTAGGAGATGCCACTCAGTTGGGAACCCCGTGTAAAGGCCTCCCTTTCCAGTCTCGGCTTTCAATTGGCGGGTGTCGTCACCCTCTTGCTACTCATGCTAGGGCCCACCATTGCAAGGGGTGAGACTTGTGGACCACCACCTGCAAAGGCCCCGCTGCCGAAAAAATTCCCCGACCAGTGGACGAGGCACCACTTCAAGCAGGACCTCATCCACGCCTACTTGAACAACTCATGGGCAAGTTTGGTGGGCAATTCGACGTTGAAGAGTGGCGTACAGATAGCAACCTACAGGTAGGAGGACGGTTTCAAAAGCAATCTCACTTCTCTGGTGTCTAAAAAATGCAGTCTAAAAGTTCAGATGATGGACACAAAAACGTGTTTTACGTTTCAACAATCATAATTCTAATTAGGAGCCAAACTATTGATAAAATGGTTGATAATAGTAATGCAAACAAATTGTAATCCTAAAATAAACTGGAATATACATGTGTCTTATGCTAATACAGATTGGAATCGATGTAATATAAAAATACAGATGTACTAGCATGTTTTTCACGAATAGTTCAAGGGTTTAGCTCGAGTAAAATTAAGGGGTCGGGGGTTGTTGGCGGCTTGTGGAGATGGAAAAACACCAGACTATTTTTTTTCTGACAGGCACACCATGCCTTACTGTCCATTAGGATAAGAACAATAGCCCATACAGTCTGGGAAGGGAACAACGAGTGGAGTTCATGGGCTTCAAAAACGTTCCTTACGCTCGAAGAATTGACAAGTAATCCACTTAAATCATTTTTTGGGAAAATTATTCTTAGTCTCAGAGGGGTGGATGCTAAAAAGTCTTGTAAAGATAAGTTAAGATAAGGCTTTACATTAATTAGGTGTATACTTTACTATAGGTGTGCGCAAGGGTTGGGCCTCTCCAATATGGCAAGCCTCGTGACAGAATACAATATCACGTGTCTGTCCAATGGCACGTGGTCGAATGAGAGCCACGGAGAGTGTGTCCACAAGCCACTTTCCACCATGTATCCTGGCGATATCACAGCATGGCAGTCCACCGACATGGCCCCCAACATGACTCACGATTTCCAAGCTGAGAATTGCATCAAAAACGACAGGACTATGTGCAAGACTAAGATTGAAAAGGACCCCTGGTGGGCTGTTGACCTTTTCCATGAGTATGAGACCACATACGTAGAGCTGCATATGGTACAGCACCAAGCAACAGCAACCGTGGAATCGATTGGGAGTTCGAACTTTATCGGACATGATTATTTGAAGAAACCAGAGGGAGGGTCTGCATGTGAGAATAAAAGCTTGCCAGACAATTATGACATGGGCTCCGACCGCTCATACTTGCCCTTCTACTGCGGACTTGGCGAGGAAAGAGTGCGGTACATAGTAGTGAGCGGAACGGATAATATGCCGCTCAATATGGAATGGGTAGCGGTATGGGGCTGGAAGTGTCCCAAAGGCTTCTCTGGCGATGCTTGCTCCCCTATGTGTGGAGCCGACGGCTGCCAGCATAATGGTACATGCTTGGAGAGAGACGTGTGCGTTTGCAAACCTGGTTTTACAGGTTCACATTGTGAGAGTACAATTAACCCATGTGACAGTTCACCATGTCCCGGCGCCAACAACGACTGCTCCCCACTGCTTACTGGCTATCTGTGCCAGTGCAAGCTCGACTGGTTAGGGCCCAACTGTACTAAACATGTAGAAACAGCAGGGGAACTGGTGCTGGGATCGTGTAGTAATCAACCATGTTCTCACGGTGGGACCTGCCAAGAATACAAAGATAGTTACCACTGTGTGTGCACCACCGGCTACAGTGGCATGCAGTGTGAATCAAGCATCGGGGGAGATAAAGGAACCACCGATAGCACCACCAACCCAAGCATCGGGGAAAATGAAGGAACCACCAATAGCACCACCAACAGAGGCAACAAAACCGACAACATAACCAAAACAGGGAAGGGTCCCGAGAGATTCTTGACAGCTGAAAAGGAACTTGTGTGGGGCGTGGGACTAGGATTGTCTGTCCTGCTGGCAGTAATCGGCATCATGGTGGTCGCTGGGAGGAGCAAGGAGACGAATGTGGAAGAAGATGAGGAAGAGAACATCATGACGGAGGACAGTGGTAGCGATGATATTGATAGTGACGGCTAGTGACGGCTAGAACCGTCACGTGAGCAGTGGTTATGCATGTTGTTGCATTATTACTTTGTTTTAGTTTTTTTCCATTATGTATGAATGAGTTGTGGACTAATACGTAGTGAGACAGTTTTAAAAAAAAGAAAGAAAGAAAAAAGAAAGAAAGATACAAACAATTGAATGACTAGACAAAAAGTCAAATAACAAATCAAATAATTAGAGATTCATCAAAATAAAACATTAATTGGTGTTGTTGTTTTTTGTTCTGGTATGCTAGGTGGTAGTGAAGTCTCTCGTTGTCTCTGATCACGTGACAGCAGATAACAATGTATTCTGTGTTATGAAGTATATCACAAACAAATTCGCCAAAGGGATAAATTAATAATGGTACACTTTTCTCTACTCCTTTTGGTATCACGAATAACGAACTTCTTATGTAGGTCGATATCTCACAAGCCCACTTCAACTTGCACGGTCCAGTGAAATGAACGAGTCGCATAGTGTTGATGTGCACAATCGCTTCTATTTCAAAGTTTTGTCATTTAACCTATTTTCAGCTTGCAGACTTCATAAATTACTTTAAATCCCTCTACCCTAAGTAGCGAAATTGTCATTGGGCTCAGCTACTCTTGTCATATTCTATTCGGACACCCCTTTCCACATGGTGACCAGTGGATAACAATGAAATCTGTGTTGTAAAGTGTGATTCAGGACGTTTATTTAAAAAAGATATTAATCAGGCTGGCCCTGTGGATTCTACAGAACGTAAGGGTTTGTGAGCTTCCGTGGGTACATTGGATTCTGCGGAACTTAGGGGTTTGTTAACTTCCGTGGGTACATTGGATTCTGCGGAACTTAGGGGTTTGTTAACTTCCGTGGGTACATTGGATTCTGCGGATCCTAGGGGTTTGTTAGCTTCCGTGGGTACATTGGATTTTACGGTACTTAGGCGTTTGTTAGCTTCTGTGGGTACATTGGAAATAATGAACGTACACTTCAACATCGTTCATGTATTCATCAAATTACACATGAAGGCACAGTAGAATACAACTAACTTTCAGCAATATATCAATAAAAAGTATATGACATAAGCATCTGGACATAAGTCTATGAAAATAAGAGCAAACGTACATAACTGGTCAAATATTTAATATCACAGTAAGTCAATATCCGCGACCATCTCAGCGGAGCGCGGAGGTTTCCTCTTATACAGGCCGTGTTTGAAGTAGGCTCCGTGTCCGATGGCACGTGTCACGTCATGATCGTCAGCCGTGGGGAGCGACCGTCCCGTAGACTCACGGGCGCCCTTTCCCCGGCTCCCGCCCGTGGCCGCGTAGGTAGTGACGCGGGGCTTGCGGACGCCATCCGACAGACGGTAGATGTCGTTCATGCGGTTGCCTTTCTGCAACATCTCCAGCTGCGAGAGGGAATAAGTAAGGTTAAGGTATGGGTAGAGCAGTGCACACCCACGTCGTGCATTTTCACGTTCAAACAACCGTAACACGGCTATTAATGAACCCACACTATTGTGTCAAAATAAAGATAGTTACGCATATTGTCGCATGATAAACACGGTCGTTATGATTCATTAAAATTATGTGATCTATGGTGCAATTGTTTTCATGCACACCAATGTGCTTGGCGATAATAGGTACACGTTTATATACATTTTCCAAATCTCACTAGAAATTTTATTTTTTCACTTCGGCACTCGGAAAGCAGTGATTTTTAAAGTAGTAATATCGTGTGCTAATTGTTTGGAGCCGATGAATTTTATTTAAATAACACAGGATGTGGGTGTGCACACGAACTGGGTGTGCAGTGCTCAGGGGAAGTTCTCAAGTTATTGGCAACATCGAAACATACGTTTATGTGGAGGGTAATACACACTTTTTATGTTATAACTCATAACAGTGGAGAGTGCTATCTTAGATAGGGAAATATTTTCTGAGTGAATACTAATACATGTAAATGTTTTGGTGGCGCTGATAACTTAACTTGAGCACGACGTCTAGTTTACTTGTATTACAATTGCTTTCTTGTATAAATAATTAATGTGTGTTTATGAATATGTACATAACCGGTCATTCTTCTGCCTAAATTATATGATAATTTTCCAACAAGCATGTATTTATTAAAAATACTAGATGATGAATTTAAAGCTATTTTTTAAACATCCTACACCCCCACCTTGTCCCTCTCTTCATCCAGTCCGTCCTGCTGTTCAGCCAACGCGCACCTCAACTCTTCAAGCTCCGACTCCAGCACTAGAAGGTGCTGCTCGTCTGCAACAAGAGCAACAATAGACTTACCCATGTGCCGTCCACCAAACACCTGGACATAGGCAGATCCAGGGAGGCACAAGGGGCATGCCCACCTCCCATTTTAATTCAAAATGTGCTCATTAAATATTGTGTCCCCCCACCCCATTATTTTCCATTATTTCCCATTATTTTCCAAAAGCTTGGATCAGCCGTTGCTGGATTCTCCAGTGGAGCAATACCACAATGATTTTTATCATGTAACATATATTTTTGTATTTCGAACAGACTCGCTACATCTGTGCATTTTAAAGGGAGTAATATCGCTAACCCGACGACCTCTTTTAAGTGACCCTACACGCACACCGTTCCCTAGTTGCTTGTGGGTATTTGTATTTGTACATGCTGTTGGAGCGAGAGGAGCAAGACGTGCACCTCCACAAAATCACAATGGCTGATGACATATGGATTTCTGCACTTTGACAATCACAGAAATATATAGAAAAAGAGCAATCGCAAGGTCGAACCATTGTACAATTACTGCAGGACTTACTCTTGGGGAGGTCCACCATCAGCCTCTGGTGCTCGGTGCCACGGTACTTGTGGAGCTTGTCGATCACTTGCTGCTCCCGCTGCAGGTCTCCCTCGAGCCGGGCGATGTCTTCGTCAACCTCACCAGCTCTACAGAAAAGCAGGTTGTATGAGATTGGTTGTAAGAAGGTAAGAGGATAAGTATCGCATTCTCATTTGATTGGGCGTTTCCTCAATATGCTTGATGAAGACGTAGGCCTACATATATAGCAACGCTCATATATTTCAAATGTCAAAAATTGCAGGATTTAAGGGGGGTGTTATAAGGGATCAAGAAATCCCACACCTCTATTTTTTGGCCTTAGTTCTCACATCCCTATATCTTGCTTTTTTTCCATATCCCACAAACCCTTTGGCGTTTTCCCACATCCCACTCCCATGAAATCCAATATCGCACTTCAGGGCCTTTTTTTCCCCACACTGGCTTTCCCCGCTTCCCACTGTTTTATAAACCCGCCCCATTTGAGGGAGGGGCGTCGGTGTAGTTTTTCTAATAATGAAATGACTATATATTGCATTACTATATGTAGATCTATTATAGTTATACTCATATCTATATAGACGGGGTTACATAGCAAAAATGTGATTGGTGATTTGCCACAAATCTTCAGAGTGAATTGTGTATTGCCTATATGTAAGTGGGTGGAATGTGATAGAACATATTCTATTACGATTGGTGTAGTTATCAAAAAAGGCCCTGGAGATCACCCTGAGTATCAGATATCAGATTGACCACTGAAGTGTTTCACCAGAGCGAATTAGCATAATGTATTCATTTATGTGACCTGATTCTGAATTTTACGTTGTGTCGTTGTGTTTCACTGGATTGTAATTCACAAGCATCATGGATCTATTCAAACCATCTGGATATGGATTGGCCTCAGCGTTATGACCATGAAAAAGTGTTAACAGAGTCCGCAAATCGTCTGATTGATCACTTGACCTGATTCAAATTCTTGGATTAAAAAGCCTTACGATTGTTCAGAGGTTTTAATGAGCAATAGTTATGCTTCAGCAATCATATCTTGACATCTGATGGTCAATATTGATGGAGATTTGGGCAGACATATAATTTGCCAACTGTGCCTGCCATTACACTTGTATAACAATCTCATCATAAGTTAACGTACCCACATGGGCTTGCTTCTGATTGCATTTATTTGCTTTTAAGAAACTCACTGCCCGCCCAGCTCGTGTTTCTGCTCGATGAGTCTCAGCAGCAGCTGCTCCGTCTCCTCCTCGAGATCCACGTGCTCATCCGGCCTGTCCGTGATCTGGAGCACGTCCCCACACACCACTTGCTTCTCTGACCGCAACTGGAACATATCAGCACATGCTTCTTCTTCCAACATAGGTGAAGTCATTTGGGTTTGGGGTCTACATGTACATGTACATAGACTATAGTGTACTGAGCCCACAATAATAATACAATTACGGTTTGCCACCATACGTTGAAAAACAACAGTCAATGAATCAAAACTAATAAATGGGCGTTTTATGGCTATACGCCATGGGAGGTAATAGTTTTCAAAGCATACATTACCATTACTCCCGTGGTCTTTTTACTTTCCCATCCTCTATTCACCACTCACTCTACGTGATACAGCTGTACACTCACCCCGATCACGTGACCAATGAGGGCCTCCACGTGTCCACACACGTCGTCCACACCTCCCGCCAATTCCGTCTTCGGCCCATCACTCTCGCCTCTTGACTCTCTGAGAAGCACACCAGTATCATACCCACATGAATTTGAAGTATTAAAGTACTGATTGAAAAAAGGTATTTGTCAGCATCATAGTGCTTTTTTTTTTTTTTTTTTTTTTTTTTTGCTTTTTTTGGCGGGCCCGGGGTGGGTGTCATGAGAAAAAATTGTTTGTTTTAAAATCATTTACTCGCGGCTCCACTAAATAAGAAATGATCTGCACCTAACTGCATGTGCATGTAAATTTTCCGAAACGGCATCCACATCTAAATACAAAAACAAAACTTTATGTGTTAATAAGAATTACACTCGTTGACAACGTTATCAAATACCTATTTGAGCTTGTCATAAGTACTGTTGTCATATGCAGATCCAGGTTTTCGGAAAAGGGGGGGCGCACTTAAGGAAAAGAGGGGGCGCACTTACGGGCTTTCAAAAATAACCCTATGAAAATGAAGTAATTTGGTGAGAAAAAGGGGGGGCGCCCCCTGCGCCCCCTGGATCTGCCTATGGTTGTGTTTAGCATACTTAATCTGTAGTGCTGTACCCGACCCTGCGCTAGATACTACCCAAGACCCACCTAGCCGACTCTATGTTGTTCTCCCGGACGTACTCCGTCACCCGGCCGGCCAGTCGCTCTATCAAAACCTTCAGGTCTTTCCCTCGGTAGCCCGCCTTCCGCACCAGCGACATGGTCTTGTCGGTGCGGGTTTTGTATAACTATAACAGCAAAAATCCTAGAGTGTAGGTGATAGGAGCTCGAGTAGAGAATCCATCAGTTTTTAGAGAACGTTGTGCCGAGTGTGCACTGCATGGTTGAAACATCACAATGAAATTTCATATGCACTGTAGAAACGGATTCAGCTCTTTAACAACTATAAAAGCGGTCATTCTTGGTAAATAATTGTTCTAAACTCTCACGTGTCTGATCAGCAAGCTCCGTGTGGCCAGCACGCGCGTCACGAACGCCTGAAGCACACAACGTCAACGTGTATACGACAGACAGTGCTCGGGCGGTGTACCGTATATCACATTCAAAATGTACATAATCATTACGATTTGCCGGCGTGTGTATGAATGCATGAAGTCTATGAACACCACCAGACTAGCTTCGTATATAGATGATTGTGTATTATTCTATATCTTCATATTTTAAAAACAGTTTATTGATTTGTCTTTATTTTATTTTTCATACGTTTTGTTTGGGGGGTTGCTTCAAAACATGCAATAATGTATGTGTTAAATACCCATCCCTCGAGCTCCTCGCCTGGGTCACAGCAAATAATAGCCCCGTAATCTGTGATAATGTATGTGGCAGGCTAGAAAGGCTAGTGGCAGACTTACCTTGTCGTTTTCTGTTAATCTGGTGGTCACCCCGAAGCGAATATGCACAACCTTTTTCGATTCCGTCTCTAACGCGTCCAGCATCTAAAAGCACCACCATCAGATGACAATGATATATTTCTTGTAGGTAAACATTAGTCTGACATTGTACGATTCGTATAAAGTTCCAACGGTAATTTGATGAAATTTTGTACATTTTCCGTCCCTAGTATTTTCTTTACGTTTTTAATGAGCCAACAACAGTATTTAAAGTGTCAAAATAAAGCTATTTACTCAGATGTTGGCAAGATAAACATAATTTTATGAGTCATTAAAAGTCCATGACCTTGGGAGTGTTTTATAAATTGCCCCCCCCCCAATAAAAAAAATTAAAAAAAAATGAAATAAAAAATAATAATAATAACAAAAAATAGGCTGTAATTCACTAGACACACTGCTAGTAACTGCATCGTAAATTGTGAAGGGTTTGCATTATGGCTCAATAAATAGTGTTTCAATCAATGGTAGTAATATTATATCACACTTTCATGGTGCTTGTTTATGCTACTCTTTCAATAAATAAATACTAACGGGAAGAGTGATATATGCGAGATAGGTGTGCTCTCATCTGTATTATAGGGGGCCTTTACGGGCATAACCGTGACATTAATTCAAAATCCATTGTTACTGTGTGTCTGGTTGTTATGTGTTGATATATGTGTCTGATATATGATTATTTAGTTAGTCAATGGTTAGATTATGAAAACTCTAAAATTGCAATCATGCATTTTACTGAGCATATAGTCTAAGGGATCGTTCACAAATGACGTCATCGCATTTTCGGACATTTCTGACCCCGCCCCCGCCCCCCCCCATGTCATCGTGTGTCATTATTCTTCGCCCCCCACCACCGCCTTCACACACTATGACGGGTCATTTACTTGTTGCTTGCTCGTTCACCCCACCCCACCTCATTCTCACTATTAGCAAAAAAAATATATTCAATAATACAATCCCATTTAAAAATTATTAAAAGGAGACTTTTTTTTACATCTGCACGTCACCTCACCCCCCGAGCAAGCATACTTATTGAGCCACTGAGCATAACCTTTAATTTTTCTCACCCCCCCCCCCCTGTCAGCATTCGTCATCTTTCTCCACCCCCGCCATTCGCCCCTTCCATGATCACGTCATTTATGTACGATCCCTAAGTGCAGGTTTTGTCGTACCATACCAACTCGGTTATCTTTGATAAATGAGTCAATAACTTGCGGATTTAGATATGTATATATAGAAAACATATATATGATACAAAGATTATTTTTGGCAATCAAAATATAAAGCTACCCACATGTGCATATTTACACAGATATGTATAGGGCCTACACATGTACGCAAACATCACTTTTTAATTTTTGCAGTGTAAATACGCATATGCCAATATTTCTGTGTCTTGTCATTAAATGAATAATAGCATATTGACAGATTATAACAAGAACAGACTGTGGTTAAAAGTCTTATATTCATGAATAATTATAACAGCAGCTGTTAATGCGAATAGATAAACAGAAAATGGCACGGAAACGAATAGTGTGTACAAATTACCTTTTCACTGTATTCCCGCGTCTCCTTCAACAAAAAATACATCACAATGACATGACAACGACACAACACGGCAGATAGCTTTGCAAAATATAATGTGATAATATACAGCAAGCTTTACGCCACCACAAAATTTACATCACACACAATGCATTATGGGGTATATAAAATGCTACTAATTAACTCATGTAGTTGCAAATCCCTTGAAAGCACGACTCTCAAACATTCCTAAACCTATACATGTACATTGTCAGCATATTTCAGGCTTTCTATTATCTCCCTTTACAGTCTATATTGGGCATTTCTTTAAGCATTCTCAAAATCAAAGTACTACAGTTAAAAAATAATAGTGCAGCACCCATCCTCAACCGCTCAATTCACTACTTACAGGAAGTGTGCCTGTGGCCACGTCCACCTCGGCTAGCAGCTCCTCCCCCAGTTCGGCGTTGCCGGGCCCCGTGAGGTGGAGGGCGAGCGTCCCGAGGCCGTCCCAGCCCTCGCCGGCAGCCAGTGCCTCAAGCAGTGTCTGGTAGCGGGCCTTCACAGACGGGCCGCGCTAAAACAGCTCCATGGTCAATGGCGTTGCTACGGGAGCTTTTTCTATAGCATGTGTTATGGAGAGTACGTTTGATTGGTACATGCGTTCTGGGGCGGGCGGGCGGGCGAGAGAGAGAGAGAGAGAGAGAGTGTGTGTGTGTGTGTGTGTGTGTGTGTGTGTGTGTGTGTGTGTGTGTGTGTGTGTGTGTGTGTGTGTGTGTGTGTGTGTGTGTGTGTGTGTGTGTGTGTGTGTGTGTGTGTGTGTGTGTGTGTGTGTGTGTGTGTGTGTGTGTGTGTGTGTGTGTGTGTGTGTGTGTGTGTGTGTGTGTGTGTGTGTGTGTGTGTGTGTGTGTGTGTGTGTGTGTGTGTGTGTGTGTGTGTGTGTGTGTGTGTGTGTGTGTGTGTGTGTGTGTGTGTGTGTGTGTGTGTGTGTGTGTGTGTGTGTGTGTGTGTGTGTGTGTGTGTGTGTGTGTGTGTGTGTGTGTGTGTGTGTGTGTGTGTGTGTTGACCACTAGAGCTGAACTTTGACTTAAACATATATCTTTAACTGGTTTGCCAACATTTATATGTCTATACTGATTGAAGGATGTGAGCAATTAGTACAAACGTGGCTACATGATTCATGTATGCTGTATCTTTGAATACCAACTAGAATATTAGTTGGGTTTATTCAAACGCATATTATAACTAGATCAAAAGTGTTTAAAGAACACGGCGTCGCTAGAACAACGTTGACTTATGGGCACTTAAGGTGTATATTGAAACGACATGTGTATACTTTACAATTACGAACTTCGTGATTTTGAGGAGAAAACCGTAGGATGAATTTACATCAATGATCAATATTCAGTGAAACATGTTGCTCTGCATGTTGCATAATAATCAGTAATAGTTTCAAAGCTATGTACATGTACATGACTTGTATGTAAGTACATGTACAGTGAACTATAACAAAAATATTGTGTCATTGTTCATATTCATTCATATTCACATGTTTACTAAAATATTAATGAAATATTGATTGAAAGTACACAATTACAATGTATTTTATCAGCCACAACTAGCCATTGTCTAATAATCAATATTTGCTCCTCCTAATGCCTTCTACATAGCAGCAAACAGCAAACAGCATCGAATATATTTAACTTGTGCTGATGGTTTGAATATTGATTTTTTGCTTGCTGGCTTATAAGTGCATTGAATATCAATAAAATTGTCATAAATGACCTCTAGAAAGCACAATTTAATTGGCAAAGTGCCCAAATTCGAATCACTTTGATGTCGCTTAGACCTCATATGCATAGTTGTGTAAAGTTTGAACGAAATCTGTTCATCAGTAAAAGCTCTAGCTTATCCATAGACATGCATACATAGCTACTTACATGCATACATAGATACGAAGTGATCACAAGGCTTTCACTTCAGCTGCTGAAGCGACGCAACAATTCAAGGTTACGATCATTGCTCATTGTTGTTTTCAATTTATAAAGTTTTACACTAAATTAGGGTTAGGTTTAGTTTACTATTGTTGTTGTTTTCCCCCAGTCGTGAATGAAAATTTACGTCAATTGTAATTCATTCTAGTTATAAGCAATAGCATTTACTCACTATGATATGCATGCAGTTCGTGCATCCATGTACACCCGTAGTGAATGCCAAAGTGGATCAACGTAGCGGACAGCTGGGAGCTAATACATTAGGTAACACGGCAACATCCTCATGTCATTTTCGCCATAATAGTGGCATTCGAATGTCCGTAAAGCACGTCATTCAAGCATATAAGTACTTAAGTTGCGTCGTCTGAGCTAATAACTTTGTGAGAACTTCAATCTCTGAACCACAACGTTTATGGATTTTGGCACGTTATTAATCTTTTACCCTTTCGGTTTCTGTATCGACCCAAAACGACCTAATGTTACTTTTTCTAGATGAATTTAGAATTAGAGCCTCAGACCATTCATTTATTAAATTCGTAATCATTTATATAGGTTTGCTTGAATGTCAGCGTAATAATGTAGGCATGATAAATTATGTATACACAGACACAAATGTGGCATTGAGAAATAGCACTGTGAAGAGATAGGTCAATGCACTGTGGTTAACCAAACACATTTAAACATATCACATACAACAATTGGGAATACAAAAACAAATTTTCTCATGTATATTGAAGCATTAAGATTTTCAGACAAATATTTCTCCACATATGCATCTCTTGCCATCTAATATAAATGATTTAGGAACAAATGAAAAATTAATGGACGCAGTGCAGGTTGAGTTTGAACCTCAGTACATAAATAAATCTCACCTGGAGGTCTGCTAGCTCTCCCTCGCAGAAAAGGCCGCTCTTGGCAAACTCTTCTAACTGCACATCGCTCCAAGAGAACAGCTACATGCAAGAAAGTGTATTTTCAAACAGGTGAAATTATATTCACTATGACAGGACACGAGGGGAACAAGTAATATACGTAATACAGAGAATATTTTCGTGTCAATTCGTTATTCAATCAATAAGCATGCACGGGTGTACATGTAGAGATAAGGCATACCAGCTCTCAATTCATGCTGCGAGAAATATAAAATGTTTAAATCAACCTTACATACCTTCCTGAAAAGAGGCTCCTTCAACAAAAATAGATCAACATCAGGTCTCCATAAATCTCTGCTATCGTTAAACGCCTCTAGATCATGCTGGGCATATGCCTCGCTGAGACTGCTTCGGCTGGGCTGTGACTGGTTATTCAGCTTCAGAGCACGACTCGGTGTGTTTCTAGTACCCACTTTGGGCTTGTTATTGCTTGCTTTCTTATTGAACGCCGCCTGGCCCTTCTTCGAATACATGCCATTGTAGCTGACCTTCCTCTTGTCATCTGGTTTCAGGTTACCGCGGCGAACCCCTGCAGAAAACTCACTGTCTAACTGGCTCTCGGTGCCTGTGCGTACACTCTGTCCGTACCCTTCGGCTATCTCTCCTAACTGTTCCAACACCATCAGCTTCTGGGCTACACTCGATGTCTGGCTGGCTGACCTCCACTCTTCTCCTTCCACAGAGTTTCGGGTATTCGCAAATTGATAATTCGGCTTCTTTTTATGTGTACCAACGTATCTGGTTTGCTTGAGAAGTGAATCAATGTCTGAAGAATTCTTTGATAAAGTATTTCTGTCATTGGGATTACGATTCGCGCGCTCTACTTTTTCATCACCACGTGAATGATTAGGATTATCTTCAGCTGGTGTAGAATTCCGGCTAAATTGCATTGTCTTCTCTTCTAATCTGCTATCTGTACCATGAACCTGATTGCCAATACAGTCATCGACTTCCATCTCATTCAATAGTGAATTTCGACTCCTTGGACGTTGCATCAATCTATCGTCTGGGGATATAGTGTATTCGTTTTCACCTGATTTGTCAATAGCATGGTCTTCACTGACATGCGTGTTGTCATCTTCCACAACAATATCTTCTTCAATTTCTTCTGCAGAGAGATCTTCAAACACACCAAGATTTGCATCCATGCTACTCTGATGGGACAAGCTTTTGTTGCTATGTTTTAGTTCTTTGCTTGCAGTTTTCTTGTCTGGAGTATTATAACCTCTGGTGGGCGTTTTTGGCCTAGCAAACGTTTTTCGTCTGGGTGTGTCGGATGGTGTGCTATTAGAGGAGCTCCCATTTCTGCTAACAGATTTTGGTTGTTTCTTTGAAGACATTGTTTTAATTCTTATTCAGCCTCATGCAGCAAATGCAATTAGTTTTATATCCTTATTGTTATTTCTTTTTTATATACGTATTGTTATTTCAACATGATCAAACGGTTTCATACATGTAACACATTGATGCGTTGTATTATCTGCCGATACGTTTTATATAAAGCTCTGAAACTGAAATATATGTTGAACGGGTTTTTCATGCCACTTTAAATTGCTATTAGACAACAATTTCGAATAAACCCCTTGTAACGTTCTCGTTAACTGGTTCGACTGCAGAATTTGCTTGGGGAATTAGATCCAGAATCTTTGGTTTCACTATTAAACAGGGACTAATAAACGTGAAATAACGCAAAATGTAAATCTCGAGTATACATAAAACCATGTACCTATACGTATTTTCATAATGTTCAATAGTATTAAAAATAGTAACAGTTGATGGTGAGTTGATATCCTATATATTTATGTAATGATATGTTTATCCTTAGACGCCGCTAATATCATCACAATGTCCACTACTCTTAGCCACATGTATATTAAAAGAACACTAATATTTTCCCGCTATTATGGTTTCCTTGACACTCCAGCATGCATTAATTACATCCACGCAATAATGACACAAACGCAACAGCGTTCTTTCATATATTTTTAGACTTATCAACACTATTATCAACAAACACTACAATACATTCATACGTGTGTATGTGTATCCATAATTAATCGGTGATTACATGGACAAGTGGTGCCGCGGTAGCAATATCTGTCCAAAACTACTCACCCCCATGACAGACTAACACAACATGCCCAGCCAGTAGACGTATCTAGGAGACGGGGTATGAATAACAACTAATGGCCCTGTTCGTGTAATAAAATATACATCAGGCTGCATTCAACCAACTGCTGTACTTATTTGCTTATAGTCAATAATGCGAGATAATCAATTATTCCTTGTGTGTTTTAAGCAGTCTGAGTGGGCTACCACTTCTCTATGTATATGAAGAGGTGACTTTTCATTCTTATTACTTGTAAACGTATCTTGTTATAGCTTTGTATGCTCGTGCTGCTATTAATGGCATGCACATGTACATGTATATTAGAATACTTTTAAATCATGCTGTGCTTTATTTTATGTACAGAATTTGTAGTGTTCAGAACTATTATTTCCCTGAATAGGGTACACTCATACATGCTAGTAAATAAATAGTGGGGAATAAATATCTAATTTTAATATGAATACATCTAAATTACCTCCTTATGTATAGAACAGGATGGAGTACGATAGAAGATGCAGCAACCTCCCAATCTCCAATGTTATCCTAACTATTATGTATAGATTGTTCGTAGACATTGACATATGCAAGTAACTATATTTGCTGCGCTATACGTTTTTCGACCACAAACTCCAGGTGGACAAAATACACTCACACACAAACAGACGAACGAACAAACAAACGAACAAACAAACAAACAAACAAACAAACTACGTGAACGTCAATCACACACCCCCCTTCCCACTGGCATCCGCCACCTTCCTCTTCTAACATGTGGCTCTATGTAGTATGTAACTCAACAGTGCCCCTCTCCTGTAACTCGGAAAATGACAGAGGCGCGCACTGGTAACCATCAGTAGCAATGTATGATGGTGTTTTAACCAGTTACATTATGGGTTCGCTACATTGCAGGATCTATCATATGCACAGAACTAAGCATGTAAATTGGAATTGTTTTATCAAGAAGCAATAATGACTGCAGTTCGAGAACCTGGTGCAACCATCAACTTATTTGAAATACTACCAGTGATAAATTTAGATACAGTGTATTTACAATTATCTGTATCTCTAAACACTTAATGGAAAATATGGCTTTCCTAATGCACGCCATTGACCGGGCCCATTTCCATTTACTCCGCAAGTGTTTCATTTTTCATTATACATCACTTAAAGGACTGAATGAATACGTAACATTATTACCTTAATAGCAGCCATGACGTTTATGATTTATATAAGTTATAGCATACCAACTAAACATCATATTCATGGCTTTGTTCAATATTACCAACCATGTAACTAGATTGCATGTTACGTTTTAATAATTGGCAAATATTTACCCTGGCTAACGACTTTTCAAGTAAACAACTATGCATATAATATGCGACTTAAAATTAAAGGGACATATAATTAGCATTACAATTTGACTGTTGTTTGTATAAAAAGTGGACTGTATACTCTAAATTTTGTTAATTAAAGTTTGAAATGAAATTTCCAATATTTCTTTATTGTTGACTCCTATAATATGCTCCGTAGTCTGTACACAGAGTATTTATCCCAACTTTATACATGTAATTTGGCTTTATAGATAGTATCAATATTATAGAAATATAAATGTGAGGCTTGAATTACTAATGTGAATGTGATAGTTTAGAATGGCGACAAATGTTTTTGTGTATTTTGTCTATGCATGATTTTATGATAGCAAATGTCAAAGGTATAGGTCTTTGTGCAAAGTTATCTCCTTTTCTTTTCGTTTCAAGCATGGCCCATGAAATCTCCATAATGGTATAGTGGTGGTAATTATGTGATTTCTTGATTGTTAAGCATGAATTAGCCAGCGTAGTGATTCAGACAACATAATCGTGATGTCTCATCGAAAAAGGATAAATCCTGTATCATGCCTGACGTGGTGGTCAAAGCACGGACTGGAGTCGAACGATATAAATATCAGCATTTTAAACGTTATGTTCTTTTAAAGACAGACAGAAATGTTTATGCCGCTTGTTATTATTGTATATTTAGTCTAATAGCAAACGCAGGAACCAAAATAATACTAACGCAAATTAGCGGGTGATTTATTTTTATTTTTTACATAAAATGGTTACGCTTTGTCTCACGTTTAAACATATTGAAAAGCTTAACTATGCAAGTGGTAATGCATATTGCAAGACAGTGCAATGTACATATGGGGTTTGATAAAAATCGATACAATTACAACAATTCCGTTTCATTCACATTTCTCATCACGGAAAAATATGTCCAAGGACAACTGCAGGCTGTAATCATTGTGTCGGTATGAGCAGTGACCAGCTACCCCGGTAGCCACATGCGTGGGCATACTATTCTTAAAAGTATCTTATTTAGTCATATCCCCTTTACTGATAGGTATATTTTGACCAATATACAACTCCAATGATATTCACTTTGAATGATCATGGTCTCTGTCATACGTGTCGCCCGATAATCATAGTCCAGAACAGTAACTGATAATTTCCATGCTACAATAATGTCCTTTACTGGTGTTTTTAGCAAATATATGATTTACAAAACAAAAATGAACAAAGTATGATAACCTACTTCACATGACATGAATCTTTGGCTCTTGAAGCGGAGAAAGGAAACTTTTGAACTGTCTTGACATCTCTAATATTACCTATTCATTGTATTTGTACATGCACATATACAATTCAAATGTTGGTTCTTCATAACATAGCTAAATTCATGTCTAAGCTGTACGCAAGCAGTGTATTTACAATTCATCTAAATTATTCATGGTGCATACTATTTACTAACCGTACAGCCAAGTAAACCGTGTGTTATCACAGATAAAATATATCCTTACAAAGCGAGCCATCAAACCCCTATGTAAATTTAATAATGAACGCTCAACAGTCTGTCATGTCATCCTCCCTTTCCAGCTGTTCCGCTAGCACAAGTAACTGGTTCTCCATATCTAGCAGTTCTAACTGTTTCTGTTCATAATTTTGCCTCTCCAAAGTAGTTGCAAATTCCACAGGTGTAACACTTTTTCGTCCTGACATACTCATTTGAGTTATGACATCGGAATCAACCTGCTCACTGCGTTCGGACCGTTTTGAATGTTTCCCACGTTTACTCTTCCGGTGCTTATGTACGATGTCCAGTTCTTGAATATCACCAAGCACATCTAGTTTATCACCAATCTCGCTGAGTTTGAGGGATTTGTGATGACTTCTGCTACTTTTCGACAATTCTTTGTCTCGATATTTACTATCAATAGCACATGTATTTCCTACATTTATTAAATCTTCAGATTCAACAATCTTTTTAGCTGACCGGTGGCCATGACGGTGGCCATCTTTGATATAATTCTTTGTATCTCTTTTCTTTTCACGATTTCGCTGTTCTTTGAAATTCTCTTTATCATGCGTTATGAGTTTCAAAACGTCATCCACATGAGCATCTGCCTCAGCAGGCTTTCTACGCCCCCGTTTCCCATAAGGGTTTATCTCATTGCTCATTAGTAAGTCACTATGCTCACTTTTATCGGTCTTGAAACCTGCACTTCTACGTTTGTTTATGTCCTTAATCTGGTCTGTGATGTAGTTGGAATGGTTAGCGTGTTTGTGCTTTTCAACCTCGTCGCGATCTTTGTAGCGGTTCTTCTTATTATGTTGGTCATGTTGGTCTGTAGACTCCCTGCGATGTTTCTTATCATTGTGTACAGTCTTGTCATTCTTTATACAATCGCCATGCCTTTTACTTCGAATGGGGATTATGGGCTCAGTTCGTAGTAGGCTTTGGTCATTGGAATTATCATCATCTGCTCTACCTGGCGGCTTTCGTTCTTCAGAAATTTCATTGGAAGCTACAAGTGTCGTTTTGTTGTTATCTAAATTGACATATGTGTGGTCATCAGAATTATCTACTATGACACATGATGCAGTTAGCAACAAATCACTATGGTCATCAGGATCACGATGTTGGTGTTCAACTAGCTTATCTTGAGATGGATTGCATATGAATGCAGGTGCAGCTGGCGTCAAAGGCACTTTATACAGTTCTTCGTCAAATTTAGTGTTTAGTGGACATGTGCGGATTTGCTCGATTGCTTCTTCGATTTCCTCATTGTGGAATTCGTGCTGCTGACTTTTATGTTCCCGTTGGTTTTCAATGTGTTGCTGATGATAATCATTTTGATATTTAATATCATCATTCACGGCGATCGATATTGATCCTAATCCATTGTTTGTATCTATGTTGGATGTTTCCGACCTGTCCACAGAGTCCTGGTTTAAGTGCACATGCTCCCTATTACTACAGGGAAGACCGCTTACAGTAATCTCCGGTAGGTCCAAAGCTTCAGGATTTGCAACATCTGTCTCTTCAGCGTCATCTTCATCAGCATCACCATCATCTTCATCATCTTCTTCATCATCATTTAACAGATCCTCGTTTACACAAGCCGAATCATCTACATGTTCATTCGGCGAAGCTTCACCATGGCCATCTTTCTCGACAACTAAATCAGGTGCGATACTGTGTTTCCCTGAACATGTCTGCTCCAGCGCTTGTCTAGATTTACTCAGTTCCTGTTGATGCTCTTGCTGTAGGATACGTTCTAGAAGTGCTAACTTCTGGGTCGTAGACAGCTCTTCGAGTTTAGCCGGAGGTTGTCGTTGCGGTAACTGGCCACAAGTCGAGACCTCTGCTTTTGGATCAGCACTTTCTGGTGCAACACCTGGATCTGGCGTTATGTCACCGTCTGCCAGATCTGTAGGAGAATCAGCTTGCTTTGGGGTTTGGTCCTGAACAGGAGCCTGTTGATCTTGCTGCCTTTTTGCACGAGTCTGAAAATAATGAAAATGTGTAATATTTTCAAGTTTGTATCTGCTTTATCGGATTTTTAGATCTTATATTGCTTCGCTTTGATGTTCGGTTGTTAAAAATAATCGTTAACTACACATATATTGTTGTGGAATAAATGCTACTAGCTTATACCCGTGTGGTCAAAGAGACATGTTGAGAATCACATTGAATCACTCTAGTTACATAATCATATACATGTAAGTAGATCCCAACTAATTCATTCGTGAGATCCATTGACTTGGCATGTAAAATGAAATCTAAGGGAGGAAATGTTAGTGTCCATGTAAATGGGAACACAATGCCCTCCATGGGCATAGAAAAAAGACATATTTGGTGAGTGTATAAATATGTTTTTACAGCATTTTATTTTCAAGCACCCTTGTCCTGACAACACTTGCCCACATCTTGACAGCAACACCATCCATCCTGAAAGCATTCTCACAGCATCTCCATACACACAACATCCAAGATCAAGCCAAGGTGTCATTCATTGAAAGGCAGCTTTTTGACAATGTAAACATGGCAGGGTGACCATCCTCTGTAATAGCCAGTGAAAATCAAAGGCATTGTGATTTTCCCCCTAACATTGGCTATAAGTATTCTTATTTAGAGAGTAGAAACTACAAACACATAAATAATGTTAGCACACTAACTACACAGCAAAAATAAGCATCAAGTATGATTCATTGGCGGAGGTTTTCGGAACCATATAACAACAGTCGATGATGAAAAGAAAGTCAAGACACCAACCATCCAGAGAAATACACTGGATTAACTCCGACTTGAAGCTCGTATAAGTATATCTCATCTCAAGTATGTCATTGATTACTAATAATGCACTTGGCATCTAATATGCAAAAGCTATGGGATGAAAAATTAGTGTCTATGGTAATGGGAACATAATGCTCTCAATGGCACAGATATTCTCACACACTTCAGTAGAACATCCCTATTAAGACTGCCCAAGGACTGGCGTCAGGTGATTTAATATAGGGGTGGTCTCTTTAGGGGCGTTTGCAATGGACTTTTTATGAAGACTTGGGACTGTTATAAATCATCTTATAATAGAAGTGGCGTAGTTATAGAGGTGGTCTTGATTGAATGTTCTAATGTACACATAGCCCAATTAGGAAAGTGTTGGTAATCCCTAGTGAGTACATGTATTTAAACCCATGTGACGCCTTTGGCGTCTTTATGACGTCACACTACTCCACATGACGCTGTCATGGCTGCCGCTGTCTGCTATTTTTGTTATAAAACCGCTAATTGAGAACCATCAGGGCTATCTTGACTATGAAAAACCTATTCGTGCAAAACTACACAGTACCATGAACGATGGCGTCCCTAGTCACGTTCAGGAGATAGCCGAACGTCCAAAAATTCATATTAATATACAGGATTACTATGCCTGGGTTAATTACACCAATCGTAATCCTAGAGTACCTGATCGTCCTCTCCGTCATCTTTGGTAACCGCTATGCCACGACAAACGCACTTCAGACACGCCCAGAGCATCCTCCACCACAGCTCTACCTGCCTGATTAAAAATAGATGAATATATATGTACCTGCACTGTCTGCATCTTCGTGGTTGACAGTGTTTTTGTCAGAGGGAATTTTATACTGCCAGAGATATTGGTAACAACTGGTGCTTCATTGGTCAAGCAATGTAATTGTTACATAATAAGGACTATTTTTTCAGTTGGGGATATATGGTAAAAGATAAAACTTGGTTCCCCCAACGCATACACGTATATAAATAGCAGCGATCTCTGAAAGCTGCCTATTACTTGTCAAATGTTGATAATTCAGGTGTTTATGTAATAAGTAACGTACTACACGTATACATATATGGATTATATTGTGTTTTTAAGCATACTCACTAAAACTTAAACTTGTCCAGACATTGGTTTAGTCAGTTCTTGCACAGTAGATATCAAGACTTTATACATTCCATTTTGATAGTATACCGACAAACTAAAAATGAATTATATTCTGGCAGTGTATATGAAATCCAAATATCACCATTTGCTATCAATTACAAATTATATCCCTACAGAGTGTAACTCAATATATCCCGT
>CM032661.1:26390862-26417175 GCA_019095985.1 Streblospio benedicti
GGCTTATCTCTCAAAAGATGCTGTACGTATAACAAATTTTACTTGGAAATACCTAGAATTTATGCGTCGACCAAACGCAGAAATTAGTGGGATGCGGCTTTTTTACTCATGCAAAAGTCACAAGATCTGTAACTGTGATTAGAATGTATGATAAATCTATAAACTTTATGTTTGAACATAACTCATATCTCACTGGGTCAGTACCAAAGGATTGGAGACAGGCATATGTCACCCCCATCTATAAGAAAGGGAATAAGAATGACGCCTCAAATTACCGCCCAGTGTCCTTGACTTGCATAGCCTGCAAACTCATGGAACACATCATCACCAGCAACCTGATGGGTCATGCCAGGACACACAAAATACTCTATGAGCTACAACATGGATTCCAGGACCGCCGATCATGTGAAACACAGCTACTCGAGTTCACAGCTGACATCACCAACAATATGCAGTGTGGCCAGCAAACTGACATCCTTATAATGGACTTCAGCAAGGCCTTCGACAAGGTCAGTCATACACGGCTCATCTTGAAGCTTCACCACTACGGGGTCCAGGGAAAGACCAATGCATGGATCCAGGCTTTTCTCGGGGGAAGGGAACAGCAGGTAGTACTTGACGGAGAGTACTCGTACAGCGCAGAGGTGAGATCGGGCGTGCCACAAGGATCTGTCATCGGGCCTTGTTTATTTCTGTATTATATTAATGACATTCATGAAAATTTGACATCTAGTTGTGCGTCTCTTCGCTGATGACACCCTGGTATACCTTTACCATCAGATCTGACTCTGACCGTAAGTGCTGCAGTGTGACCTCGATCATCTAGCAGCTTTGGGAGGCACGATGGAAGATGGCCTTCCACCCTGAAAAATGCCAGGTCCTCCGTATCACGAGGAAACGGAAGCCATTGGACACCAGCTATGTGCTACATGGGCACATACTTGAAGTGGTAAAGTGAGGCCAAGTATCTGGGGGTCCTCTTCACTAAGGACCTGGCATGGGGTCGGCACATTTCCTGCATCACTGGCAAAGCCAACAGGACACTGGGTTTCCTCAGACGCAATCTGCGTATCAACTCACCAGAACTCAAGACCACGGCGTACATAAGCCTCGTCAGGCCACTGGTTGAGTACGCTGCAACTGTATGGGACCCATATACTGACAAGGATGTAAAGGAAGTAGAGAAAATTCAGCGGAGGGCAGCGCGATATGTGCTAAACAGGAACCACCAGACCTCAAGTGTAGAATCCATGATCACACAACTACAATGGACATCACTAAAGGAGAGAAGACGGCAGGCGAGATTATACATGATGTATAAAATTCAAAACAACCTAGTAGCTGTTGATAAAGACCGTTATGTGTCCAGTGTCCCATGGACATCCAGGAGGACTAACAATGTTCACGCACAGCAGTCAACCAAGGACTATCACCTAAAGTCCTTTTTTTACCCCGTACCATAAGGGGACTGGAACAATCTTCCATCAGATACTGTGACAGCGCTGACCCTGGAGGAGTTCAAGTCACGGGTGGCAGGATTCTGAGTACCTGCTTTGTTTTTAGACTGCACTGTAAATTTTAACACTTTTGTTTTATCCTTTGTACATGTGTCACACCAAGCCATCTTGCATAATCTTCATGAGTGAAGGCGCAAGAATATCGGAAGAAGGCATAAGTGGGCCAATGATCTGGTGTAAATTGTAAAGTCGTGAGAGCTAGACTTGGATCACGACTTTAACCCACCACACATTTACATTATCACAGACGCAGATTTTGTGTGTGCGTGTGTGTTGTGTGTGTGTGTGGGGGGGGGGGGGTCCTTCAATATGTTTGTGCGGGATGTGGTGGGGCTACATATTTGTTGAACGCTGATGGATACGAAAAGCATGGTCATGCACATAGAAGATGCTAATGCCATCGTATAAATTGACATATTATATTTTCATTCAGGTGAGACTGAACGTTATACTGTTCATCCAATAGTCGAGTAGCCACCCTGTTTGACTTCCTGACTGCAACCACATTCGACTTCGGGAACCAGGAAGTAATGCAACATCCGAATGCTTTCTGTTTTGGGAAATCCATTAGGAAATTTATTAGAAATAATCGATTTACCGATGTCCATAAATTGCCGATCCATTTTGCTGTGGGTGTAAGATCGCATAATGTCCATACTTCTTTAAGATATCTAACACTTTTATCGAGGAATTAATCAAGAAAAAGGCAAATATCTTGAAGAGTGTATTGATGTCTAAACACAAAATGAAAGCGTTTCTTAATACGCACATGTATATATACCTTATCATCATAGGCCCCTAATAGGAGGTTTAAAATGGGTGTTATTTATTGATTGCTTTCGTTTTCTCTGCACTTATATTGATAATTGTCTGCGTTAATCTCTATTCGTTCAGTGGCAGCAAAGCAGGACGACAACAAATACAGTAAGTTTATTATTTATATTAACAACGGTACTATAAATACATGTATATGCAAATATACCGAAAGTTTATATCCTTCGCTTAATATTACAATCGCATAATGCTAAAACAAAATACGTTGCGTTACTTATTAGGACAAAAAGAATTGGTAAACGTATCATATATATATAACATCACATAGTTTCATCTTCGAGACCCATGTACATGTACGTACATGTTACATAAATTTTAGTAGAAATTTTGTATTACAAGTTAGGCATCGTACAGCACCATCACAGAGGTGCTTGTGCGTGGGCGCGCGGGTGTGTTCCTGGGTGGAACAGGCAGTTTCTTTTTTTGTTTTTTGTTTTTTTTTAACACCGAACTTTCATGTTCAAATAAATTAATACATCGTATAAGCTTTTCTAGAGACTCGCATATTTTGAAGCCATGGGTCCTAGGGCCAATGCAATGTGGATCCCGACATACAACACAAAGGAATGTTTCGTTGATACATTGCAAAGCAAATAGCTTTACTCAACGCGCCTACATTTTAATCGTCAAATCTTTGTACACTGCAGACATACCTTGTTATGGGAAAACTGTTTTCTAAATGAATCGATACTCTGGCCATTATGATCACAAGCTAAATATATCTTATGGGTACCCTGGAATGCACATGTTTTAATTCTTTGAGACTTATGGAAAACTAATGATTCCTGGACCGAGAAGGATCACATACATGTAGATTTTATTTATTCGATGCAGCTCATTTATGCTACAGTCACACGGCCACTTACGGTAGGTGCGGATGCTTGCGGATAACAAATAAACAAATACGTAAGCATCCGCAAGAATACGTATCTTACGTAAGCATACGTATCTCTACGTAACTCAACACGCAAGATATCCGTAGACATGCGCAGACATTCGCAGCTTCGTGACCAAATTTTTGAAATTCTCAAAACTTGGTTGCGGATCACACATTCGTAAAATATGCATAAAATACGTAACTCTTGCGTAAGATACGTAAACTCATCCGCGAGGCTCCGTATCGTACGTACTCATCCGTATTCATCCGTAACCCAATATGCAGGGTCCGCAGTAATACGATGATCTATCATTTTACTGTGAAGTCAGTTTGACATCTGGAATCCTGGCTCTCTTTGCTGCGTATTTTCATAATATTTACTTATTTTCATAATGCAAACATCCGCAGGTCCGTATCATGCCGTACATGTAAGTGGCCGTGTGACTGTAGCATTATGTTCTTTTCGCGGGTTCTTTCAAGATATATATTATAGTAAGAATGCAAGATTATAATTTGCAAAAAAAAATATTGCATATAAAGACACTATATATTTGGTTACTCGTCTAGGCCCCCATTTCACATGGCCGATCATAGCTCCAGATCTTCTAAAAGACGCCAGATTTGTCTTTTTGGGGTGGATCGTGAGTGATCTGGCCTCAAAAGTGACGTGTTTTGGCTAGTTCGGCAGGGAATCGGGCACTGTTTCCCGGTTCTGGGCTGATTTTTCTTTTTTTTCTTCTTTTTTTTTTTCCCATTTTTTTTTTTTCTGCAGCTTTTTTTGAGTCCGTTTTTTTTTGGGGGGGGTCCGGCTTATGTGGCACCAAACCACACCATCTACATGCTTTTCTGGGCTGTCGGGGGGCTTTCTCTTGCATTTGCATCATCCCGAGGTCTTTCACCTTAGCTGTGGCCTCATCTGCAGCTCTGGGAGGATTACAATTGACAGATGAGACCGTAAGTGCCGCCACTGCCGTTAAAATTCTAAGCAATGGAAGCATGAAACAGAAGCATCTTTTTCAATAGCACGATGCTCCAATTTTAATGCTGTCAACACAAAGAAAATGACACACTTCTGCCAGCTTCTGGCCAAAAAGGTGTTTTATCACCTCTCTGGGGAAGTGATTTGGACTTTTGTCGGCCTGCAGGCTCCCGTTATGGATTATTGAGTTGTTGAACTGGACCAAAGTTTTGCTTTTCTGGTTCGTCTGGAGGGCTAATTTGTCCGTCGTTAGGTCTTTCTGCTCATAAAGATCCCGGAAGTTTTAGCTACAACATATGCACATGAGGCAATAAACAATAAATTTTGCCATTGTTGTTTGTGTCTCTGAAAAAGAAAAACGGTAAATATGGCAGCCGTTGCATTTAATCTTGCTGCGTCTTCAGGCTGTTACATAATAAATATTGATCATGTCAGCCGATCCACCCAGAAATGACATATCGAGCGTGTTTTGGAGGATCTGGAGCAAGGATCGGCCATGTGAAATGGGGGGGGGGGGGGGTTTAGAGCTTCATTATATTTTGGGGTCTCCTATCCTCGGTTGTGGCGCTATCAGTTTACATATGTAGGTATTGATTTAATATCCCCGGTGGCACACCCGTACTATTTTTGGGGTGAAATACCCCCCCCCCGTGGAGTAGTCGAGTCAGTCAATGATGACATGCCATGGAGTGAAGCACCGTGGAGGCAGGGGGCAGTGGACATTACACATTACGCATGATGTCAGGAAGTTTTTTTTTCAAAATTGTTATGAAGCCGTTTATAAAATACTCATATTCATGGTCTTCAGTTTGGAACGGAGTGTCTATGAAGAGGGCTCAATCGTGGAGGGAGCAGTATATATCATAAAAATATAGGCAATATATTTTCATTTTATTTACTCAGAGTTTCATGGTTAAATAGATATAAAATGATAATACAATATTCTGATGATTGAAAAAAAAACTGAGTAAATAAAATGAAAATATATTGACTATGACTTTTATGATAAAATAGCTTTTATACAGATTGTACATATAAATTCCTAGATTGACATTGATGAGGGCCTGAAGTGAGATCCACACACTGAGGTGTCGCTGCTGCCCATGCACCGCCATGTCTGATTCTGGACCTGCGAAGCCGTCAGGTGGTATTGTGGGCCTCCCGCCCTACACCATCGACCTTATGGACGAGATGGGACGCGGCACATTTGGCACCGTGTATCGCGGGCACCACGACAAGACAAAGGCCATTGTGGCTGTCAAGAAAATGCAGGTGAAATAAAAGCAGTGGCTCATGGGGTGCCCTGCCGGCTAGGGTCTGATTCTGGTTAGCTTGAGCTTATGGGCTGATGACCATGTATTGGTGATGAATGACTAATATGTGATGCTGATTATAGATGGTCAAATACATGTTATTGTCTTCTACATTGTACGCTTTGTTAGTCAGCATATGTAAACATTGTAGGGCCGCCTCATGGAACTTGGTGTTTTGTTACTGATGGCCAATTACAATCTGATTGTCTGTTACTAATAACGTATTGATCTGTTGAACTTGGTATTATGGTTAATGCATAAAAATAACATATGGCTACAGTTATGAATCCTACTGTGTTATTTGTCTGCCCATTTATGTTTTACATTCTACTAATGAAAAAAAACAGTGATGTTCTGTGTTTCATTGTACAGATCAAAAATGAAAAGATGGGCATAGAAGGCCTTGAGGAAATAAAAAAATTCGAGAAGATCGAGGCACACCGCAACATTGTTCGCCTCTATGACTTCCATTACCTGGACAAGTCGTTTTGGATGATCATGGAGTTCTGCGACCTTGGAGACCTGGAGGGTGAGTGGGCTACGGGGATGAGGCCTTAATCCATTCACCGACATATTTTTCCTAAATCACCAGTCACCAGTGCATGCATGTCATTGTTTTTCACCAATAATCAGGAATTGTAATTGAAGTGGCTGCAACACATTTCACATCCGTAAATACAAGCACCAGGTCACAATTCACACTCAAGATTTAGGCCAAATCACTAATCACAGCCTTTGTAATGAGCAGATCACAAGTCACCAATAATAGGTTATATATAATTTCATCATATTTCACGCTCTTAAATGTAGGCAATTCACTATTCACGCTCAAGATATTGAGGGCAAATCACCAATCACATTTTGCCTACATGGCTCCCTCGTGTACGGGAGGTTGCGGTGCAAGTACATGTATATTTGTTGTGGATTTTAATTATTAATGAGTACATCGATGTAATATTTCGAGGTGTCAATGATATTGTTAGATTTAGTAAAAAAAAATACTCTCTTGGTTACAGCATACATGGATAGTCATGACCTTGACATGACATCGCGCCTCACTTTGATGCATGAGAGTGCATGCGGTCTGTCACACATGCACAATCAGACGCCAAGCATTGTCCACAGGGATATCAAACCAGGAAATATCCTCATCAAGGTATAGGAGACAGATACAATCGCCATTGAAAGTTCATGTTTTATTAGGTAACGCTAATCAGAGTGTCTGGGCTGCATAAAAAGTATTTTGCAAATCGCTTTCCTGTTGTATGACTGCCATTTAATTTAGTTGGTTTTAGGAGTCACCGAAGTACATGAAACACTGGATGACTTTCTTAAAAAAACATTACAGAGTGTTTCTTGATCATAGTTTTAGGTTCATCTCTGGCTATCCTGAGTCAATAGCCACATTTTTAGCACATGTCAAACAATCCATATCTCCTATAACACGGAAGATATTGCAACTATTTCTCTCATACTTGAACTGGTGTATTCTATAGTCTATAAAATTACCAACAGGCTGAGTCAGGTGTGCCAGTGGTGAAACTGACCGATTTTGGGCTGTCGCGGCTGGTGAACGTGGAGGAGCTGCTGCGCACGGCGATCTTCAGCACGGTGGTGGGCACACCCGGCTTTATGGCACCCGAGCTCTACCAGCGTCTTGCTTATAACTTCAGCGTCGACACGTTTGCACTCGGCCTAGTTTTCAAAGCAATCATCACCCACAAGAAGGGTGAAGGTCTGAAGCCACTCAGTTGTAAGTTTGAGATGCTGAACAATTATATTTTGTGAACCTAGTTATGTTTTGATGTAATTGATGTTGTATCAGCAAGCTTTGTCTCGTTAAATGCCTACCCCAATGCGTTCATCCCTGCATTTTTTTTCGATTGTCCCTGTCAATATCATGATAAATTTGAAATTAACCAAATTATTAACAGATAGATAGGATTCATGAACTGCTTTTTGTGGTAATCTTCAATCGGATGTAATTATTCCATTCTGTTCCATGCTAAATATGCTTTAGCATTTGGTCCAATGATGACCATCGGTCAAGAGATGATGATGCTGGCTCAACAGGGGAAGACAATCCCGTCACTGATCGAAAATGAAGCGAGCGATAGTGACCAGCTAAAGGCGGTTAAGGCTGTTGTGCGTGGCATGACAGAGTACGAACCTAAGAAGAGGATCTCTATGAAGGAGGTTGAGGGCAAGCTGAGAAAACTGTGTGGAGGTGAGCCAGTTAACAAATGACACAATATATTTGTCTGTACTACATGTATATAGTACACAACAACTTATACAGCTTATATTTTATCTCCATGTGAGATTCTTGTGAAAATACCACTCCCAATCCACTGACTAAAAATGTACATGTACATGTACATGTAGGCATTTAGAATATACATAAATTTAAATGGTGGTTTGTAGTCGTGTTCCCATGGCTTTACATTACAGAATAGGGAAACTGATCTGCATATTAGATACCCAATAATAATAGGGAACTGTGAAAACATTTTATGGCTGTGTGGTACTTGTTTCAGGAACCACAAGTGCAGCAAGTGCTACAGCCACGGATGCTTCAAGTGAGCCAATCCATTTCCACCCGCACTGTGGTCATAACGCCCGCATCAGCAAATCTGGGATGAAAGCCAGCAAACCCAAGTAAGCGCTCTGCAATATGATCTTTTATCCAAATGTATTTAATGAAGTCACAGTCATCTTTTCTCATACAACTTACTGTACAAATACGGAACACAGCATACCAACCTTGGCAGCTAAATTCATGTTTGTTTGTTGGCCAAATGTACATGTATGAACGTCTGCACAAACTTTAATTAAGTTTTTTGTGAAGAAAGAATACTCTAATACTTTCCTCTAAATGTCGTTTTCACGATCCAATCATTTTCCAAACATGCATTTGACTAAACAAATTTACGTTGAATTGCCAGGGATGAGTTCAACAATGCTGTGGTCATGACAAACCGTGTCTTGAGCCCCAATGAGAGCTTTGATGTAAAGCTCGATAAGGTGGGTGGCACCTGGACTGGATGCTTGGAGATAGGACTGACTACGACACACCCCAACAAAGTCACCCTACCATCCACAATAACTGACCTAAGACATGACATCTGGCTCATGTCTGGATCAAAGGTCTTAAAGATGGAAAGGTGGTGAAAGAGCGCTATGGGAAAGCTGATTTGGATGAACTTAAGGTGAGAATAACTCATGTATAGAGATTGGGGTGATATCAGAATCTGGTTGAATTTATTATTTTTCTTGGGGAATATATTGAATAGTCAATTCAAATATGTTGTGCATGTAATGTAACTGCAACTGGAGAGTGATTGTGAATTTATTTGAATATGTTTTTGAAACACTGCAGCCCCGATGTATAAAAAACTAGTCTCCTCAAAAAATCACATAAAGGCACTACTCCTGGTTGCAGAACTAGAAACACACAAATTTGATACAAACTTAACTTTTTACACTATGTTAGCCACACTTGTACATGTACATGTTTAGTTTATTTTACAAGAGGATCTAAATTAATTCACATGGTAATCCCGTTATATATTGATAATAAGATTACTGTTTCACTCTCTGTGACAGTCTGGTGATCGTGTGGGTATCATGCGGTCAGCAGCTGGAGAAATGCATGTCCTAGTAAATGGACGGGATCTTGGAGTGGCAGCCAAAGACCTCCCAGAAAAAGTTTACGCCATTGTTGACATCTATGGAAAAGCTCATGCTGTTTCCATTGTGAACAAAGGTAGATCAGGATAGTGGTTTTTCTTACAATTGATCTTCATCATCCAGCTGTGTTGGTCATGTAATTGATCTTCCAAATTTACCACCCATACCATACACGTATGTACATTTAACAATTGAATATAAAACAGTGCACGAATGTAACTAATAAAATGTCTGATATTCATTGTTAAAAACCCCAACCACAAGCCGATTTGCCACACTCTGTAAGTTACCTTTACATGATTTAATAAGTCACTAGAATATAAACCATATGAAGGAATCAAAATTGAAAAGGTAACACAAGTCCTATATTTTGCAGATGGGCAGCCTAAATGCAGTGGAGAAGATGAAGAGACTGGCTATTTGTTCAATAGGCGGCAACTGCCGACGCCTCCCCCCCAGTATGAGACTGACAGCAGTGATGATGACAGCAACAATGACAGCAGTGATGATAATGATGATAGCGAGGATGATGAGGATGATGATATTGGTATGTGCAATGATAAAGACAATGACTAGATCAAATCACAAAAATTAGTGCTACGCAAACACAAATAATGTGTCAACAAAATTTGTTCACTGCAATTGTGAACAAGAAATTGGACTGTTGAATCAAAGTTTGAATGTTTCTTGAGATTGGTAATCTTTTACATTTTTGTAAATGATGTAACTGTTTCTCTGTGAAATGGGAAAATACATAGAGTACAAATTCCATCGCTGACTGATGACCTGTCCATTCTACTATAGTTCATAAAGTACAATATTGAATGCACATTACGCCAATGGACTGTCAACATACTTACTACCACTCAAAGATTAGCGGAAATGATAACAATGATCATAATATAATTATATTATAAATTACAGGATTGAAAAAGATACATGTATATTATATGCTATTGGTTTGGCTGTAGGTGCCATGCTGCTGAAGCAGGCGCTGGAAGAGCACCTGAAGGGACTGATGAAAAAAGCTGGACCTGAAAGCCAAGGAGGGAAAGGGAGGAAGCCATGAAGAAAATGTCTGCAATTGATCTACTCCGAATTGCAGGACAGCTTAAAAAAGGTAATCTATGTATTAAGATATCTATTAATATTTTTTTTGCAATCCTATTATCTTGGACAACAAAATACTCAGAGGATTTTTTAATATCATGGTTAGTATTCTCAAGAATAGTTGAATTCTGATTCTTACCTTGTGAGTCTCAGAGTCAATTGCATGAAGTTATAGCATCTACAACCCATTATTTTTTCTGATATATGCATAATATATTGTAAAAGATACATATTTACAGTACAAAGAGGGTGAAATGGTACGTGTTGATGATGATGTGGAGAAATCCAAGAGACTTCAAAAGGTTTTGGTGGATGGAATGATAGAATGAAAAAGGTAAAGTTGTCCGAATTCTGACACATCTTTCTTACTTTAGAACACCAATCTAAAAAAAAAATTAATTGAAATTGGAATTGTTTTTATTTATTCATAATCATATAATTACAGGAACATTCAAATATATACAAATAATTGAGTACAGTTAAACCAAATGTACTCATATGAAAATATGTTATATTTACTTATTTTTCATGGTGGACTATGCCTAGGAATATCTCTGATTTTCTTTGTAAAAAAAAATTATTTCATCTTTACAAATAACATATATACTTTCTGTCATCATCAATGTCATATAAGCATAAGATATATCTTACTTTGTATAGTATCTGGGAAAAAGAAGGAGAAGTTGTCACCAAAAACTGTAATGCAAGTGGAAGTTAAGTTTAGCGATGGACAAAAAAAGGGACTCACATGTGGTTAACTTTGTAATTAATTGCTGCAATCATTGCTTCATGTTTTACTGGCAGTTTTAACATTTTGAAGTAGATTGTCAAGTATGTTTTTTATGTAATCATTTATATGCATATAAAATGCTTTTGCTGAATGAGATCAAATCTTAATGCAGGTAACGTGTTATAATAAGTTTACATACAATGTACTTGATAAAGGAAACACTACCATAATCTCATTAATCAATGATGTTATGATCAGTAATTGTCAGATAATTATTATTTAAATAAAATATAGATATCCACTCAGTAAACTGATTATATATTCCACATTTACGAAAAATCTTGTTCATTTACGATTCATATTTAAGATGGAGCTACAACCCTGAGTTGGTCCACAAGCTTGATGAAGGCATCAAGCCAACAGGAGTCCGTAAATTGGAAAGGCGTCTGTCAGCAATGGAGACATTCAAGGTCTGTGTGTTCAGCAATATATATTCTTAAAGATTTAATTACATGTACCTTCACATTTTTTGCATCAACAACATAGGTATATATTCTAGCCGTGATCGATAGGAAACTATATGGTGGTGTTTAATTATCCAAAAGTATTATCATTGCTGTGTATTTTGGTCTGTATGTCGAAGTCATTAACTAGCTCGTTTACTATAACATAGCTTTCTATTATAGAATTGTGATATTGTGAGGATCATTCCAAACAAGCAGCGTTTTGAGAAGTTGATGAAAGAAGCAGGCCTGTGGCAGGAATGGCTAAATCGGGTGAGTATGTCATATATCTCCCGGTATTTTGACAGGGAATAACTCATCAAACATGACTGTTTTTTTCAGTTTTCTGGTCGCTGTATTGCGCCCATGACACTGGGGGTAATAAAAACGTGTTTCGCAATATGGCAACAGAAGCAATAAAGGGTTAATATGCTGCTTCTGTAGCCAAAATTATATTCTAATTATTGTCCAACTCCCAGTGTGACAGTTTGCACACAAGAGTCACTTTCATAATTTAGTATAATCCTGACAGAGGTCTTCATATACCGTATAATTTTCCTCACTTGACAAAGTGATTATATATATTCTGTTCTTTCCCCATCGATATTGCTCTCTTCATACTTACTATTACTCGTATTTATCATTCTGCATGATCACCTTAACACTAAAGCATGTCAGTATGGTTCCATAAGTTAACTATTGAAATAACAGACTATGTATTGGAATGTATGTGCTTAACCTGGTTTACAATTACAGGTTGTGGGTGTGACAGGGATTGTCCATGAAGTTGACAAAGATGGTGACGTAGTTGTGGAACTGGCCACCAAGGAAAGGTATGTAGTTCAAATAAATCAAATAATACATGGTATAAAAACATTTACTACTTTAAAACAATAGCACAATCACAATCCTATATTGCCATCTACATGTATATGACATCTTATGCAGTGACCAAATACCTGTATCTGTAATGATTCTCATGTTAATCAGAATCAGATGCAATGATGCTACATTGCATAAAGAAAATATGTTTGCCAAGAATATGGTATTTTATTTACATATTAATGTATTAGGCTTATACAAATATGTATATGCTTTTTAAATGTAGAGGTTTTTATCGTAAAACTGCAAAACTACGTTTTAAAAGTAAGCAGTATTCCAAAAATTGTTATCATCCTAAATAAAATGTGTTTGTTAGTGTGGTATGAATTAAATTAACAAGTTTTTAGATAAAAATGACAATAAAATTTCTTCAAATCTCAAGAGTGTGGCTACACCCAGACACATTGGAGCACGTAGATCAGACCGGGATGAAGGTGGAGGCTGGCGATCTGGTGCTTGTCAATGGTGATATAGAAGAGGTCAAGCGCAACCAGGAAGGCTTCGGTGGATGGCATCCTGACATGGCAGAGGTGAGACTGAGGCTAATACAATGTACACGTACCTTTTTATGACAATTACAAAAAAATAAATTTACATTTATGTGATTTATGTGATTTATGTTTAGGCACCATAGATTTAACCAGTGAAAATATATAATCAGCGTCAGTGTCTCTAAATTCAATTAATCATTAAATTCATTGTTTACTTCATTTGATTATCATAACAATGCAATCACATATTTTACATGAATGCCTTCATGATTCATCACTTTATTGTTTGTCATCTGTTGATAATTTGTTTAAGAACATGCACATGTCATATTGTTTTGTAATTTTGTGAGTTTTGTAGTCTTTGACATTAGTACTAATTGACTCTAAATACCCATATGTCATAATGCGTACACATATTTTTTTAAGTTGGTGGGCCATGGCACAACAGTAAAGCGCATGGTAGGAGAGAAAGCATGGCTGGAAGGCAGCGAGGGCCGCAAGTGGGCCTTCAATGTCCGCTCCCTTCGCATCATTGCAAAGAACAGTGAGTAGTTATCAAGTGGTCTAAATATTTCTGGATAGGAGTAGGATTGGCCATTGCAGTGTATGGGAAATTGTATGATTTTTCGAAATTGAGGTTAATTGCATCAAACATATCCAGCAATAAATTGTATGTTGTCCCCAAATTTATTGAAATATACATTTTGTAAGGCACAAAACTTATCAGTTCATGATATAATTTTATAAGAGAACCGATGCAACAATTTTTTGTATGCTATAGAAGTTATAGAACTACAAAAATACACAGTTATGTAGTTTGTTAAATAAATGTCCATTACTATGACCTTGTTAGGTTTATAACCATACTTCACCTGTTACAGATGACCTGGTCCAGGCTGCCATCGCAAAGAAAGAAGCAGGTGAAAACGACTCGCTGGATTCTTTGGACGACGCCCTCAATGCACTTGACTGTAAACTACAGTAGATCATGTTTTTGTTTTGAACATGTCTGCAGGCTAGTTAGGAGGACAATGAAAACTTATAATGGCATTAGACTCAGCTTGTTCCTAATTGATGAGGAGTACATGTATGTTATAGCCGTAGCCTATTTTACTTGTATCTTGTCATTTTTCCAAGGAGGACTTTTTATTAGAGCTCTATTTCTGTGATATGTATTCTAATTTATTTAGTGATCGTTTGCAATATTGTGGTGTGCGATATTATATATGGTAGTAGTGAAGAACATGTAGATGATAAGACTAATGAAATTAACTACAATTATTCAAGTAGTTGGTGAATTGATACCATGTCTTTACAATCGAAATGTATTTGGTGTGTGGGCTATATTGCTTCTGATGAAATATCATTAAGGTTGCTACCATTTGCTATGGCCAATGTGGTTGTGAAAAAATCAAACCATTTTCGTATGACTTTGGCACCAATCACTACCATATTCAACGTGACTCTATAATTTCATAATTTCACTGCAGATTCTCAAGCACACACCCCACTCCCCAACCTCCAATAGGGAATCATAATGTCCTCTTTCAGCGGGACGGACGAATGACTTTCCTAGGAGCCTCGATTTGGAGGTTGCCCACGCCCTCCACCACGCCCCACGCCCCAACCCCCTACCCCAGTTTTTTATCTTACTGCGCCATCTAGTTATTGCATACCCCCAATAGGCCATGATAAATGGTACATGTAGCCCCCTAAGTACAAATTATCATGCTTGATGTACAGTGTGTAAAAATATAACAATAAAATCATGATGCTCATTGCAATTGTATTGTTTTATGTGTTTATAATCATTGTATTTTTATACCTCGCTTACTCTTTTAATACATTATTCACATTTTTTCTAACGTTTGTTTTTACGAACTGTTATGTTGAAGCGTATTAGAACATTTGTCTTTTGAATAATGTGCTCTATAAATTTCTATTACTATTACAATCCAAATAGAATATTGCTATTTTCTAAATAACCGCAACGTGATCACCAAATACATGCAATAAGATAAAATATAATTTTATTTCACATTTTATAGCCCACACCAAAACAATTTAATTCAAATTCCTTTTCCTCAAATTTCATGATAAAACATAGAGTTCTATATAAGTATAGAAGCCATGGCAAGCATCAGATCCACCAGAAAGGGATGTTGCTGCGCCCACTGCCAACTGTAGTCTGGGAGGTATTAATGTCTGAGACACTTGCTGCAGGTGGCTTGTCCTCACTGAAAGCCATAGTATTTCTCTATGTGAATTAATAAAAAATATTAGGTTTAATAGATATGCATAGTGAATCTCTAAATCCTCCCTAAACTCAATAAATTTGATGATGATTTGTATATAGCAAAGGACAATTTGCAAAGATACCGTAAAACAAAGTATGATCTCAATAAAAGTTGTATTTATTTTTGACAGTCAAATAGTCACACACAACTCCTGCAATATATTGTGTTTTTATAATCATTTAATTCAATAAATTTGGGTTTGCTATGTAGGATTACATGCACTGCATGACATACTCACATTTTATGCTGGTGACCCCGTGCTCCTAAAAGTCCTGGAACTGGCAGTATTCGACCATGCTGGTTTGCGTAGACGGGGAACGTAGAGAGACTGGAGTTTAAACTCAAATAGCTCATGGGGTGTGCATCAACATCCTCATATGGATCTGAGTGCATTCTTCTTTTCTTCGTTAATCTTGATCTATTCTTTTCCATTGGAAGGTCACACTTATTTTCAGATTCAAAAGGTACTTCCCATTCTGGCGTTCCATCCAAGCGATTCCTCACTGCGAAATCCAAAAGTTCCAATTCGCTCATGAAGTAACCATCCTCTGAGTTTATACGCTCATAGGATTTTATAACAGGTTCATTGGTCTTGACATGTATTACATACACTTGGCTATCACCATATCGCTTCTGACTACACGTGCTTTTCTCGTGTATTTTTATAGGTGTGTTCGTCACATTCACACACCTGACACGAGCATTACCAATAGAAAGTTCTCCATCATGAGACGTTGTTCTGCTGTTACCTACGGACTTATATTCCCGTCTAGCACCATTTGACCGAGTATACTGTCTATGTAGGTGTTCACGGTCACCGCATTTTAACTTACCCCCATTCTCTTGCGGTTGCGATAAGAGACCCTGCAATAGACTCTGACTAATTTGTAATGGAGCTTGTTTTCCCTCTTTTGGGAGTATGCTTTTTTCTACTTGCTGTTCCCGTTGCTCGCATCTTAAGTTTTGTTGTTCTGAATTGCTGTCCTGCTGCACCAGCTGCGATTGATGTGGGAGCACCTGACATATTTGCTGTATCTCTTGATCTTTTTGCTGCTTTGATATTTCTAGATGTTCATTGTGCCCGTGTGCTTGCGGCTTTAGCAATTGCTGCAGTTGCAGTTGCGGTTGCTGCTGCGAAAGCTGTCTTTGTAGCAGCGATGCCTGTTGTAAGAGAAGTTGTGGATTCTTCTTCTGCTGCTGTTGTTGTTGTTGTTGCTGCTGCTGCTGCTGCTGCTGTTGCTTCTGCTGTTGCTGCTGCTGCTTCTGCTGCTGCTTCTGCTGCTGTTGCTGTAGGTGTACACGCAGTTGCTGTTGCTGCTGCTGTGGCTGCCGCTGCTGCTGCTGTATTTGTTTTTGTGCACGCAGCTGCTGTTCCTGCTGCTGGAAGGATTGCGGCTCTTGAAGCGACGTATTTCTTGAATCACAATGTCGATGCACCTGAAGTAGATGCTGTAATGGTTGTGAACACTGCTGCTCGGGCGGTACTGGAAATAGCGTGGGTTGTAGAGGAAGTTTTGGTGTATTTGGCTGGTGTACAGGCATGAGCAGTGGCTGTTGTTTCTGCTGAGGCTGTGCTTGAGTAGTTGCTAAGTTTTGACTGCTTCTGCTATGCTGATTGTACTGATGTTGTGTACTTTCATGATTGCATTGTGAGTTTTGCATCGATGATATAATACCACCGCCAGTAGTGACTGGAATTTCCATATTCCTGCGTTACCTCTGGTGTCAGATGGAATTTCTACAATCATTCACAACACAAATTTCATCATATGATTAGAAATGTTGCAGACGTAAGCCTGAATAGGCACGATGTGTGCATTCAAAAGCAATTTTGAAATATCATTCATTTTATTGAATTATGTTCTACAGAGCCTATATGTGTGGACATGTTGAATCTGGTATGACTGTCACTACGAATGACGATTTAAAAAAATGATTACTATCGCCCCGATGATCGAAATTGGGTTGTGCACAAAGAGAAAAGAAGATGCAAGTAATTGATAAAACTGTTGTCAGTGGTGCAGATTAAAAACAAGAATGAAATTAAGATTTAGAAGGGAAATATGGGCTAGACTATTGCTAAACGGCTTCAGTGTTGAAGCACTGACCACCTCTGCTGGCACGCTATTCCAGAGAACAATATTGCTTATAAAAATGAATGGCTATAATAGTATATAATATAATGATAACGTGGGTATTTCGAAGTGGGTCAGGCTGGGTTTTTTTCTGGGGCTTATTGCTGCTGGGTGAATACTGAGTATGCTGAGGCATTGGAATATCTATGATATAATGGTGAAATCAAAACATACAGTTTCTTCTTCTTTCTTCCGTCTTCGCTGATATCTACAAATCTCTACACTTACACATACACTTATCCACTTCATCTGTATTAAAGCATCAAAGGCTTATCAGATGATCACGACTATCGTCACTGGTGATTTCACACGTACTTATTTTCTGTGGCGCTAGCGGGAATTTAAGGTCGGTGGCGTATTTGTGTTGATGCCATACTTTGTCCAGTCGAGCTTCAAAGGCTTTACCTCAGAGGTGGAAGGATGCCGCTGTTACCCCCATCTACAAGAAGGGAAAGACGTCTACACCAGGAAACTACAGGTCCGTCAGTTTGACTAGTGTGTTATGTAAGGTGACGGAGAGCATCATACGAGATTATGTCATGGATCACCTCTACAAGAACAAACTGCTTACTCCCTGTCAACATGGTTTCGTCAGAAGAAAATCATGCATAACTCAGTTGCTAGAGTGCCTGGATGACTGGACAGAGATGCTTGATAGTGGATCGATGTAGTATACATGGACTATGCCAAGGCGTTCGACAAGGTTGCTCATGTCAGACTAATTCAGAAACTAAAGGGGTACGGAGTCAGCTACTAAATCATCCAGTGGATCAGAAGCTTCCTCAGTGGACGAAGACAGAAAGTGACTGTAAACGGGGAGGAATCGGAATGGGCAGATGTGCTATCAGGAGTCCCACAGGGAAGTGTGCTAGGCCCAGTACTCTTCGTCTGCTACATCAATGACCTGCCTGAAGAAGTGAAGGCCAATGTCAAACTCTTTGCAGATGACACCAAGATCTACACAGAAGTCTCGGCTGACGAAGGAGGAAAGGAGCTGCAAGAAGACATCGACAACCTGGATAGATGGGCCCGGGAATGGCAGCTGAGGTTCAACTCCAGCAAGTGCAAAGTCATGCACATCGGCCACAGAAACAACCCCAAGAACACTTACAGAATGTTGCAGGAGGACAGTATAGTCGAGCTGGAAGAAACCACTCTGGAGAAGGACATAGGAGTGAATGTGGACAACGAGTTGAAGTTTGATCGTCATGTCGAAATCCAATGTGGGAAAGCAAACAGGATCTTGGGACTGATCAGAAGATCATTCACTTACATTGACAAGGAGAGTATGAAGCAACTCTACACATCCCTCATCCGTCCAATCCTAGAGTACGGCAATGTCATAACATACCCACGCTTCCAAAAATCTGCCACCCTCCTCGAGAACGTCCAACACAGAGTGACGAAGATGGTTCCAGAACTCAGGGAGATGGATTATGAAGATAGGCTCAAAGCGATGGATCTCCAGTCACTGTACTACCGTAGAGACAGAGGGGATATGATAGAGTGCTACAAGATGACCCACGGAAAATACGACATCCCACCTCTTCTGAAACTCGATCCAGACGTCGCGCAGGGGTCATTCGCTAAAGCTAAAAGTCCAGTCTTCGAAAAAAGTCCGCCACAACTTTTTCTCTCTTCGAGTAACTTCAAAATGGAACTCGCTACCAGAATCTGTTATCAGTGCTCGTCCCTTAACTATTTCAAGAACAGACTAGATAAACACTGGAACAAGTACAGTACTAGCCAAATACCACTAGGGGGGTCTACCGCCATGCAAACTAGCTGAAACAGCCACTCTGACTGATAACGAGCCTGAAATCGTCGAAAAGTCTTAAGGCCTACCTAACGACGTATATGATGATGATGATGAATACTCGGAGCTGTGACAACCGAATCAGGGAGACGATTCCATGAGTCAACCATTCTAGAGATCTAGGCTTTTAAGATACTTTGTTGGTAATATGTTATCGAATCTAAAAAGTCTGATGATGCATAAAATATAGTTCAAGAGTTTATAAACAAATATTCGCCTGTATTAATGCTTTAAAATTTTCAAATGTTTTCCTCAATGCATTTAGGAGGCATGTACGTCAAACGTTTATTACCCCAACGATCTACGCTCATTACATTGACGTACATTGTATGATCACCATTTTAAACTTTATACGCTCCGCGCATAACTACAATGTAGATAATACCAATTACAATCTTCTACGTTAATAACAAATTGGATATCGAATGTGTTGTTATTTTTTGTGGCGTTTTTATCTCTTTTTTTTTTATTTTCTTTTCTTTTTTCGTTACTAAATCAATCTGAGTACTAAGCTACAAGAACACTTGATAAAGGAATAACATGGCCAAGAAATGGGTAATGTATTGCCTAAGTATTGTCTATTTTATATAAAATCTAGATTATACTAGATCTACTTTATGAAGGTGAAGAGAAATATGTTTGAAATGAAGTTTTTATCATCAATAGTTTTCCTATTTACCTATTAATTTTATTGTTATATTTTGTTAATGAATTATGAACGCTTTGGTTTTGATTGCCAAGAAATTTCGGGAAATTGGTGGTTTTCAAACAATTAAATATAAATGCTGACAATTAACAACATTCACCTGTCTTTATTTTCATAATTACATAGCTAGGCGTGCTCGCCATAAGTCACAATGCAAAAAAAAAAAACAAATATAACTGTTCTGAGGCTGTTTTCTAAAAAAATAAAAATAAAATGGTATGAATTTTGTTATTCGATAGGGTTTTTGATCATTCTCGTGTTTTTCTCTAAGTTATATGGTACAAAAGAAAAATTGTAAAATATTCACTATAGATATTGCTTCATCATAGTTTATTTCACCTTCACCAATTTGGGGTTTTATTCAGAACAGCTATCTATAACTTTTGATAGATGATACCTTGCTGTTGCAAGATGAGTTTATTTATTTGCTCGGTACATTTCAACACTCAATACATTTAAAACAGACTTGATAAATTTTGGGAAAATCAAGAAATAGTATACGAAGATTTCAAAGCAGACATAGCACTCGGAAGTCACGTTGATCCCGCCGAGATGGAGGAAGAAGAAGAGTCCGGTATAGAGGAACTTCTAGATCCTGCACCGGAAAACATCACTAGGAATCACTAGGAATTTCAAACCATGTTATATCAATCATTGAGATTATTACCTACATAACAAGATATAATTTGTAAAAATTGAAGTAGTAACACTGGCGAAAATCTAAGTTTAGTAAAATTTGTCCGGTAAACTCTCCTACAGATTGATCACTATTAGCTCTATGAATAGAAATATACAATGTGTTAGGGATCGTTCACAAATGTTCACCTCGTTTTTTGCCTTTTTACCCCCACCCCACCACCACCCCTGTCACCATTTGTCATCTTTGCAGCACCCCCTCTCCTGGTAAATGATGTCATCTTTGCCTCACAAATGTTCACCTCTTTATTGCCTTTTTACCCCACCCCCCCTCCTGTCACCAATTGTCATCTTTACAGCACCCCCCCTTTCCTGGTAAATGATGTCATCTTTGCCTCCACTCCCGCCACCCCCACCCCCACCCCCCGACATGGTGTCGCGATGGCATTTATACATAGCTGGTCTGACACCTATTTAGACTTAACTTGATTCTTTTACCATATCTGTTTCCAATAAATAATCGACGCCATTTCATTTAAAATGCCATTTACAGGTGCACCAAATGGACGGACTTATTGGGTAGCCAGAGCCTTAAAATATGAGTATATGCTTACATATGCAAATTGCTTTGGGAACACTGTTAAGCATGCTGGACTAAAATCATTTAACTGAGCCATCCCTGCTGCTGTACATGTATGTACCTACATGTGTCCCTGTGTCATCACTTTGCAGGAATATCCAGCTCACAAGAATGCCCTCACCTGCAAGGATCTTGTACGACTACTGGGGCCGGCGCTCACAGACCAGGTCGAGGACATGTTGCTACAGCACCAGCTACTCGGCGAGACAATTGCCGCACAGAAGTGAGTTGCATATAAAACCCAATAGATAGATGTGAAGATTTATAATATAGTTTCATTCATACATATGAAATATTTGATACATTGCAGAAGACATATAAATATATGTAAACTGTATATAGAATTACTGGAGACTTTAAAAAAAGAATAACTATCTAAAAATCATTTTCGTTTTTTAAAAAAATATTCAAAAACAGGCTTTTGCTATATAAGACATCAGCTTGTCTTTGGACATACTGAATACAGATTTATCTTTATTAGACAAAGCACAACAATCACAAGGACAGGCTAACGAAGCAATTTCAAACAACTCATCTCTAATATCGTCATACAGGCTGCATCTTAACATTACATGTTATTCATATTCCAACTGCAATTTCAGTCTTTACTCTGGCCATAAATACCTCCCATTATCATATCTTCCTGTCTCAATGGCTAGAAGTGCAGAGCCATATCTCATTAGACCTAAAGCCTTATGATTTTTGCAAATTTAATTCGAAATTGATGACAGAAGCTTAAGGTTAAGAAAAATGAGTAATGTTAGGTGGAACTTCCATACTGCTTTGAGGAATATGGGTGCTGCTGGCTACTATTTGTATGTTGGCAGTGCATTTGTTACACAGCTGTTCAAAATAATACACTATGATAAATATATATATACTTGATTAGGACTAAAAATAGATAATATACATTTTTAGACAAAAAAATATTGTGAAAATGTAACAGTAGTGGATTTTGCCTCATTTCGAATATAATGCAATGACTCTATCTATTAGCATCTGGCTTGTGGCTGAGCTGCATAACACAGCAGTCCACCCAAACTGCCACCTCAGAGCCAGGGGCTCCCGCAGCCGCATATTCAACTAGGTCAAAAGTGCTCAGAGAGCACAGCATGGCTAGAGCACCATCGACCCATGGGCAATAAAGATGTTTGCTTTGCAATCAAAGCAGAAAAAAGTCTTATTTGATGCGTGACTCATCCTACATCTATGTTGTTGGCATTGGATTGTCGGCACTTTCTAAACATGGCTAAAGTAAATATCTATTGCCCATGAGTCGACATTAATATGATAACACTGCTCTCTGAGCACTTTTATTCCAATATAACCACTATGCCAATTCGATGGTCATGTTTCGAACAGTATTGAAACTATAGTGGAAATAATAGAAAGAAAAATGATTAAAATGGCCCTCTGAAAGGTAAACTCTAATTGGCAAAGTGCCAAAATTAAATACAGTTAATGTTCAGTAGGCATGTAAGCATTGTACAAAGTTTGAATGCTTTCTCATAAGCATCAATAAAACTATTCCAGAAAATGTTGAAAATGGACCTAAAATGCCACTATGGAAAGCACACTTTAATTGGCAAAGTGCCCAAAATCAAATCACTTCGGTGTCGCATCATACGAAATAGTTGTGTAGAGTTTGAACGCAATAGGGCAAAGCATAAAAGCTCTAGCTTGTCCGGAGACAAACGCACATAGATACATACATGCATAGTTACAAACAAACGAAACACAAGGCTTTCGCTTCAGCTGCTGAAGCGACGCAATTAAGACCCCTGTCATTTTAAGCTTCCTGCAGAGTTAATTGTATTAGCACTATAATTTTTATACTCAAATAATACCAATCTATTAAAAGGCAATTCAATGCAGTGTGAACGTAATAAAGAAATGTGTGTGTATGGAATAAATATCTTGTAAATAATACTATTTGTATGATTTAATTTGATAAGTGACCCATACCATGTATCTTATTGAATTAGTAGATGTGTATATTGATTTTTTACACATACATGTACCTATATTAATATACATTGTGTTGATTTAGGGGAGAGCTAGAAGCAAAATCAAATTTACTTGCTGACAGAATTCTAGAGTTGAGAGAAGCCAATGATAAAAAGTTACGGAGGTTCAAAGAAAAAAACTCTTCTGTTGAGGATTATGGCTTTATGAGGAACATGAATGTGGTGCACTCTCTCAATAGATTAAGGTGAGCTGAGCATGATTCATTATTAATATGAAATTAAATCTTTTAAATCCAGAGACAGATTAATATAAAAAAAACTGTGACATATATTGCGCAAGATACAATAGTATTTTCAAATACACGAAGAAAAAATAATGAAAAAATCTTTGATGTAGAATACACTAAAAAAATATATGACAATAGGAGGCTTGTGTTTTCTTCATAAAGCTAATAGATATGCATGTGTGGAGTTCAATGCAGACACAGTTTGTGATGACACTAATAAATTAATGACTCTCCTACTAAATCTTTTAGACGGAAAAAAAACTTTTGTGTGCCGTTATGCAATTTTATTGTTTGAAAAAAAAAAATAAGATGCTGCCAAGAAATATGTAAATAAAAATCTTCAAACTACACATACGATTTTACATGTAAATAATACCACATTTGTGTGTTGTTTTACAGATATGAGCACCGCAAGCGCTTTGCTGATCTGGTAGAACTGAAACGCAAACTATCTGACATGTACAACAAAGAATTGCCAGTTAGCTTTACAAAAAGTGAGCATTAAATTTTCATTGTAAACAAGTGAACGATGACAGAATATTAAAGGATATGGGCCATGATCCTTTGTTCAAAAATGGTTTTGGCTGAAAGTTGTCCATTTGCTCTATTTGCCGAGTGGATAGGGAGTTGGACTTGTGACCAGAAGGTCATGGGTTCGATTCCCGGTCGGGTCTGATGGTGGGTGTTGAGCAAACCTACCTCTAACAGGTTGCACACTGCTTCGTGGTACCTACAGTAGTACACGCTAAATAGGTACAGGTCAGGCGAGTGAGTGATTAGCACGTCTGTGCTACGGTAGCGATCTGCGGTATGGTCCCTGGGGAGTTGAGAAGGATATAGTGTGACAAGGATGCCAATGACCTGGTGTAAATATGTAAAGTCGCTAGAGCACGATAACAGTGAATTGCGACTGTAAATAACCACATTTATATTTTTCAATTTTAATTTTAAACGGTGTGTAAAATGCTTTGCTTCAAATATATATAGTAATGATTAATTATGTACCACAGAGGAAATGCAGAGACAGCAGAATCACTTAATGAGGATAGAAAGTGAGATTGATCAAGCAGAAATTAAGTACCAGACAACACACAAACTACAGAGGCATTATGTAGAGATTTTAGATAAGATGAAAACAGAACAGAGGTGAGTGTTTCGAAATTGAATTCAGGGACATGTTAGGAACAACTTGCAATGCATTTGTGATTCGTCAAATTTCATACTTGTTCATATGAAATATAAAAAAAATTATCATTATTATGTTGATTTTATCATGTATTTATTTATTTATTTATTCATTTATTCATTTATTTATTCATTCATTTATTTATTTATTTATTTATTTATTTATTTATTTATTTATTCATCCATTTATTTATAAACATTAAGTTGTCTCATTAAATTCTATTATTATTGTATTGGTATTTTGGCATCAATAATGAGTGCTTCTACTTACAGTAAGTTGTTTGGATTAAATTTGTGCTGGCCAAAACTGATATTTGATCATATTTACTGTCTTAAAATTACTACACACATTGTAGGAATATGCCTGGAAAACTAAGGGAACTTAGAGACACCATTGCTAAACAGAATCAGTTGGTAAGTGAGTTGATGATTACAGAACAATTTTTGCTAAGGCATCATGGGTTTAGGTTGCATATAGAAATACGTATCTGATGTGTCAATGGATACGATTAGTTTGTAAAAGAAATATTAACTATTTACAGATTGCTATTCTAAAGAAATCTGTGAGAGTAGCAAAGCGTTCCAAGCGGGATACAAGCAAAACATTTTCCAAAATGAAAAATAAGTCATACAAGGATCGAATGTGCTATTTGCGGCAAAGAGATGAGATGATTGCTGAGGTCCGAAGGATCAAATCCATTAAGGTACGTGTTAGTTAATGTGTGATTTGTGACTAAATATGAATTTATATTTTACTTGCTATCATTACATGATGTCAATAGTCATTTTAAAACATCCATGTTGGAGATTACATTCCATAGACATATATTATTCATATACTATAAGAGAGGAGTGCATTTTGCAGGAGAAAATTCTAACTTTGCCTTGGTTTTATACCAGGACATTTACCAAGAAATGCTGGCTTATTCTCATTGAAACGCACATAACATAACATAACATAACATAACATAACATAACATAACATAACATAACATGGAAACTTAATGTCCAATGATGCCAACTGCAATTTTCATTGTAGGATGATGGAGTGGGCAGAAAATCACGAAATGTATCAACTATGCGTCTTTCCAATTTTGCCAGGAGGCTGATTGATTCGGTAAACTGCAATTTCTTTTACTGTATCCGCGCGTATCAAGGACCATGAGCTTATAAGCTTAAAATGGCCATCCAGACCTTTCTAAAAGAGAAAATTATTGCAATGAAAATGCATTGAATTCTCTACAAGTTTATTAAAAATTATGTTATTTCAGGGTGAAAGTGATAAGAATGTTGAAAAGGATAACATGCAAACAAGTCTTACAGCTGATTGTAGACTTCTCCAACTTGAAGAGAAATTTCACCACATACGTAAGGTAATTCCAGGTTGGTATCTGTACATTTTTAGATTATCATTACATGAATATCTAGCAGCGATAATAATAACTATCAATTAATCAAAATATTTGTAATATACTGAATTTATTAGTGTCAATGAGTAGTAATCAAATATAATGTGATTAACGCTCAATAGCATGGATAAAAAATACTTGCATATTGGCAGGGGAACAGGTCAAAAACCACCTGCTGTAGTTTTTTTTCAGTATTCAATTATCTAGAAAGTTTTGTCTTAGAACATATTATCATTTTCACTATTAAGTACTGGTCTCATCAATAATGAACATGATTTTATTTTTTATTTATTTATTCTAAACTCATTG
>CM032661.1:26417275-26429767 GCA_019095985.1 Streblospio benedicti
ACATGGAAGAAAAAGCAAGTGGGGACACTAAAACATTGAAAGAACAGCAGATAGGGGCACTAAAACATGGAAGAACAGCAAATTAATGGGGGCACTAAAACATGGAAGAACAGCAATTGGGGGCATTTAAACATGGAAGAACAGCAAGTGGGGGCACTAAAACATGGAGGAACAGCAATTGGGGGCATTAAAACATTGAAGAACAGCAAGTGGGGGCACTAAAACATGGAAGAACAGCAATTGGGGGCACTAAAACATGGAAGAACAGCAATTGGAGACATTTAAACATGGAAGAACAGCAATTGGGGGCATTAAAACATGGAAGAACAGCAAGTGGGGCACTAAAACATTGAAGAACAGCAATTGGGGGCACTAAAACATGGAAGAACAGCAATTGGGGGCATTAGAACATTGAAGAACAGCAAGTGGGGGCACTAAAACATGGAAGAACAGCAAGTGGGGCCACAGTCAGAATACGTTCACCTGACACAGACGTTTTCTTCATTGCATTGCATTATGCATTGATGTTGGACATTAAAATTCTCTGACACTGGCTCTGGAAACCGTAGGCGCCTTTTGAATGTATCTGAGCTGGCCAGTGAACTGGGACAACAGATGTGCACAGCACTGCTTGGAATCCATGCCTTTACACATTGTGATTCTACCAGTGCTTTGAAAGGCAAAGGCAAAGTGCGACAAATAAAACTTCTTGAGAAAACAGAGAAATACCAGAAGATTCTAGGTGCCCTATGTGACCACTGGGATGTTTCTGAAACTCTTGAAAAGGAACTTGAGGCATTCACATGTGCAATGTATGGCAGAAAAAATGACACCAATGTTGACCATTTGAGATACACAATCCTGAGAGAAAAATGTGGTGGCCGAGATGGGAAGATTATGGCCCCCTCGGCTACGGGAGGTTGCGACACAAGTACATGTATATTTGTTGTGGATTTTAATCATTAATGAGATCATCGATGTAATATTTCGAGGTGTCAATGATATTGTTAGATTTTCCACGTTTAGTAAAAATACTCTCTTGGTTACAGCATACATGGATAGTCATCACCTTGACATGACATCGCGCCTCATTTTGATGTATGAGAGTGCATGCGGTCTGTCACACATGCACAATCAGACGCCAAGCATTGTCCACAGGGATATCAAACCAGGAAATATCCTCATCAAGGTATAGGAGACGGATACAATCGCCATTTAAAGTTCATGTTTTATTAGGTAACGCTAATCAGAGTGTCTGGGTGCATAAAAAGTATTTTGCAAATCTCTTTCCTGTTGTATGACTGCCATTTAGTTTAGTTGGTTTTAAGAGTCACCGAAGTACATGAAACACTGGATGACTTTCTTAAAAAAAAAACATTAAAGAGTGTTTCTTGATCATAGTTTTAGGTATCTTAAAAGTTTTAGGTATGTTAAGGACAATTGTCCTCTGGCTATCCTGAATCAATAGCCACGTTTTTAGCACATGTCAAACAATCCATATCTCCTATAACACAGAAGATATTGCACCTATTTCTCTTATACTTGAACTGGTGTATTCTATAGAATCTATTCAATTAACAACAGGCTGAGGCCGGTGTGCCAGTGGTGAAACTGACCGATTTTGGGCTGTCACGGCTAGTGGACGTGGAGGAGCTGATGCGGACAGCGATCTTCAGCACGGTGGTGGGCACACCCGGCTTCATGGCACCCGAAGCTCTACCAGCGTCTTGCTTATAACTTCAGCGTCGACACATTTGCGCTCGGCCTAGTTTTCAAAGCAGTCATCATCCACAAGAAGGGTGAAGGTCTGAAGCCACTCAGTTGTAAGTTTGTGATTGTGACCGAGTATTTGTTGAGAGCCTATTTACATATAGAGATTTTTAATATTCATTATTATAAATCAGCGTAGATTTGTAGCATTACACGCCTGCCTCAATGCGTTCACTTTGACATATTTTTTTCTTGGCTTCCTTCTGTACCAGTCAATATCATGATTATTTGAAATCATTTAGATTATCGAACAAAGAAAGGATCTCTGTATGTAGTTCCATCTATTCATGTTTTGAATACTCAAGAACAAGTCAAAACTTATTTTTTCTGATTAATTTGTTGAAAACCAATATGAAGTTTTCATCCATACAATGTGGTTCTTCAGGATGTGATGTCGCAACAATACTATTGGTGAAGGCTTGATATTTGTGTTAATAAATTATCCAGAGAAAACAGGTTTTAACTTGTTCTTTAGTAAAGAAAGGATTTATCATATGATTTTGTGGTATTCTTCAATCGGATGTAATTATTTCATTTCTGTCCTATGTTAATTATGCTTTAGCATGTGGTCCAATGATGACTATTGGTCAGGAAATGATGATGCTGGCTCATCAGGGGAAGCCAATACCATCACTGCTCGAAAATGAAGCTAGCGACAGTGACCGGCTCAAGGCGGTCAAGGCTGTTGTGTGTCGCATGACAGAGTATGACCCTAAGAAGAGGATACATATGAAAGAGGTGGAGGCTAGACTGAAAGAGCTATGTGGAGGTTAGTGGCATGCTAGTTTACATGTATATGGGGTACGGCTTCACAAGTTCACCGTAGAGATGTGGGTTATCTTATGGAGAATCGTCTGTGTCTCTTTATGAAGTTTGCAACAGGAACACATGATATAAGTGTGTATGTTTTAGAGAAACAGTGTACATTGGTAATCGGGTATTAAATCAATATTTGTCACTCTTCTCCAAATAATCTACAAGACCTCCAATTTTATCTTCGTTCGCCAAATATTGAAAAGTAATTGCTATTGTAGGATGTGAAGTACATGTAAAAAGTATTTCTCAGATGGTGTATAATACTATACATGTATATGATTGTAATCATTCCCAGCATGTATATCTACATGTAGTGGTAATGGTGCTTTTTCCATTATTTTGCCTAAAGGAAATCCAATTTTGTCGTATATTAAAAGTAGAGTATAAACTAATATTTTGTGGTAACTTAAATGTTCCTGTCAACCTCATTACACTTTTACTTATAAAACACTACATGTGTTAGGCCATTATCGAGGGGGTATATAGCCTTGATGAAAATACATTCACCAACATTTTTTCCATAAATCACCAGTCACCAATACCAATTCATTGTCTTTCACCAATCCATAGGAATTGTAGTTGAATAGGTTGCATCACATTTCCATCACATTTCACACACTTAAATACAGGCAATTCATAATTCACGCTCAAGATTTAAGGCAAAACACCAATCACAACCTTTGTAATGAGCAGATAACCTGTCACCAATATCAGGTTTCATCACATTTACACACTAAATACAGGCAATGCACAATAGTGTATTGATGCTCAAGATTTTGGGCAAATCACCAATCACATTTTGCTATATAACCCCCTCATTATCCAGTATATTTTATAATCTTTACGTTGCATTGTAGGAGGTACAGGTGGAAGCAAAGTGTCTCCAGAGATGGGCGCAGTGGAGCCTCTTCACTTTCACCCAACATGTGACCATAATGCAAAGATCAGTAAGGGTGGAAAAAAGGCCAGCAAATCAAAGTAGGTGACATAAATCTGGGGCGAAAGAAATCTACATATGCGTGTGAATCATCATACATGTAGTATATTTTTATCATTATCCTACCATGCACTAATATAATAAATAAAATACATAATAATTAAATACATGATTGCAAGTGCAAGTTGTAATGTGTATTGAATGAATGTTCTTTCAGTCTGTGATGGTGTGGTCTTTCAGTCAGTGTTTATTGGCCTGTTACGTAAAACATTTGTAGGAAGAACTTTTGTCATGGGGCGGTCATGTCAAACAGGCCACTTCATCCCAACGAGGTCTTTGAGGTACGGTTGGACGCTGTTGGTGGTTCATATTTAGGCGGTCTGGGTATTGGTCTTACCTCAAAACACCCCAATAAAATCAAGTTTGCCATGACAATCTCTGATATAAAAGAGGACATATGGGTCATGTTTGGAAGAGTTATTTACAAAAATGGAGAAGAAGTAATGGACAGATATGGAGGGTCAGATTTGCATGATCTGAAGGTGAGTTACATGTTTGTCTCTTCTTTTTTTGCAAACTTGTGATGCATAATATATCACTGAATTCACACTCCAAATGAATAATTGATTAACAACATTGTAAGAAAATGTGAAATGATCATATACAAAATAGAGGGTTTTTTCAAGAGATTTAGTTGTTTTGTAGTTTTAGTTGTCCTGTTTTAGAAAGGTGACCGTGTGGGTATCATGCGGTCAACTGCTGGAGAAATGCATGTCCTGGTCAATGGGCTCGATATGGGTGTTGCAGCTAAAGGCCTACCAGAGAAAGTTTACGCCATTGTAGACATCTATGGAAAAGCTAACGCCATTTCCATTGTGGACCAAGGTACACATGTATCTGTATTCTTAATTTTTAATAGTGTTTATGAACTTTCTGTATTCTACACAGTTTTATGTTAATCATTATTGAAAATTAACCTGCATGCGCAATAGCTATTTTTTCAATTAATTACTCCATTAGGTATACATATAAAATATTGGTATGAGTATTCGGATATGTATAAGTTATCCTTGTCATCAACAATAAATTTGATTTACTGGTTTATGATTTTTTAGAGCTTTTTTAACCCTATTCAGTACATTAGGGGTCTAGGGGTATACTTTTTGTGACATATCTTTATTCGCTTGGTACTCCTTCTTTTCCTGTTAAGTAGTTGTCACCCTATATCTTGTCTTTATCAGTACCAAAGATTATTTGATTTAGTTAAATATTAGGACGTACAACATAAAAAATATTTGCTTGGGGTCCGCATGGACCCCACACCCGTTCAGAACAGAAAATGCAGGGTACACTGGAATTTTTTTTTATTGAAGGCCTTTAATGAAGTTGTCAGCTCATATCTTTCCATTATCAAGAATGAAAATTATTTTCTTTGGTTATACATAAGGACCCATACAGAAGCAATTTTATTGGGATCCACATGGACCTCAGACACGATGGGTACATAGAACACAAAGTTGTTCGATAATTTGACCTACATGTATCAAAATATGTATATAATAAAAGCATAACTCTTTATTTGTTATTTCTATCTGAAACAGTCATAATTAACATATGAATGTATTTGTATCACAGAAAGATCATGAATTGAAAAGAAAATCACACTAAATGATTGGGGTCCACATGGACCCCTATTGTACTGATTAAGGTGTTTTGGCTAATGTACTGATGAGGGTTAATATTATTCCTAATATTTCAAACTTTGTTTTGAACAAATAAAGTAATACTTTGAGAAGATTTTATTTTAAGCTTTTATTTTTTTATTTTGACATTTTTTTTAATATTTGAAATGAAATCAAAAACATATTTAATCATCTTCATTGTGACAATGTTACCAGAGATTATGGCTAACTACATGTATCTTAATGTGCAAGACATACATGTAGTGTATCAGTACTTTATTTCCAAATTTACCACAGGGTCTGGGTGTCATGTTTGGACAGTTTCATATTTGGTTAATTGGAGTTGCTTCATATGTATTATCCATAGATAGCCTACAAAAATATTCTTGGAAGATTATCCAAAGATAAACTACTTCCATTTATAATTGATAAGTCAGCATCTTTTGCAGTAGCTTTAGAATTTATCAGACATCCATCCCTCTATTAACGGAAAAACACCCTTTCTAATACCAGTATGGCACAAATATACATGTACGTACTCTACTAGTGAATCATTTTGGAAATGTATTATTTATTGTGACATCATTATATCACTGCAATTACTTCTGATTCAATTATTGTAGAATTTACAAATACATGGCTCACTATTTTATTTGACAATTTCCTTCAGATAATTAAAAAGTAAATGGGGCCTACATGTAGATCATGTAGCACTTTCTTGGTAAAAAAAGAACCATCGAGGATTAATTAATATACACGCATATCTTGAAACTGACGACAATGCACCCTTGACTTGTTTTTGTTCGATAGTTTTGTTTTTGGTGTTACAAAATGGACATGTATTATACATCATTTACTAAAGGGCTGCTCTAAAGGGTTGGAAAATAATTTTAGTCATATTTGCATATCCATGCATTTATTTTTAGTAAATACTGTGTAATTACAGTTTTATTTAAGTTAATTAAACTACATGTAAATCATGTAAAATATTGCAAGTGCACTGAAAAAACCTTAAAAACAATACAACTTTGATAGTACTCTAGTTATGAAATAACTATTGTATATAAAGTAATGTTTTGGATGGCAATTCTACAGGTGCTGGTGAAAGTAAGGAGACTGGCTATCTGTTCAGCAGGCGCAGACTGCCCACACCACCGCCAGAGTATGAGATGGAGAGCAGCAATGACGACAGCAGCGATGATGATAATGCTGATTGTGGGGGACTGGATGATGAGGACGATGACATTGGTATAAAGTAGAGTAATAACAACAATGGCTACATTATAATTGTATGAGATGTCATGTGGTCATAACACAGCAGCTATGAAAATGAGCTGTTTATAACAATTTCTTACCAGCTAAAACTGATGATAATGATCATGCTGTTCTAATATATATTATCATATGGTTTTGTCCGCAGGAGCCATGCTGCTAAGGCAAGCGATAGAGGAGCACCTCAAGGGGCTAATAAAGAAGGATCTGCATTTAAAAGCCAAGGAGGAACAAGAGGAAGCCATGAAGAAAATGTCTGCAATCAATCTCCTTGAAATTGCAGGACAGCTTAAAAAGGTTAAGCATGTATTAAATACATGATCAACAATACTAAAATACATTAGTTCCTAATCTCAACAAGTGAGTTTTGAAATTGTCAATAGCATAAGCTATATGTGATTAAACTTAAGTAAAACAAGAAACCGTTTATCTCCTAATGCATAATGAATTGTGTTTGATGACATGTCTACTACTCAACAAGTATCACATTTGCTCATGGTAATTTATTGATTTCACGGTTCCGTAAATGTGATAAAATACGAAAGCCCCAAACTTCTCACTTACTTTTGGTCAATGAAATACATTTGTACCTATGAACAAAAGCCCTAAGGGACACTTCACAGTTCATAGTTCACATTTCATAGTTCATAGTTCACTATTTCACAGTTCACATTTCGCAGTTCATATTTCACAGTTCATACTTCACAGTTTATACCTCAAACTGTACATGTTTCAATGCAGATTTCAGCTACACCTTATTGACAGAACCAAACCTCCACTTTTAATGTAACATAGAACAGTAGTCGTAAGTGAAACATCCACTGTACAACTCCAATGATCCATCTGTCATTGTCTTATTTGTCATTGCTTACATATACACCCCATCACAACGTCCACTCTAATATATAGATATAGGCAGGTACTGAACTTTGATTGTCGTCTTAATTGTCATTACTTACATTTTCACCTGCAAAACTAGATGTACTCCCTTCAGTCATATATAGTCAGCTGTAGACAGTTGATAACAACAGTGATCATGCACATCCATTCATTCTATCATTCCGTGCAAAAATCACCGCCAATAACCCACACTGATTGGTCAATCTCCGTGCTCAATTTTGCGATGGAAAACACGCTCCCAAAAAACCCCACAGCGCTAGTCTAATCTCCTCACAATATCAATATCAATATCAATATCAATAAAGTAAAATGCCAGCAGTTTATACAATCGTCTGGAATCCAGTGAGAACAAATTGATACCTACATTGTACTTTAATAACACAGTCATTTTATTTCAGTGATAGCAAGATTTATAAACTGTAGTTAGATATATTATTTCAATGATTTACAGTAATGTAGTTCAACATCTGATACCGTAAATACTTGTATATGCTCCTTTAACTGTTCTATGGAAGTAAATTACATTTATGTCAATGTATTTTCAATTCTGAAATAAAACTACCTTGTCTTGTCTTATCTCATCTTATCTAAAGTGATTCTTATTTATAGTACAAAGTTGGTGAAAAGGTTCGTGTTGATGAGGATAAGGAGAAATCCCAAAGACTGCAAAAGGGTTTTGGTGGATGGCATGATAGCATGAAAAAGGTACAATTGTTGAAGTTATGAAAGATCGTTGGTCTCTAACAACAACAATTTTTGAAGAACACATGTCCAGTAATATCTGTGATTGTCTTGGTAATTCATATTCATTTTATGATTTATACTTTTGTTCGGCATCATTTTCATGCAATAACAATACATATGTATTTTGTAGTATCTTGGAAAAGAAGGAGAAGTTGTGTCAAAAACTGTAATGCAAGTGGAAGTGAAGTTTAGTGATGGACAAAAGTAAGGACTCGCACGTGGTTAACATTACAATTTATCTCCCTGACCATTGCTTCATATTTGACTGGCAGTTAACATTACAATTTCACTTGTCAAATATGTTACATATTGTACTTTTGTAATAATACTGTAGTTTACACGATTGAAATGTGCATTTTATGAATTAATTAAATGCTAATATGGGTAACATGTAGTAATAATATAGACATTTAAAAACAGAAACACTACATATATCAGTGTTGTCATGATCAGTAAACATTAAGGGTACTGTGAACTCTTTACGGGACAAATATTGTATTTTCAGCTTTTTAATATTTATTATACTGTAAACTATGAAGAACAACATGTTTTGAAATTAACCTTTTATCTTCAACAGTTTTCCCATTACAAATGCATTTTGTAAAGACCAAGCTGGAGTGAAAAACAATGACTCATTCTTTGCAGGCTTATAAGGTTATATGGGCTAAAAATTCAATTTTTACATTTTCAATGTTTTGTATGCTATAAATGATAGAGAACACCATCTTTTTAAAATGAACCTTTTATCATCAATAGTTTTTCTTATATGATACATTTTATAGACAGCAACTATTATCAATGTATAGTGATAGGCCATGTTTAAAGCCCATTTTCTCAAAAGTAAGTTTGCATAGTGGATGAATTTTTCTTTTTATATTTCTCCTTAACCATGAAATCAAATTTTCACAAACGTGTATATATTTGAAGATATATGTATTCTGAAGAAAACCTTACTAGGGATTTTGATTTTTTTATTTCCTTGATGAATTATGAACGTTTTTGTATTGATTTGCAAGAAAATTCGGAAAATAGGTGGTTTTAAAACTTAAAATGCATGTAAAATGATAAATAGGAAAAATGTAAAAAATTTGAGGCAAGGTTTTCTAGATAAATATACAAATTTTGTAACTGAATAGTAATTTTGGTCATTTCGATGTTTTACTATCAGTTAAATGCTTCGCAGGCAAAGTTGTCATTTTTTCATTAATTGCTTTATAATTTTTTTTTTCATCAATCTATACAATTCAAATGTTGTGTCATTAGATTAGATAATTATCTACAAAATAAGGTGTAATTTGTAAGAATTGAAGCAATAATGAGTGAGAAAATCAAAGTTTAATAAAGTCCTAAGAAAAGAGTTCACAGTCCCCTTAAGTAATTATTATGTATAGAAAGCAAAAATATCCACTCAATTTTTACTTCTTTAAAATTTACTGTTTGATTTATTCATCTATGATTCACATTGTAGATGGGGCTATAACCCTCAACTTGTCCACAAGCTTGATGAAGGCATTAAGCCAACAGGGGTCCGTAAATTGGAACGACGTCTGTCAGCGATGGAGACATTCAAGGTTTGTGTTAAACTACATATATACTGAAAGATTTAATTACCTCCACATTATTTGCATCAACAACATAGGTACACTGTATATATTGTACCTTTGATTTATAAGAAACCATATCTTGGTGTTTTATTTCCAAAAGTATTATAATTGCTGTGTATTTGGTCTGCATGTCAAAGCCATTAATTAGCTCGTACACTACAATATAGCATCCTATTATAGAATTGTGATATTGTGAGGATCATTCCAAACAAGCAGCGTTTTGAGAAGTTGATGAAAGAAGCAGGTCTGTGGCGGGACTGGCTTAGTAGAGTGAGTGTATAATATAGTATAGTAAAATGCTTCTACAGCCATATTCAACACTCTTAAATCATGTTCTAATTCTTTTTCCAACTCCCAGTATGACAGTGTGCACACATGACTCAATTTCACAATTTGTGATCAGTCCTGATCACTATCGGCTTATAGTGTCTATAACTATATAGAGTTCTCTCTATACTACTTGTGTGCGTCCTCATACCAATATTTTCTATACTTTATGACAATCTTTCGTATTCATTTATCATATTCATTATCATAATAAAGAATCATTCATAATAATTCTTTTTCCTTAAATTTTCTACACATAAACAATACATACGTGTGTAATATGAGGGGTTTGGGCATTAAGCAACTGCTTATGTATACATATTACCTGTGTATATATTTCATAATGTTTCTCTTACTCATATTTATCATTCTGCATGATTACCTTAACCCTAAACCATGTACATTATGGTTCCATAAGTGAACTATTGAAATGACAGATTGTGGATTGGAATTTACTGCTGGTTTACAATTACAGGTTGTGGGTGTGACAGATTTTGTCCATGAAGTTGACAAAGATGGTGACGTAGTTGTGGAACTGGCCACCAAGGAAAGGTATGTAGTTCAAATAAATCAAATAATACATGGTATAAAAACAGTTACTAATTTAAAACAAGAGCCCAATTATAACAAATCCTATATTGCCATCTATATGATATTTTATACAGTTAACAAATACTTGAGTCTGTAATGATTCTCAATGTGAATCAGATGCAATAATCTGATAGCGATAAAATAAATACTGTAAAGAAAATATTATTGCCAAAATTTTAGTATTTTTTACCTCATATTAATGTATAATTATAAATAATATATGCGTTTTAAATGCAGTGTTTTCTATTATGAAATTTCAAAACGACTTTTTTAATGTACGTAAGTAAATTATCTACAGGTGACAAACAATAAAGTACTAAATATAAGCAGTTTTCCAAAATTAGTATTCTAATTCCCATCAATGTAATGCCGAATATCTATAATAATGTTTATAAAAGATAACCAGCAAATGTGTTCACTATTATTGTGGTATGAATTAAATGAAACTGTTTCTAGATAGAAATGACAATATAATTTCTTCGAATCTCAAGAGTGTGGCTACACCCAGACACATTGGAGCACGTAGATCAGACCGGGATGAAGGTGGAGGCTGGCGATCTGGTGCTTGTCAATGGTGATATAGAAGAGGTCAAGCGCAACCAGGAAGGCTTCGGTGGATGGCATCCTGACATGGCAGAGGTGAGACTGAGGCTAATACAATGTACACGTACCTTTTTTGACAATTACAAAAAATAAATTTACATTTATGTGATTTGGCGTGATTTTATGTTTAGGCACCATAGATTTAACCAGTGAAAATATATAATCAGCGTCAGTGTCTCTAAATTCAATTAATCATTAAATTCATTGTTTACTTCATTTGATTATCATAACAATGCAATCACATATTTTACATGAATGCCTTCATGATTCATCACTTTATTGTTTGTCACCTGAGGATAATTTACTTATTTACATGTACATGCCATATTGTTTGCTTCTTATGTTAGTTTTGTAGTCTTTGACATTAGTACTAATTGACTCTAAATACCCATATGTCATAATGCGTACACATATTTTTTTAAGTTGGTGGGCCATGGCACAACAGTAAAGCGCATGGTAGGAGAGAAAGCATGGCTGGAAGGCAGCGAGGGCCGCAAGTGGGCCTTCAATGTCCGCTCCCTTCGCATCATTGCAAAGAACAGTGAGTAGTTATCAAGTGGTCTAAATATTTCTGGATAGGATAAGGATTGGCCACTGCAGTGTATGGGAAATTGTATGATTTTTTCGAAGTGAGGTTAATTGCATCAAACATATCCAGCAATAAATTGTATTTGTCCCCAAATTTATTGAAATATGCATTTTGTAAGGCACAAAATTTATCGTTTCATGATATAATTTATAAGAGATTCTATGCAACATCTTTTTTGCTATAGAAGCGATAAATTACAGAAGCCCTCAGTTATATAGTTTTGTTAGATAAATGTACATTACTATGACCTTATTGGGTTTTATAACCATACTTCACCTGTTACAGACAACCTGGTCCAGGCTGCCATGGCAAAGAAAGAAGCAGGTGGCGACTCGCTGGATTCTTTGGACGACGCACTCAATGCACTTGACTGTAAACTACAGTAGATCATGTTTTTTTTTTGAACATGCAGGCAGGCGTTAGGAGGACAATGAAAACTTATAATGGCATTAGACTCAGCTTGTTCCTAATTGATCATGAGTACATGTATGTTATAGCCGTAGCCTATTTTTACTTGTATCTTGTCATTTTTCTAAGGAGGGATTTTATTAGAGCTCTATTTCACAGTGATATGTATTCTCATTTATTTAGTGATAGTTTGCAATATTGTGGTGTGTGATATTATATATGGTAGTAGTGAAGAACATGTAGATGATA
>CM032661.1:26429867-26450248 GCA_019095985.1 Streblospio benedicti
TTGCCAGGAGGCTGATTGATTCGGTAAACTGCAATTTGTTTTACTGTATCCACGCGTATCAAGGACCATGAGCTTATAAGCTTAAAATGGCCATCCAGACCTTTCTAAAAAAGAGAAAATTATTTCACATGGGGTGTGTATTTTGGGTGTATATTTCAACGTTAATAATATGCCCTCGTGGCAATGAAAATGCATTGAATTCTCTACAAGTTTATTAAAATTATGTTATTTCAGGGTGAAAGTGATAAGAATGTTGAAAAGAATAACATGCAAACAAGTCTTACAGCTGATTGTAGACTTCTCCAACTTGAAGAGAAATTTCACCACATACGTAAGGTAATTCCAGGTTGGTATCTGTACATCTTTAGATTATCATTACATGAATATCTAGCAGCGATAATAATAACTATCAATTAATCAAATATTTGTATATTTGTAATATACTGAATTTATTAGTGTCAATGAGTAGTAATCAAATATAATGTGATTAACGCTCAATAGCATGGATAAAAATACTTGCATATTGGCAGGGAACAGGTCAAAAACCACCTGCTGTAGATTTTTTTATTCAGTATTCAATTATCTAGAAAGTTTTTGTCTTAGAACATATTATCATTTTCACTATTAGTACTGGTCTCATCAATAATGAACATGATTTTATTTTTTATTTATTTATTCTAAACTCATTGAACAAATATAGTGATATTTGGAGAACATATATTTTAGGGCTCATAATAATATGCCATGAATTTTGTTATTATGTATAAATTTGACATTAAATCAAGGGCATAAATATTTTTTTGTACTGTGACTTATGTGCGAGCACGCCTAGCTACGTAATTATGAAAATAAACAGAGGTGACTGTTGTTAACTGTTAGCATACAAGATGCTAACGACTTTATTGACTAATTAGTTGGGGTACATAGAAAACGACACATGTGTACAAATAGAATACATGGAAAAATATGAATACAATAGATAATAAATTACACTCAAATTGAACTAAAACGCACACATTAATAGGGTGGCGGTGGGGAAGATGATGGCAAATTCACATGTTACCTGTCTTGCAGTTCACACACAAAGAGATTGAAGCTAACCGGTTATGACCGGAACTGACCAATGTATTACTAACATATATTGAAATAAAGTTACGTGCGAAATTAGATTAAAAATAGGCCGCAGGCGACCAAAAACATAACCAAACTACATAAGTAAATTACAAAAAGAATTTTTTTAATTTGATAAAAAATGATATTTTTGTACTGTGACTTATGTGCGAGCACGCCTAGCTACGTAATTATGAAATAAAAAGAGATGACTGTTGTTAACTGTTAGCATACAAGATGCTAACGACTTTATTGAATAATTAGTTGGGGTACATAGAAAACGACAAACCAGACCCCAACCAAGGCGTGCTCGCAAAAAATAAATAACTTTGACTTACACAATGTAGGAGCTAAGCAAACAGTCAACCAAGGGCATAAATATTTATTTTTGTTGTGACAATGATGCCAGAGATTATGTTGCTGTTGCAAGAAATGGTCTATCGGTATATCATTTCCACATTTAGAAGAGTGTTTGGGGTCGGGTTTAAGGGTAATGTCATGAATTAGGTTATTGGCAGATGGCAGAAGGATCTGAATATCGTAATTAATTTAGAGGATCCCTCTAAAATTGTGAACGTATTTTAGAGGGAAAAGGATGTCCTACATATTTTTTTCATATTCGGCATTATAGAATGAATGGTCTTAATTGCTGCTTGTGTGTTTTTGATTGAGAGATACCTGTTGGTTTTGCCAAGATTATCATATATATTTACTTCAAGCGGAAGAAATAAATACAATGTATGTAGCGCATCCATATACTTGACAGGTGCAACCCCGGAGACTGTAGATCTGAAAATTGCCCAACAGGCAGAGCGTACAGAAAATCTGAAGAAGAAGATTGATGAGATGCACAAGTTCATCTCTGATCGACATGATCAGATAGAGTCAGTAAAAACAGCAATTTTGTCGACACAATTTACCTATTTATGTAAAGCTACATCAATAGCAATTCAAACGTATAATGTGCACCCAGTAAAACATCACATCACTTAGTTTTTTAACTGTATATACAATTGTCACAGAACTGGGGTGATAATGTGTGGACTCAAGCAGACAAATATAACCTAACAGGCCATCAGAAATTTATTCAACGTGTACAAATATTCTAAGTTGATAGAAACTGAGTTTACATGTCACTTTTGGGACAACATTTTTAGTCAGTACAAGTATGACCAATAGTCTTGAATAAACTATTTGACCTCATTCATAATTGACAGGACACAGTGCAATATTTTTTACCAAACTTAAGTGAATCACAATATGTTACCTGTAGTACTTTTAGTCCATACATGTAGAGTCAACTTGATTACAGAATGCTGAAAGAGCAAAGGGAGTCACTACAGTGGGGAGGCAGGGAGAGGCTAGAGACTAGCAAACGGTAATATTTGCATTATAGTTTTGAATGTATATTTTTTTCTTCCATCTAGAGCTCAATGTTTCCAACTTTAAATATACAATTGATAGGCTAAATACAATGCACCTGTACACATTAGGTTAATAATCAAGGACAGCATACAGTTTATATGTATGATTAAACTGTAACCCGTTTAAAGGATGTATTTTACAAGATACATGATTACTACTAGCTGATAATTATCTTAACTATATTTGACAAATCAATCATGAAATATTACTTATTTTGAATAGCTATGAAAAAGACCTGATTGATAAAGTCTGTGTTGAGGAAGAAAGGCAGCGACATGCTGAGAAACTGCTTAGCGAAACAGTCTCTATATATTCTGATATGAGAGATGGAATAGAGAGGTTGTACCAGTTGCTGACAGTGAGTTTTCTTCTCACCCCTACAATTTAAACCATTGAACTTAATATTGAAGGGGGTGGTAAACAAGTTGGAATAAGCCAAAATATCAAGTTATCAGAAGGATAAATAATATAAAATCACGTGTTGGGGTGATGTTTTTGTGTTGTGTTAGAATTATCCATAAACTCATGTTACTTAGTATCGGAGCTATAGATACATTATACATGTATATATACAGTAAATATGCAGTTTGTGTCGTTATCAAGAGGTTAGTGTCCTAATACCATGGTTCAACATTTTTTCGAAAATGTAACAGACACAAGATTTTGAAAATTAGTACTATTTTAGACTAAGAAACTAGACTACCAAGTTCAACTTCGTGAGATACCAGAGGACCTAGTAGAGAAGGTGACATTATGCATCAGGAGATGTAAGCAGGTATGTTATAAATTGTATAAATGCATTTCATTCAAACAACCATTCTATTCACATACATGCATGCATGTATGAATAATTTTTAATACGTGTACTGGTTATATGACAAAACTATACAATGTGCAACTTGTCTATTGGTTTTCACACACGCACGCACGCACGCACGCACGCACACACAGATCTATGTACATGTATTCTCATTTGAATATTGCAGTTGAACCATGATGCAAAGGAATTGCCACCAAAAATATTTGCACTGAAAGACGATCCACATTTCTTGGAAATGCTGGAAGAAGAACTTGAGAGGGGTGATGACGATGACGAACTCCATGAAATCTTGACACGGCATCGAACAAATGCCTTGATGGAAGAAGAGGAGCAGCGAACATTTACTCGACGTATGGCTCAATTCATTGATTCCTTCCACATTTTTGTAGTCAATAGACGGGATAAACATATATTCTCTCATAATGTGTGAAAAATAACGAGATTCTATGACGAGATTTTTATGTAGATATGGAAATAATCTCCTAGTCTTTTTTTCTCTATAAGTACTAAATGTAAGAAATACATGTGTTTGGCGTTTGTTTGCTACTTTTATGTATCTTAGGAATTTTGTATATTTTTCTACATTTAGATAACAGCCTCGAAGATATGATTGAAGCCCGAAACTCTATTAAAAAGGCATCAGACAAACTGGCTGCTGCTAACTTAAAAAAACTCAAGAAAAAGCGCTTACCAAAAATCAGGACCAAAGCCAGGTGGTGATTATGCAGAGCCTATACTTAGCCATATCTAATGTCATAGATTTTTAATGTTACATTAGTTGCAAATTCAATAGCGAAATGAGTTGCTAATACAAAATATGTCACCATGATTAATTTGATTCATTAATGAAGACATAATCTAAATTTCATATATAACTCTAAATTCACAGTACCTGTTAATGACAAGGCTCACCAGCAAATTTCTATACTTTGGTAATTGTTAAAAAATATAGGTAAAATGGATAGTGATTTAATTGTTGTTGTTTTTTGTATATAGTAATCTCACACATCTTCACTTTCTTAATAATGGGTAAGTTAGTCCTCAACAGCATGCCTCTACACAGCACAATTGTAAATATGACTAAATCAAGGACAGGGGTAATTTACTGAAGCTATTTCGATGGCCTACATGTAAACATAATATGCAAAGGTATGCAACTGACCCACACAGTAATATTTGCTTGAACAAAGACAAGAGAAAATGGTACTTGTCTTGGGGTTAATGCAGTTTGAGGCCCAAATCATACATAGGCACTGGTGGGGTCATTGGTATCTGCTCTTTCTTTCCTTTAATTGCCTCATTAATGTTTAGCATTCACAACAACATGACGTGTACACATATATCACTGCTAAATACAGGTTGTTGGCCAAAACTCACAATTATTCTGAAAAGCTCAATGTTATCAAGTCAATGCATTTAAAAAAAATCAGTTAGGGAACAATCATAAATAACGATGCCGGGGGAGAGGTCGTTTATTTTTTGGGCCTCGAAGTAAAAGTTCAGTACCCTTCCACTTTACGATAATTAATTTTACCCGCCCCGCCTCCCGAATCAACACTTTAAAAAGGTGAGTGCCTCCCATCCCCACCCCCTGCTAAAGCAAAAGTCATCCATATAGTCATTCCATTTCTGGACAATTGCTAAAAGAATATATTGAAAACAAAATAACTAGCGTAATAAAATATTTAGGCGGAATTAACCACAACCCCCAAGTTCAGCACCCCCCCAAAAAAAAAAAAGGGGGTTGGACGACCCCCCTCCAGTATCATTATGTATGATGGTTCACTTACTGCTTTGCGTTTATGTTAACCCTAAATTAACGTCACCATGTATTGACCATTCATATGAGACCCGATTCGTCCACCTGTTCTTGTTGACTCGAACGGGACGATATGTCAATGGGGCGATTCGACGCCAGCTGCGCTCATGACTTTTGCAGTGAAGACCCCTATTTGCCAAGTGCTGTTTATGATTACTCAATGCAGTGAATCTATTCTTAATTTCATATGACATTTAGAAGTCTTTGTTTGTTTTTAAGTGGTGGTCTAGTATTTAAGTTTAGCTTGTATTGGATTTGAATTAAGACTATTAATTCAGAGTTACACTATTAGTAGCGTATGATTGCATTAAAAGAAATTCTATTCCGACTGAAACAAAATAATTAGGACGATTGAATATTAAATATATAATATGTTAAAAACTAATACAACAGCTGCGCCACATATCCTAACTGGTCATAACCTCATTTGGTATAGCAATAGGCCACATGTCCAATTTGATTAGAATCTAGTGATTAAATCACATTTAACTACGCAAATATACCAAAGTCCCAAAATAATACCAAAGTTCAAACATCAACAATACATGTATTAAAAAGGCGGGGGGGATGGAGTATGGTTTCACAGATATCGTGTGCTGTAGCCTGAGGCAATGTGTTCGTTGTAACCTTTTGGGGCGAATGCATTTTTGAGTGTTGAATGAGCAAATGTGGTGTGCTATAATTATTGACGCATGGGGAGAACGCACACATAACAACATATAACAATCTAATACTATGAAATACAAGTACACGTGATTTTTTATATATATTTTTGCATATGTTGCTCATAATTAGGGACACCTAGCGTCAAGGTGGCATTCGTAGACGAAGGTTTTAATGTATAAAGCAAGAAAAAAGGTTCTGTGTTGGCCAAATACACATATCGAAGCAATAATTTACATACATGTGCAGTTACTCTTAAAATCTTACATTTTGTTACATTTGTTGCGCTCGCCCGGTCCCTCCGTTTCCAGCCACACACTCGATCGACTGGGTCTGCTTGTGATCAAGGAAAAGTGTGACACAGAAACGGTGCTTCCGTTCATTATGCAAAGATAGGTTTTACATATTGATAGCAAATACATCAATCGCTTAGAGTGACCCCAAACTAACCCAACGTTAAACACCCCATCACCCTGAAAAGCACTCGTCACCGTTTAAAATCGAACCGGGATAAACAGAAACGGCGAGAGATGCGACGTCTACCACAATTGACAGCTGCTTCTGTATAACTTTCCCGCCAACGGAGAATATTAAGATCAATATTCTATATGTATATGTCATGAAATTCTGATTATATCTTACACTCCGTGTTAGCTTATGTGAGTGACAAGTTCCCAGCTATTTTATTCTATTAATTATCCTTATTCATTGAAACAATTGGCTTATTAGTTTACCTTAGCAAGGTATAGGTGTGAGCTTAGCGCAATGGCGCTAGCGAGGCCATTGCAGTGTGTTTTGCTATGGATCTATTGTGGATATGTGACGTCAGTTATTCGGGATAAAGTCTTCACTGGTGAGCTCCATGTTTGAATGTCTATTTCAACTATGCACACCATAATCATACAGAATTATAAATATTAGATTTGTTTTTATTTAAATATTTTACCCCGTCAATTTCATATAAAGAATGCCTAATCCTCGAGTTAATCGACTATCTAGGAATTAGAATGAAACAAAATATATATTTTTAAAACACAAAAGAAAATATATAAAAAAAAACAACAAAAAACACAGATCTGTCACACAATTGACAGGTTCACTTACAGCACCAATTCAATGTACAAAACGTAGATGGAAAATTAACGTCTAATTTAATATAAAATTTCAAATGTTCAACTCAACCCCACCCCCTTTCACGTCCGCCACGTTCTAGATCCGTCCGATGGCGCCAGTGGGACGGAGGCGTGCGTGCTGTGGGGCGGCCATCACCTGCGCACGTACGACGGGCTGGTGGTGTCCGTGAGAGAGGCGCGACCCTACATCGTCAGCGCGCGCACTGTGGTAAGTGCACGGGGAGAAGTGACGAGGGTGGTGTTTACACATATCTCACATTCATTTCCAAGACCAGGTAGGCCTAGTGTTTGCTCTTTATCACATAAATTTGACTGTATTCGTGGAAATTTTGTTTTGTATGATAGGCCTCATAGGCAGTTCCGGGGGGGGGGGGGTCTTTCCCACCAAAATACTTCATTTTCGTAGGGCTGTTGGCATGCCCGCCATCGATCGCGAGTCCAAAACCCCTTCAGTGCCCCACCCCCACCCGCGTTTCCAAAAAAACGGGGTCTGCCAGCGGGCTACCGACGTCCAGAGAATTTCTCAATCAACCACTTTGTGATCCACCCGATCTTATAAATAGTACAAATGGTGCATACGTTCTCATTATGCGACGAACATATAACTCTCATGGATCTGCGTATTGGCTACCTACGAAAATCATTGTCAAACACAAGCCACACATAGTTTGACTTACGCATGACGTGCGTTCTTTCAGACGGACCCGACCTCCGGCAAGCAGAAGCCAGCGGCGCCCGTGGTGGTGGTGGATCACAGCGTGGACACACTAGGCGCAGCCGTGGTCACTGTGAGTAGCATCTCAACATGCAGAGTACGTAAACGTTATCAACTATATGAACAATATACGTTTACCAAGTGTATTCACATCTTGTTTGAACACAATACAATCTTTGCTTTTGAAGTGCCCTCCAATGAAGACGAGACTGATGAAGAGCTATAGAGGTTGAAAATGTTGATTATGTGGTGTTTAATACATTATCAATTAATATACAATGAGTTGATGCCATTGGGATTCTTAGTATAGTCAGAGGAATATACGTGTTGATGTTGTAAATAACGAAAGACAAGTAAATGATATATGCTACGTATGACCCTCTTCGATTTCATTTCAATTATAATTTGTATATGATATTTCAGTATTCACCAACTAAGATGAAATGATTTCATGTATAATCCAGATTGAGTTGAGCTCCGGCCACGAGCTCCGGCTGACCCCGAGTGGCATACTGACCAGTGAAGTGGTGGGCGGTCAGCGGGAGTGGTCAGCGGTCAGTGCAGACGAGCCTGTCGTTTATGGCTGCACGGTGAGCCGAGTGCACGCGTGGACAATCATCGCGGTCAACGGTGGGTATTTTCGTGACTGGGAAGCGTTTTGTATAATTGTTAATAGGCGAGGGACTTTGATGTCAATGCACCTGGTAATGTAACCTGAACATTTACCCTTTTCTCTTCCACTATAAATGTTACAGTTGTTGTAAAATTGTAGGTTTCTTTCATAAAAGTGTACGCAGAGACAATTGTGCAAAACATGCCTATGACAAGGGGCCATTCGTACTGCTGCTATCATCATAATCATTGTAAGATTAGATACACTGTGATGTACATTGAAAAGTGAAATGTTTGAAGAAACCACTCATGATTTGGATACCACTCCCTTTCCCAGACGGTGACGTGACGCTGACGGTGCGCTATGACGGGCGGCAGACGGTGGAGGTGGCGGCGCCTTCGCGCACGGACGCCCGCGGCAGACACGTGGGTCTGTGCGGCAACGCCGATGGCGATCCTACCAACGAGTTTGACGTCGTGTGAGTGCACGGAGTGTTAGTGGGCGGGATTTATATACAAACCACCTATTTTTTTTCAGACCACGTTATATTGAGATCACATTCATGGGAACATTTCTGGGGGTACCAAACATTTACAAAGAAACAGGTGTGAACCTCTATGACCTAGTGTTGAGATCACGCAAATCGAGTCACGGAGCGATCTTAATCTTGATAGCTTCTATTGCACATCTAGTTTATATTATGGTTGGGCTTCGCATGTAGTTCATTGGAATTCAAAGTTAGAAGAAACGTAAATTGTCAGCATAATAGCTTCAATGATCATCACAAAATGCTGTGTGGATTTCACTTCCACATAACATAATAACATAATGCATTACGTTGTACGCAATGTGTAGATTCCTTTTCATTGCAGAGATATGTTCACGGCCACGGGTATCAAGACTCTGGACGCGAGCCTCAACTCCCGCAGTCAGTGGCTGCGTGCATGGACGGGGATGACTGATGTACAGCTGGGGAACCCCGACATGAGGAACCCCTGCTCCCAAGTCTCACAGGCACAGGTAACTGGGAATTGTGCTATAAATTCTCGCATTCAATGTTTGTTGTCGGCGATAAGTACCATGGTGAGACTTATGGTTCTAAAACACGATACTGACCAAGAAAATGAGCGTGAAAACGCTCGTTTTTCTTGGTAAGTATCGTGTCATCGGAACGTTGGCTTCATTAATGAATTGTCTTGACTAACGTGTACCTTCTTCATTACAGAAAGAAACTTCAATGAGGTCATGTAACCGTTTGTATAGCCATTTCAACTATGACCTTGGAACACTTGACCTCCAGACGTACGTGACGGCATGCATGTACGACACGTGTCTCTGCATGCAAGATGGCCAATTTTGCGAAGAAAAGGTACGAGATTTTTTTACAAAGTTCTTCGTTATCTCAAGTTGGGAAAAGATGTATTTCATATGTGTTATTGTGCCTTTTGATTGTTAAATGATGAAGTTATAAGCTAAGCTGGCTTTGGAGTTCTACGTCCTGCTATGTTAATCTACCAACAGTTACGTTTGGTAGGTCTGTGAGACAGGCGCCCGGATATCACGTGATCTTCAAGCTCGCTTCACGGGTCAGTGTTACCCCTGGAGGTCACCTGAATTTTGCCGTAAGTAACATGAAAGAGAAATATTTTTGTGTATGTTACACTATGAGAAAACATTCGATTTTACAATGGGTACACTGAAATTATACCTATAATAGATTTTTATAAAAGCGTTAGTGTTGATTTACATTCTAATCTTTATAAGCCTGTATATGTGAACCAAAAACTATCAAAGTTATTTGTCCACTAACATATTGTGATACATTTGTTTGTACAGATTAAACGCCAATACACGATTCTCTCTAAAACGACATACCCTGGGCAACAATTGTGTTATATCAATAGCCTTCTGTTACATACGAACAACCACTATTTTAGTAACCATCAGAATATACACACCCATTATATATGTTCCCGGTTCTATATGCAGCTCCACCTGTGTGTGACCACAATCTCAAGTACATGGAGTGCGGCCACAGCTGCGGCACGTTATGTGGCGTCACCGTCACATGTGATGACGTCACCGACAGGTAAATGTCCAGTACTATTCGGTGCTACAGTAATCAGATGTCACATCAATCAGGCATTTGAGAAATTCAAGATGGCCGTCAACATGGCCGTCAACATGGCTACATTTGCATAATAAGACATAACTTTTTAACTCTGTAACATGTGCCTAAACACTTTTACCACGTGTATAACACATTGTATTTTCCAGGTACGCTGGGTGCTTCTGCCCCGCTGGCACCAAATGGCAGGGTGAGATGTGCGTGCCTGAGAGCCAGTGCCCGTGTGTGCGTGAGGATGGAGCACGCACACTGTGGTATCAGCAGGGAGACTCGTTCATCTCGAACTCTTATGTCAAAAAGTACGTGCATTTGAGCAGGACATTCCCGTGATTTCATAAATTTTATCAGATCAAACAATATTCGTCAACACATGAAATGAAACTGTTGGATACTATTGAGATGTCAGATATATACATTGTGCTTTGACTGTTTATCCTAACTGTACATGTACGAATGTCCATGTGGGTGCAGTTATACGCGCATGCACCAAACATTCAATCCCAGATAAATCCAAATCTATATTCAAAAGTGAGCATTATGTGTAACAACACTCTGCCCACCCCGTGTTGCAGCACGTGTGGGACGGGGTCTCGGTGGTCCCACGAGCAACTGGACAGTCCCGGCCGCTGCGTGCTCAGCGGTGACGCCCTCCTGCGTACATTTGACGGCGTTGAGCTCGTGTTCAGTGGCAAATGCCAGTACCAGGTGAGTGTTTATGCCACACAATGATAAGTGCAAATATCAGGTGAGACTTTGTCGAGCCATGGTGACAGGGGACAATTCAAGCTGAGTCGGATAAAAACACTTTTTTGGCAGGTGGCAATACCAGGTGAGTCTTTAACATATATAGTGATCGGTGCAAACATGAAACAAGTGTCTCATAATGTACATTAATAAGTGCCAGCGTGAGGTGAATGTCTCACGCAGCTGGTACGATGGCATTTCACGTGTAATAAACCCCGGCGCATACCATCTCTTATCGCCGTCTGCAGGGCAAACACGGCAGTTTTTGACTTGTCTCCGTGGATAGAAAAGAAATTACCCTGCAATAAGAATATGAAGTAATTTTACGTATCAAATGGTATTAGTGTTATTGATATGTTTATACTCCATCGACTTCTTAGATCGTGAAGACGCTGAACACTTTTGTGTCGGACGTGCACGTCAACATGTGGGCGCAGAACATCAACTGCCAGGGGACGCTGCTGTGCCGGAAGCGGATCATTATTGACTTCACAAAAAACGCAGACGTATTTCACATAGTGTAAGATTTATGATGGTTAAATGGAAGGAATTTCAGCATAATTAATGTAGGAGAGTTTAATGGACATCAAACTACAATACACTGTGCAGTATTCTCTTCTTATCTTCAATTTGCAAGATAAAACAGTACCTGTTCACGATTCTACTCCATGCATACCGGTATATATTATGTGTTAATTAATTTTAGAATGGAATACAACAAAGTAAAAGTGAATGGCGAAGAGAAAAGTATACCTTACAAACTGGATGATTGGCTTGCACTCAGACATGTAAGATTACAATATTCTTATTACAATTATCTCTTACACTGTTGGGATTTCCAATGTTTTATCTCAAAATTGGTCCCACCTATCTTGACTGATTAAATTTGTTTTGGCAAACATCGTACTGAACTTGCTTAACTGAACGCCAGACGAATTTACAACACTAATAGCCAGGTTTTCGGGGGGAAACGGCACGCAGCCACAGGGTTTCATGGGCTTCATGTATGTGAATGCATGCTGACATGCAAAAAAAACCCCACAGAAATGACAGGTTGAGGGTGACAATCTTGGACGCCCCCTGGCTACCAGTTGTTCCTCCACCGTCTAAACTCGCTGTCACCTCTTTCACCTCCTTCCATGTTGTGCGCAGGTGGCAGTGGGACAGTTGCTTCTGGAAACGACCCTGGGGTTCTCCGTGCTATGGGAGGACCAGAAGCTGCTCGAGGTGATCGTCACGCCACGTCTCGCCAGCAAGCTGGGGGTAAGTCCCTCCTCTCAGGGAGAGAAGTATTTAGCGGGCACTGGAAGCACCAACCAGCAGGACACCCATTTAACATGTGGTTCTTCCGTAACCGTTTTTGGTACCACCGGTCGAGTACCGTTCAAATAATTTAGATTTCTTTTTGTCCGATTGGCATTGACAGCCAACCATCCCCAACTGTTTGCTGACGTTATCTGACTGAGCAAGAACTGCAGATCATGGCGAATGAGGGGGAAAAAAAGTCGCCAAAACGGCCGCAGGATTTTGAACTGTTCAAAAAATTCGCGTCGGATAAGGATTGGGGAAAATACGCCATCTGACCGTAATTGAGCTGTTTAGCTGTCGGTGGCGGGCCGTTTACTAACCGTTTGGCAGCGTTACTAAACGGTGGGGTGACAAAAATGTAATTTGAGGTGGTTTTGTGCAATTTCCAATGTAAAACGGCCAGTGACCGGTACTAAATGGCGACAAGCCGATAGCACACCATTTCGCAGCTGATCGGATGGCCCACGGGTGAGCAACCGAAAAATGACAATGGCGATTTTTTCTAAATTTTCATCAGTTACTCGACCGGTGGTACCAAAACGCTATGTGTGAGGGGTCTTTAATGTAGTTGCCTCATTTATAAAGCCATGGTAGTGGTTGGCCTTAAACAACCGATTACTTAACCGACTGGGTATACTGTACTGTATAATTGTTTTCTGACTTTGTAAGTTAAAGCATTGGTTACAAGTCTGTAGATTGCATCAGAGAATTCAAACTCGCCATGCAATTATCTGATTGGCCCTCGTGAGTTAATCTAAAACTGATAGCCTGTAACCACATTATAGTGTTTTAGCAATAAGGCTAGTTATTGCAGTACCCTGACCCCACTATCCATATAAATTGGAATGTGCTTACATAAAAAAGTGCCTGCATAATGATAGCCAAACATACCATCGACGTTAAAACTATTTCATTAGTGGCTTTTTAGTGCTTTCAAATGTATCATAATACAAAATATATTGGACGAATATTCGAATATGTAAATTGAACAAATAGGACACACTTATATAGTCATTACCCCTCTACAGCTGAGCGGTCTCTGTGGGAATTTCAACCGTATTGAGGCAGACGATCTAGTGACAGCCTCGGGTGAGGCCACCTCCAACCCGCTCACGATCGTGGCTGGCTGGCGAGCGCCCACGTGCTCCGAGGATGACGTCGATAATCTTGGTCACTGTCGCTTCTCTACCGATGCCGATATCATCAATGAAGTGTGCCACGTGCTCAACAATGGTCAGTGTGTGTATTGGTCAATTAAAATAGAGCTTACGATTGGTTACGATTACGTCGCATATTCCATAACGTTCATACTGCTATTATCTATTGTTTCGAATGGAATAAGACATGGGTATAAAAGTGCATGAAGATGCTCATGATGATAGTGAACACCCATCGTGATGATACCAACGCTTGTTAACAACGCATTCACTATGGTCTTCCTGTTCCCCAGAGCCGTTCTCGCATTGCCACCTCGCCATCAGCACCGATCCCTACATCAGCATGTGCTACCGCGACAAGTGCCAGGGTGTGTTGCATGACGTCAGCACAAACGGAAGTGCGTTCGAACTGTACATCCGGGACTGCGCTCTGAACGGCGTCCAGATACCGCCACCCGGTGGGTTGACTTGTCTATTTACTTGTATACATAAGTGGATTTCTTATTGTAAGTTCAGAGCACTGCAAGGCACGTTATATTTGCATTAGAGCAGATAAATTTCAGTTAGCCATGCAGTGGGTCATCCGACTAGTATAAGCTGAGGTGCCAGGAACATATATGAACAATAAACTCTAATGATTGTAACACGCTATATACGCTCATGTGTTGACCTTCGACGTGGGTAACAAGTTATAGACTATGAATCTCAATACCATGTCTCTTCTGTAGATGTCACTTGCCCGGCGGGGCTGGTGTACCTCACATGTGGCTCGCCCTGCCGACAGAGTTGCTACACGCAGTACGAGCTAGACACGTGCGTCGAGCAGTGCATACAAGGCTGCCAATGTCCGGAGGTGAGACGCATTGTCATTAACACAAACACAAGGCCCTAACCACGGAATCGCGTTGTGAGACCACAGTTTACAACTACATGTGTACATGAAGGATGTTAGAAAGTGGCCCATAGACTGCAACCACATGCTGCATATGGGCCTAGTCAATTATTATCGACTCAATTGACTATACGTAATATTTACTTCACTGCTGTGTACACTGTGAAAGTAGTAGTGGTAAATACAATACGTCCTTTAATTATGCCTCGCATATGCATATTAAGTAGATAACAAATGAGAATGATACAATTTTAATACAAATTTTCGTAACCTATTAGCAATTCAAAATGCATGAACCTAGTCTTTGTATAGTTGATCTCTTCTTGGATTTCACTGTGCCCATTTGTCTATTTTTTACTATTACATAAAATAACATTTTCTTAATTATTACAGAGATCTATGATATTTTAGAAAAGATATATTTGCCCAAGGTATAAAAAAATGACATACCTTACAGTTCTTGGCCTCCTGTTTTTACAAGCCAAGTCTAAGTGAGAACTAATAATGCAAGGTGCTGATTATACCAAGGATATATCTTGATTATACTTTTCACAATGCTAGCATTCAAAAACACCTGCGAGGAAAACGTGGGTATTTCCTGTACTTTACTCCATGATAACAACGTTATGTTGATATGTTTGCATGAAGATGAACTTTTAGACAAATACCAGTAGATATTATAACCACATCTTCATTCATCGCCAGCATCCACCCTTTTCACCCTTCTTACCACATCCAGTATTTTTTTATCCTCATTGTAACACAGTATATCATTAATTGATATCACATTGCACATTGTCATTACGCGCACAGGGAACTGTGATGAAAGCTTACGGCACCGCTTGGAGTTGCGTGCCACGAAACGAGTGTCCGTGTATCCACAACGACGTGGAGTATCAGAGCGGCCAGAGCCGCCGCCAGGAGTGTAACACGTGCGTGTGCGAGGAGGGTGCGTGGACGTGCACGCATGATATATGCCAGGGTAATTAGTTCGTACTTGTATTAGGGAAAAATACATAAGACTGCAACAAAAATCAAGAATAAAAAAAATAAGAAGTAGTTTGATAGTGTCTGGATACATCTGCAAACTTGCATGTCGAAATGGAAATGTTCCCGGAAACGTAGCAAACACTGCGTTAAATACATGTATGAAAGTTTCTGATCTTTTAACAATATGTTTGTATTTTTATACAAAAATTGTACGTTTTTGTGTGAGACACAGTTTAGTACGCCGTGTCCATTGCACGACATTACACTGCAACACATTGTATAGTATCGTATTGCACGGCTTTGCACTGCAAATGAGTGTGTACAATGCTGCAAGTTCAAAGATGATGTATGTTTGCCAAACATGTTGACTATATAATATGCATGCGATAGAATATGCATTTCAGTACATGGAATAATATTTCTTCCAGCCTGTCCACAGGATATGGTAGTAGGAGACGTTCAATGCATGAAGACATGCAAGAATCTCGACATGGACTGCCCTCCATCTACCACCATTGACAAAGGCTGTGTCTGTGGAAAAGGCAAGGTGTGTCCACACAGCTTTCAAAACAATACACATACACTACGTACATAAATTGATACACCACTGAACAGCTGCAGAACTGGTGCATTCGTAAAAAATCTCATTTTAAATACTATTCATTCCATAGGTAGATCCAGGGGCGCAGGGGGCGCCCCCCGCCCCTTTCCCACCAAAATACTTCATTTTCATAGGGGTTTTCATTAAATCCTTAAGTGCGTCCTCGCTTTTCCTGGATCTGCCCATATATTCTCACCTTCCTCTACTACATTGAAACCTCAATCTTCATGCCAATGTTACTTCAGATTTGGGACATAGAGACTAACGCGTGTGTGGACGTATCAGACTGTCCATGCTACGGTACCGAAGTACATCAGCCGGGAGACATGTGGTCACCAAATGCCTGCTCAGTCTGGTAAGCGACACAGTTATCGAATCGCAATGTATTACTTTGAATTCCTATTGTTTTTGTCCCAATAGGGAGGTTCAAACCTCGTACCTCAAAGATGACATGATCGAGACTTCAAAGATGATTGATATTTTCAGCACGTGTGTAGACGGTCGCAGCACGTGCGTACAGCGTGACACGTGTCACGCCACGTGTGGGGCTTATGGAGATCCTCACTACACCACATTTGACGGAGTTCATTATGACTTCCAGGTAACCAAAATCCTTTATGAACATCACTACTTATTTTACTCATGTGTTCATGAGATGGGCTCAATATATAAGACTGGATCGCTGTTAGTATGCTCCCTGCATCTCACACATTGACGCTCCATTCAAGTATTTTAAAAGTATGAAAGTGATTTTTGAAAAATATGGTTTAGATCAATGGATGAATATGGATGTTTTCCCATTAAAAGATGAAGCATTTTGTATATGAAAAGTGTGCCCGTGAAAGTTAGGTGTTGTGTTAGGCCACACCTCGCTAGCCTACGGAACCGAGCAGTCTAGGGACGCTATTCCCTCCCAGGAATAGCCATGCAGCGAGGAGTCCGAGCCCGCCTGCTGATGAATAAACAGTTGAATCAATTTGTGCTACCTCAAGTGGAGGAGATGTCACGTAGTGAACAAAGGCATCATCTTTGGATATCATCATTGAAAATCACAGCTCGGCTCCCTCGGAATACGAAGTGAAATTCACAAACCTAAACAACAGCGTCACCAAATTGACTGTGCGGTTTCATCATCATCTGCCTACATGAAACAACAATCCACCACCGAGGCCAACACTAAGCAGACGTCCGCACCGACCAGCGACCATCCCAACACGCAGCAACACACAGCAGGAGTCCACACCAGCAAGTGACCATCCCAGCACGCAGTAATACCCAGCACGCGTCCAGACTACGGGTGCCCCACCATGATGGCAACAATCAACGTGGTTTTGGAACATGACGGTATGCTGCGATAAACGCTAACAACCAGAAAGTGCACCCAGCGCCTAGCGCTATATCACCTTCACTACAATATGTCACCGCAATCACACGGATGAGCAAACACTGCATCCCAGTTTTTGGAGGCAATCATTCCCGGCAAGTGCCACACCCAACAACCTACGAGAGCTGACTTACCCGTAATCACGGCCGAGCGGGACTTATCTTCATCCCACAAACGTCAGAACAACTATCAATTCCATAACACACCATGTATTACTGCACTAACGACACGCCTGAGATGTGTTGCTACAACCCAGTCAACTATCCGACTCGGAGTGTACACCACAGACTACCACTTTTGACAGCCCCCTTCTCATCGCAATCAGCGGACTACGGGTGCCGCATTGTGAAGAGGACAGTCTTCCATGACGCCACAGCTATCGCCATAGACTACTAGGAAGTGAATGTCATTGCAGTAATCGAAAACCATAAAGACCTCCACGTAGTGTCAGAAGCCCAGATTTTTTTTATATCTAACTAGGATGGACTAACCAATACGTCCCCCACCTCTCGGAAATCATCGAAACTTGTCACATTACACAGACTCCACGCACTCCAAACCACCTCAACCATCAAACACCCTGTTCATTGCACAATCAGCAACACTCCTGTGAATTTCATCTCGCCGTAACTGACTAGACGACGCTCCCACCACGTCGCCTCAGGACAATATATATTTCAATATTATGTAGTTGTACCCAAATAATGTTGCCAATATTCATATATCAATTGAATGTAATGTAATCATCTCACTGTAATCTCAAATATGATATCTCTCAATTGTATAAGGGTTAATGCTCATTGAATGTATCACCTTTAATATCCAATCAATACCATTTTAAGCTTTTAATATTTAAGAATTATACTGCCCAAACCCCTCATATGATACACCACGCCGTAACATGTTTTTGAAAATAAAAAAAAATCATTTTTGAGCTAATCAATTTTTTTCAACATAAAATACCCCGGCATACCGTGATGAGACCAACCCGTGGTATCAAATTTTTGTTAATATTCTTTGTAAAATGTTTAAGTTTTGTCAAAATAAAACATCTTATCTATTTTTAATTTTTAAAACTCGATTTTAGTACATGCTATAAATGAAAATGCACATCGCCGTCATTCTTTTGGTGGTCTTTTAGCAACGACCGGATATCAATCAAAAGTTTTTTGACATGCCAGGGATTTTTATGACAATTCAAATGGCGGATCACAGATAAGGTGTTTGACAGCAGTCTTATGAAAGCTGCATGGGCTCAGTGGTCGGCTCCGTATATCGTGTGTTTCTTTTGAAAGTGGATAAATGATGGTGTCAACTACGCAGATTTTTGCCGATCCGTGATAAAACACAATTTTTTAAACGTTTCCACCAGAAAATGTTGTAAATAATCATCTAGCATGCATGAAAACGGTTTCAGTAGTAAATTTTACATATTTCGTTGAATAATTATGCGTTTTATAAGCTCCACAACCTTAAACATTGAACTATTCCTGGTTTTGATAAACATACATTCGCACAGACCACGGGAAAAATAAGGAAAAACGTTCAGTTGGACAATGACAGCTAGGTATCCACATTAAACTGTTAAATGTTCCCTGAATTTGAATATGTAAACTTTCGGTCATGAATTCACTGTTTTATTTGTCTAATTACTTCTCCTTAGCCGATATGAAAGTGTTACGTTATCCATTATTGAGTACAGTAAAAACCACGTTCATCAGTGTACGTGTGACGTAGTTAAAACATGGTGTACGTCATTCGTTCGGGATCACCCGTACTAACACGGGGTCATCCGGTGCGTTTTGCTGAAAATCGTGCTGAAAATCGTGTGCTGAAAATCACGTGCTGAAAATCGTGCTGAAAATCGTGCTGAATTCTGAGTTGAGTTCACAGCCCCATACATTCTCATTGAATGTATCACCTTTAACCAACCCCATCGGGGCTTGGGTACTATCTGCATAACCATAACTGCTCGGTCCCCCAAAATCTCCACCTTTTGTTCCAAAAGGCCCTCGATTTCGACATGACTTTATTAACGAAATACATAAATTATATCTTCCGTTCCCGTCAAGGGGGGAAAGATGAGGTGTGGTGTTAGGCCACACCTTGCTAGCCTAAGGAACCGAGCAATCTTATTATACATAACGTTTTAATGTTTAATGTCAAAGAATGTGTATATAATGAATGCTATTGATTGATTGATTGGTTAGTTGTTACTTATACCATCTTCTCATCAGTTTATCTATACCTACCTTGACCCAAATCCCCCGCCTCCCCTACGTGTGAGATATTGCGATGGGCAGTGCGACAAGCGTCATTAACGGCTGATGGAGCCTCTTGCACTTTAATTGTTTAATTCAGGAAACAGACTATACACTGTAAAGCACGTGAAACGTGCCTTCTAGCAACAACTGCTTCCTTCAGTAACACAATCAGTGACTACGTCACCAGAAGCTAAACGGTGAGCTCTGTAGCCGAGCTGAAGGAAGTCTGGCCTGAGTACCGCCATAAGCTTCTCATAAAGTGCCGCTGACACATTCCTGTAGTCCCATAACACACGTGAGAATTGTTCCAGCGATCCATCTTTGTCTGTCACCTTAGCATTTCCCCATACATCAACTCCCTTCCCACTCAGATAGTTGTTCACTATGTAAGGTTGATCTTGATTTGATGTTTCAAGTTTCACAATATAGTCATATTTCACTATACACGGCCTACACCTCTTGTCAAACGGCCTGTCTACATGCAGGTTACCCCCTCCGTCCACGACATAGCGAATAAACTCTTCAAATGTGACGTTTTACCACTATCTTTTTACCTCTTGTGGAGCATCTGATCTGTAGCGGTGGAGAATCGTCTCTCCCCATACTTTGAGTGCC
>CM032661.1:26450348-26537630 GCA_019095985.1 Streblospio benedicti
TTCTCCATAGTCAAGAGGGTAATTCACTTCTATCCAAATGTTTTTTATTTTCACATAGTAGTCGTTCAGAAAATTACCTTTCATGACCAAACCATTGCTAAAACTTTGAAATATTTTAAACGATATATCCACCATATGCGTTTTTTACCCAAAGTTTCACATTTTGGCGGCCATCTTGGAATTTCTCATTGGCTACTGTTCATTTTAAAAATTCATCAAAGTCATTAACTTCATTGTTGATAAAAGCCTAAGTTTAAATATCAGAATCATTCATTTCAGTGGTATGAGATTGAAAAAGTAGCACTTATAGTCAGGTGGCTTAATGTCGAATTTTGGAATTACCGTTATCAGGCGGATTAAAGCACCAAATTTTGCACACTGTTACCTTATTATGTGTTTTTCAACATCAGAAAGGGTGCCCATTAGATAGATTTAATATTTACGAGAAATAAGGGGAAATCCAAAATGGCTGCCGGAAGGCCGCCTGTAATTTAGCAATCTGGCCTGGTTTACTTTCATTGTGAGGCATTATTAGTCATTGTTATTTGATTGTTGTGCTTAACACTACACTTTTGGTACAATTATTCAAGAGAAATACAATTAAGATTATAAGATACATATCTATGTTATATCAAATCCAAGATGGCCACCGTAATATGATCGTTCATATGACTTAATTTCGACACTTAAAAATAAAGTTACGGTAGATGATTCAAAACTAAAAATGTGAAGATATTGGGTGATTTAGAAGGTTGAAACAACAAAAAATGTTATTAATGAATGTATTTATTTTTCTATTTAGCACATTTCCATTTGCAAAAACGTGTACCATTCAGGTCGCGTTTGGCACATTTTCACTGGGAGGTGCAAAAGTACCAAAATCTGAAAAGGAAGCTGAAAATGCCTGGACTTCATGTGCAAAAGATCATGATACGGTGGCACTGAACTACTAATGTCGTTAGTGCCACTGCAGGTACACAGGCATAAGTGCCAAGAAGACTAAGATTTTGGGGTTCTTTGGGTGGTATAATGATTGTTGCAACTTTTGCCAAAACAGCAGCATTTTCTGAGAAATCTCTTTTATTCAGAGCATCTCTAAGTATGCTTCGCAAGCCTTCAAAGATTCAAGAATTCAAGGAAGGTACTGTAAGACTAGAATATTTCGTGGCTATTAAATTTTGCGATTCTAATCTATAAATTATTTTGTGACTATTTGACTTTGCGATTTGGTCCATTCTGGACCTACTTTACATAGGCTATTAATGTTTGCTGACTATACAAGTTTGCGTTTTTGCACCTACCCACGAAATTTGCAAATTAAATTGTGCGCAAACATTTCTAGTTTTACAGTAATTGACTCCTTCCCTCTTCTCATCAGTATTTTCTGCACTTTGTATGTGCACGATATATGTTCCTAAGGTTTACCAAGCAAAGCAGGTGATAGTTAGTCACTATGGCTATTAGATCTCCTCCAGGAATGCTTGACAGAAGTTCTGTTTCTTGGAACCCTGTAGCCATGCTTCGCACATGGCGATCAGAATCAGGATTTGAGAAATGATGCAAATTTCCTTCCTCTCCTCCTTTTTCACGGAGCACATAACACAATTCATGACATAGCTGAATGAGACATCCGTTTGTAATATAATTTCCTAACAGCCTCATCATCTATATCTAATTCTCGTTTTCTAATCTTTGCTTTTTCTAGCTTAGATTTGTTAAATCTAAGATGGTATGACTTGTGCCAGGATGGATTTTGCAAAACTAAATTTTCAACAGTTTCATTTTTGAAGTTGATGGAGACTGGAAGCTTCCCGATACTTTTAAACTCATTTATGTTTTTCAGTAATACTGTATAGCCCTACTAAAACCCGGGACCAAACGTGACCAACGTGATATGACCTATCCTGACATGTTAGTGATCAATAGATGACCAAATAATTTTCGGTAGAAAATTAACGATGTTGGTTGTAGACTACTAGTTTTTATCATCAGTTGCAAAATTACCAAAAGAAGAATCTACTCACAGAATTTTACATGATACTATTACAAGGCATTAAGTATTGTTCACAATAAGCTGAATGCATATATGCCTTTTGTAATTTAAACAATATTTCTTGTCGTAATTATTCTGTTATACCGGTTGTTTTCTGTTTGCTGTGATTTTGGAATGCTACTCCGACAGCCCTATATTACAACTACATTCCTCTTGCACCCTCCACTATCTTACAGCAATTGTATATAATCAATAAAAAACATCCAAGTTAAAACGTCTTCCTATTGATAATTCACAGTGCCTCGTACAGCCTACTTGTAAACACAGAGCTTGCTCAAATGAAGAAGACAAATTCTAATTGAGTTGTCAACCATACTGACTGATTGGCATGTCTACACATATAGCTTTGATGATTTTAACATTAAGTTGAAATCATTTTAAGTTGCGATTTAGCAAACGATCATGTATTGACCAACTGCCGTCAATGTTCTTAAAGGAAGCAATTGCAATGTATCCAAAGATATTACAGAATAATATTCTATAATATCGTTGATGTATCAAAAACGTAATGAGCTAAAAACTGTCCAGGAATGTGACCATGTGCTTGGCCTGCTATATACAGTCTGAGGACACATTTATTAGCTGCCATTTTCCCCCTACACATTATGAAAATATTATTTTTATCAAATAAGCTGTTTATACTTATCTTTATTATGTATGTATGTGTGTATGTTTCATAACCCACTACCGTATTTTAGTATTGCTAATAAGACAAATATTGCTTTGTCTGGATATTCTAGTGGATATAAGGATTTTCAACATGGGCGATGTCATGAGTCCAAATCTTCAATATATTTGTCAATGATATTTCCAATTATAATCATCATTCTCTGCACATGGATATGTCACTTTAAATGAAAAGAGGGCGTGGTTTCGATTTTTTACTGATTATATATATGATAGTAAAATTAACCGTAGACTAAATAGGTGCCAAACCAGTTATTTTACTTAAAATGTTGAATATTTAGTGTAAATGATCAGTTGTTAGCCAGTCATGTATAAATGTAGAATCGCGCTAGACTAGGGAGCATTTCAGGGGGTAGGTCTCTTCAATGGCTGCCAGAGCTCTGGGAAGGTGGTCATGCCCATATATTTTTTTCTCATCAAATGGAAATTGAATACTCTACAAAAGAAATATAAGATTTTTTGCCAAGACTCAAAGCTAAGCAAAGCAGCGGGAGCCTATATATAGTTATTACATTGTTCATAGATCTTACAATTGAGCATTCATTTAGTGGTCAGATCCCTGTAAAATAATTATGAATTACACGTGTACATCATATGCCATTCATGCATATTTATGTAATAAATGCTTCTGAATACATGATTGAATAATAAAAAGGGGGGAAAGGTATTTTTTACATTGGTGTGATATATGAGTGGTTGTTTTCATTTAACCGAAACCATTAAAACGTGTATCCACGCTAAAGTATGTAAGTAAGAATAGTTTAAGATTCATATATGAATAAGTTTAAATGACATTGCTCACTTTTTTTACAAAAAGATGTATGTACTGAATGTATACTGGATCTTACCAAGGTCGATCTTAGGGACCATTCAGTATTTGTGACAGGGTGGGGTAGGAGGATTTTCCAAAATTGCTGAGAAAAAATTAATAGCCCCCCCTCAAACCTCTGTGAAAAAATTGGTAAACCCCCCCTCAATTTCATGTGACAAAAATTGATGACCCATCCCCACCCAGTCACCCATCCGACCCCCAACAGTTAATACATTCATTGTCAGTTAACTAAAATCCTATTTGATGGATATCCATAAAACAGTAACTTTTAGTACAGAATCTCTAAAAAAATAGGGGTAAATTTTATGTGAAAAAATTGATAGCCCCCCCCCCCCTCAAAAGTGTGTGAAAAAATTGATAGCCCCCCTCCAAACATTGTGACAAAAGTTCATGGCCCGTCCTAAAATCCTCCTACCCCACCCTGTCATAAATACTGAATGGTCCCTTACTGCACTTAGCACCCGTCTCTAAAGGTGGAGCAGGTGCGTTCCACAACAATATCAGATTTACTATAAATTTTGTGCAGTCCATCTTGGTTTTCATTAAATTTGAGGACTCCAAAATTACCGTGTCATGATTCGTGATTATGGATACATGAGCTAGACACTAAACATATGGCCTTCACGGCGGTCATTTTTGATTTTTTTTCCAATTTCTCAGATATATTGAATCGGTCAAAAGGCATCCCTTCTACAGTTAAAAGTTACATAAAAATCTAACTCTGTGCAAAAATTGGTACGTTTGTCTGCCTGGTAACGGTATTTTCACTAAGCCACCTGACTATTATTGAGATCACCTTGCTTTTGGGGGTTCCGGCCGCCATCTTTAATTTCTCCATAGTTAGGAGGGTAATTCACTTAATCCAAATTTCTTTTATTCTTTACATAGTAGTCTTTTAGAAAATTACCTTATATGACCAAACTAATGGTTACATTTTGAAATATGATAAACGATATAGCCTCCATAGGTGCTTTTTACCCAAATTTTCACACATTTTGGCGGCCATCTTGAAATATGTAATTTTGGCACTGCGTTTTTTAACTGTTTCAATTACCATGATCTTTTCTCTCCATAAAAACATAACTTAAGATGGTAAAATCAAAGATTTAAGTTGTGAAATTTTGATTTTAAGTGGTCTTCTAGGTTTCTTTAAAATTGTGGAAATTTTGGCGGCCATCTTGAATATCTTATAATTAGTGCCGGGGTAGGAAAAGTCTACCCTCGTGATTTTATTGGCCAAACCCGTTCTGAACATAAATATGAAAATAAATCTCTGGACAAGATTTGCACACGTAATCGACCCCAGCTGCTGGACTACTAATAGTTTTCTGCGTCTGGAGATCGCAAAAATTCCGCAATTATAAGTAACACTTCGTTTGGCTTAGCAAATCGTTGCAACATACATTTTTACTACTGGTGCCGCTTCAATATATCCAAGTTGACGACTGGACACAATACATGTAGATGCGTTGCGCAGGTTCGCCATCGATCGCTCACATGTAAAGTATTACAGTGTGAACAACACTAAACACACAAGGCACGGCCATTGCATATGTACAGCCACGTCCTGATTGCGTTGCTTCAGCAGCTGGAGGGAAAGTCTTGTGATCACTTTGTATAGGCAGTATGCGCGTATGTACTTGTATGTATGTATGTGTGTATGTATATATGTCTCTGGACAAGCTAAAGAGTTAACAAATGAACCGATTTTGTTCAAACTTTACATAACTATGATGTATGAGGCGACACTGAAGTGATTCGATTTTGGGCACTCTGCCTTTAAATTGTGGTTTCCACAGAGCCATTTATGGTCCATTTTGGACATTTTCTGCAGTATCTTTAATATTGCTGGGATGGACACATTCAAACTTGGTACAATGCTTACATGCCCAGAGGCCATCATGTGGATTCAGTTTTGGCACTTTGCCAATTTAAGTGTGATTTCCAGACGGCAATTTTAGATCATTGTTTGACATTTTCTTCAATAGTTTCAATGCAGCTTGAACCATGAGCTCCAAGTGTGATACACTGCTCATATACCTAGAGCCCATCATCAGTGTCCAATTTTGGCACTTTGCCAATCAAAGTGTTCTCTCCAGAAGGCCATTGGTGGTCAATTTCGGCATATTTAGCTTGACACATGACTTTCGTATTTCATACAATATTATGGAAGTGGTGACCACCACCTACTATAAACGTTGGCTCTTTGCTAACTAAATGAAAATGGCTCAGAGAGCACAGCATTGTGTAGCAGTCTATAGACATTTTAGGTTGTTTTTTTCTACTTTCTTCAATACTTTCAATACAGTTTGAATCATGACATCCAAATTTCATTCTATGTTCACATACGCAGTGACAATCAAATATCTTCATCTTTAACACCTAGCCAATTAAGGTGTGCCGTTTTTGTTCCATATTCGACATTTGTATTTATAGTATCAATGTCTTTGAAGACAAAATCTTCAAACTTGTTCACTGTTTACATTCATCGAGACCATCATGAGTTTTCAATTTTGGCTATTTGCCAAGTAAAGTATAGGTTCCAGGTAACCATCTTTAAAGATTTCATTATTTCTGAATTTCCACACTTGAACTACAACTTTCATGCTTATGGACTATTTTAATCGCCCATATGTCAACGTTGTTCTAGCGACGCTGTGTTCTTTGAACACTTTTGATCTAGTTGTTAAGGTCATGACTTCATGACTTAAGATCGTGAGTTAAATCCATATTAGACTCAATCATTATGTGTTCAAATCATTATGTGTTCAAATAAACTAAAATACCAATGCATTCATTTACCACACTGTCCGTATGCTCTCAACACTCGCTAGTACCACGTGTAATTGTAAGGAGGCATAAATTTACACCAACAACGCAAGGAAATATGTATGACAAACGTCAATTTTACTCATGGTTCAATCACTCAAAGTTAATAATGCTTTAAACATATTTAGAGTTATTTTTGGAAGAAAAACAGGTAACGGGTCATAACTTCGGGTAATAACTTCGAATGATCGGATCATATTAGACCCACTGATCTATACGTACCACATAATAAAGATCAACTAGACGACAAGCTAATTTTACTGAAAAATAAGTAAATATTTACGCTGATATACTTGTAAAACCCTCTCTCCGTTGTCAATGTATCACTCAGTCTCACAATGAATCATTAGGTAACGATTTTATTGTAAATTATTGATTATCGAGAGGTCAAATAACATGTTGATACCGGAAGTGTCTAGAGCACTACTGACTATCGTCCGTTTCAAATGACTAAACTATTTGATAGAAGCTACTTATGTTATAAGTCGTATATACGTATATACGCGTATAGTCGTATCTACGCATAATCGGGTAGAATTCATGAAAAAAGTCTTTAGTGACGTAGATAAAACCCTATTGTCTGAATAATACATAATTACAAGTCACACTTGCTTGATTTGCAAGCAAATTCGACTCAGTGGAGTTCGAGGTAAAGGAGCCGAACTGTACCTGCATCCTCCCCACTGTGACGTGTGCTGCTGTTACAGGGTGACTGTGAGTACACGCTGGCACAGTGCGACGCCTTCGTCATCACGGTGGGCAACATCGCTTGTGGCGACGGCAGCGGCGCGTCCTGCACCAAACTCGTCAAGTAAGAACCTGTGGGAATGAGAGGCTCAATCATGAGTGTGTGGGTAGGAGGGAAGGGTGGGGGCGTGGGGTATTTATGTTACTACTGTGATTTATGAGCACTAATACATTATACCATATGAATTAAGTGATATTTTGTATCGTGAACTTTACAATTTAATTGATGATGCGTGGAAAATAAGAGGTATACATTATCATATTCAATAGATGTCTGTGGTATATATAGTGTTCATAAATCATAGTAGTACACGTACATGTAACACCAACCCCTTCCCTTCTATCATGCTGCTGGGGTCCAAGGGTTCAATGGTCGTGTGCCTGGTCCATTATTTAATGCAAAGTTTAATTTCTTTGGCGTTGTAGCTATTTTAAATCGAGACAAAATACGCGCTCATAGTGCCATGTTTTTTATGTATGTTTTCACTCAATAGTCCGGAGTTACTTTTCAGTGTGTAATATGCGTGTTCTACACTCTGCAAAACACACGAATATGTAATTCTTGTAATTTCTGCCGCAGGTCTTCAACATGTCTTGAATATTAAAATCGGTTGTGGCTTTTTTGTAACCTCACACAGGACAAACATGATTTACGCAGAGCATCTGGCCAAATTGATCGTTCGCCACAGGCTTATGATCCCTAAAACGAACTTCAATAGTCATTGTTTGATTTATACGTTGACTTCTTCGTATGCTTTCAAAATTTGAACAGCTTCTGCCAACTGGCATATGTTATCATATACGACTGTGTGTGGGGTGGCTGCTTGGAGATGTGGTTTGGTAAATAGATCAATCATATTGGGGGTCACTTTAGGCTAATGCCATGTTTTAAAGTAAATGTACATGCCCTGCACGCATATCATTTTACAACGTGTAAAAAGTCTAACATATATTCAGAATTTATTTCAAAACACTTTCATGCATGCTTGAAACGTATTTTACAATTAATTTCAAACCCACTTAATTTTTACGCACGCAATATCAGAATATTTAAAAAAAAACACGTTTACATGCATATCCATTATTACATCCATTTTTTCCAAACAGCCAATTTCATTAACTATAATTAGTTATTTACTTTCAGAGTTCATATCTACGACAAGTCATATACCATCGTGCGGGGCTCAGAGCCTATTGTAGTGCACAATGACTCACCTCTCACTGTACCCGCCAAAGTGATCATTGAGGAGCAAGGCATGTTTGTCTTCATCAGGACAAACATAGGTAATTAGTTTGTTGTTCTATTTACCTGACAAAACATGTTGCATTTGAATTATGTGACTATCATCAGCAAAATTAAACTATTTTTACGTGGAAATGTATAAATTGTTATACAATGCCAACTGATGAACACTTTCAGGTTTAGAGGTGTCTATAGACAAACAGCTGGTGATGCGTGTGTACGTGACAGTGGACCACTCCTATATGGGCAAACTCCAGGGCCTGTGCGGCAACTTCGACGGGCAGCAGAGTAACGACTTCATGGGCCGGAAAGGACAGGTTGGTGTCCCCTCATACCCTCAGTGTCTGTTTTAACCAATTTCAGTGGCTTATTGGGTATAGGGCTACCATTGGGGAAGACCAAGTTTATGCTCGTGCAAGGCGGAAGATTTAACTTGAAGGGAGGAATCATTTTATTACTTGGTACATTTTTACAAACTTCAGGTAATTAGTTTCATTTAAATGTTAACTGCAATGATACATATTTACTTTTTGAATTTTTTTTCCTAACGATTGAAAAAAATAAACTTTTTTTTTTGTGTTGGAATAAATTATAAATCTCCATGTAAAACGTTAAATGATATCACCATCATCACTGCATTAAATGTCCATGATCCTTCTTACTTAAAAATGTGTGGTGTTATGCTGCTTGACATAGGCTTACATTTTGAACACATGATATTTTAAGAGAGTTATGAGCAAAACATTGGATTTTCCATTTTTTTTTAATAATTAGTGAAGGCCATCATAAAATTAAATCTGTTCAAATGTTTGAATGTATTGGGTAATACTTAATAAAAAAACAAGTTTCCGTGATGAAAATTCTTTAACTTTGAAAATGGCTATCATTTTATAGATAAACATCCACATGAAGGTGACGTACAGTCATATACGCAGTGTTTAGCACCAACCTTTTATTATTATTGAATTTTAAATTACATTTGAAACTTGTAATATAGATATGAAAATTATTTAACACGAAAAGTTTATTATTATTTATATTTATAAATTATACAATTATTCAATACACACCATAATTTCTAAATGTATGGCCAAAAACCCATGCTTATTAATCAGAACAATTAATTGAAAAGACCAGTTTAATTACAGAATGTTTAATGGTCAGTTTAAGATATTTCCTGTTCATTCAAAAAAGCAGCAGAATCATTTGTCTAAAGGTTAACGGTGTTTCATGGCTATTGTGAATTTTAAGAGAAGTTAATGCAAGCATGCTGAGTCTGATAGCAAGTCATTTTGCACCAAATGCAAAAGAGGAAATTCCAAACATAAAAATGCTTTGATCCATCAAGATGACAGTTTATTGCAGATATTAATATGTGGGGTTATATATATATACATTTGTAATCTAACTAAATGATATGTAAATATTCAATGTCGCAAAACCATTGTTTTGAACTTAAAGAGACAAATTGTGAGCATCATCCTATATGTATATATATGGAATATATATATTTGAAAGAAATAATAAAACATCTTTGAATAATTTAAATAACCAAACTGTTATATTATAAAAGAAATAAACCATTTGCTTCTATTACAGGGCATGTCACCCATGTCAATCTCATGTATACCCTCTACAGTTGGCGTCTTGATAAAATTAATACCCATAAAATGATTTTTGAACTGACGCTTGTCCGTGTATTGAGACACACAGATTCAGCACTTGGAAATGTCAATGTTGTTTACTGAGTTCAAGATGAATATTTTTAGCAACCACTACTCTCTGAGTACATGGTTTTAGCTGGCAAAAACGTCAAAGTTGCCATTTATATACAGTAAAATATTCAATCTATGAAGCATGATTTCATTGGGCAACCTATATATAAGGTTGTAATTTTGATTGAAAACGTATGTATAAGGATTCATATCCATTGTAAAATATATATCTTGTCTTATATATATTGATATATATATATATGTACTTGGTACTATATATATATGAGTATATCAATTATATTTATATATATATATATATATATATATAATATCATATATATATATAACATATATATATATATATATATATAACATATAGGTATATATATTATATATATACTATATATATATATATTTATACTTATATACAATATATATATATAACATATATATATATATATCTGAATTTTTAATATCCCATATATATATATATATATATATTATATATAGATATATATCTTTTGATATATATATTTATATATATATCCAATATCAAAAGGTTCCATGTGCTGTGAAATGAAAATGCTGTTTGTAGGTAGTGTTGTATAATATAGATCTATTCTTAGCACGATTGGGAAAAACACATTAGAATATAAATCATATGAGCTATGTTTCAGAGACTTGGGCTTTGTTTAACATTGCAGTATAGATATCATGCTACCGTGAACAACAGTGGTCACATTTCAAGACTTCACACATAGAACTATTGAACTAGCATATCAAGAAATAATGAAAAATCCCCTTTTTAAAGGTACCATACCAAGAGTACGTGAAGAACTGTGAGTGGGACACGTGCGCCTGTTCACGAGGCGGCGACTGCGAGTGTCTGTGCACGGCTGTGTCCGCCTACGTGAAGGCCTGCGCCGACGCCGGCGTCTTCGTGTCCTGGAGGTTCATGGGACTTTGTCGTAAGTGGCATTTCCCGTGCAGCGGTGGACCCTCATTGTGATGATTTTTGGGACACGTGATGTGCAAGATGAGTGCCGCATATTTTGGCGCAATTTATAGACCAGCATTTGTGGGAAATCAGGGAGCATGCATTGTTGCAAGGACCTCTCCTTTTTACTTCATATTACCCGTATAAGAAAAAAAACTAATACACGCGTACACGTGCACAACTCAGTGGACTAACTATATGTAAACCCACGTATATGTGAATCCCCACATTAATATAGTTGGGGGTTTTTTTCTAACCCGGGTGGCCCATGCTTACAGCTATGGAGTGCGATGGGGGGCAAGGTGTACATGCGCGCGGGCACGGCCTGCCACAGCCACTGCTACCGACCGGGCGAGGAGGACGTGGGCTGCCAGACCGCCGCCGTGGAGGGCTGCCACTGCCCGCACGGCATGGTCCAATACAACGGTACGTGCAGCGTGCATCCACTTGTGGTGTGGGTGGGTGTGTTACATATGATTCTAATGTAAATTTGGCATATAATATCTTGCATGCATATTTAACAACATTTATTTACCTTCAGCAAAAAATTCTTTGTTACAACTTACATAACACACAACTTTAATTTTATATTCAGACACTTTCTTTTATCAATTTTCAACTTTCACGTAAATTCAAAATACTATGATGTTAATGAAAGAATATATAGTGATGACTGGTCTACGTGTACGTGATTTGCTCTTTTGGAGGGATAGATTTAGGTCTATTCGTAGGGATTGGTTTCATTGTAATTGTAACGTTGTAGGGTTCGTGAGGGTGTACGTGCAATTTTAAATGTCCTTTAGTGGTGGTTAATTGATGACAGTGATGGGTTGTTTACAATATGAAATGGCTGTTTTATTGTTCGAATGACTTAATTACTAAGTATATTGTTTGAACAGTTTGATATTTTCGCCGTGCATGTAATATTACATGTAAATGCTTATACATTAGCTGATATACATTTAACAATGCAGACACGAATCCTATGCCTAATTAACAAGTGTGTGTATGAATTTACAATTCCAATACTTTTATTATTTTCAATAAAACAAAATATATAGAATTTGTGATGACAATATTTGGGATAATTGTTTATGGTGTAAAGTTTTATTTTCCAGCTGTACTCTTGATAAAATGACAAATTTAGATTCTAAAAACATATAGGACATTGATTATAACATTTGGGATATAGCTCACACTGTTAATATAATCAAATCAATATTACACTGAATTATATGCTACATGTTAGTGTTCGATCGATGATATATATAATGGTATTGAAAATATAACTATTAACATTAGCGCAATTGCATTCATTTCAAATTTATTATCTATTGATATATATTAGAAAAAGTATCTATTGACTGGACACAGTTTTTGTTTCTGTACATAGACTGTGCGCTTATGTTGTTGTCTTTTGTTACTAATGCTCAAATTAGACTGCGAAATTCAGTGCACAATATGCTATAAAACATAAATTAGATAGATGAAGTACCGTGTTATGACAAAATACAAAAATATGAAGTCCATAGTCTTTATTGTGCCACGTATCTACATATTAATTATAACATAGGACTTCCCGGAGACCAGCTAGAGGACCTCAATCTGAAATTTAAAATAGTACATATATATACAGCTATATAAAACTCACATACATGCATATGTAAATGTCCATGTATATATATTTGGAAGACTGTGTAGTTTGATAATCAATCATTTTCAAGAAACAGGAGTTTTTGTGTTCAGCGTATTAACACTGCATCCATACAACGGATAAATGTCCCTGTATACGAAAGTTTGTGTTTGGATTTTCATAAAAAAAATAGATAAATGTGGAAATACCAGTGTTATACAAAAGTTAGTTTGAGACTTTTGATTAAATATCACCTTAGAGATAGCCATTACATGTTTCGTATTGGGCTTGTAGGAGAAACTGGAGAGTTATACCCCCGATTGATTCTCTACTATACTATACAACTTTAATTGTGTACAATAGGAAGCTCCATGATTAATGGTACTCACGTTGTGGTGTTAGTGGTGTCTGTGGCCACACTCATAATTATCATCAGATTCCCCGCATGGTACCACCATCTGGCCCTGGACACGTCTCTCCAGGGTAGCAGGAATGTCAACCGAGTCTTTGTGGAGGCATCCGCACTCGTGGACTGAAGGAACAATTACATAGTTTTTATGCATTCAAATGTTCAGCTGATACATGAACGAAAAAAAAATCCTGTAGTTTGGTCAAATAAGTTGGCTATTATCAATTCAACAATTGTCAAACCGATGGTGCAGCACTGCACCATCATAACAATACCATTGACGTGATTTTCTTGTCCCAAATTTAGTTACGCACCACAGACCAGTAGACACTAGTAGACAGAATGAAAACGTTATTTTTTCATAATAATCGTGTAGTCGTTTATGACAAACAAGTCTATAGATAAACCTGAACTTACGTTGCTCTTGCGCTTGGGTTTGCGCGGTGACCGCGAGAATCAGGAAGCAGACAATGAGTGCGAATCGCATGGTGCTGGAAGTTGTAGATGATACCCTGAGAGACTCATGGGCCTTTATATAGGCAGGTTTCTTATCAGGCCACTTTTTTGTGCTGCCATATGGCGTGACAATATGTAAATGTCATCAACCTTCTTCTAACTTTTTACAGATAGACATTCCAAAAGGAATACATTTTGTGCAGTGTATATGTATGTTTATTATACACCAATGTTTTAATTTTTTAGTATTAGATTGGTGGAATGTACTTATACAGTTGGAGATTATAATCATAACATGCATTTTACTACTTTATTGATGCCAATTATAACAAACTTGCCGGTTGTTTATAGTGGCGTCTTGGCATATTGTCCAATCTACTCATTTCAATACATAGGCAAATCCAGTTTTTAAAGGGGGGGGGGCGCACGTAAGGAAAAGGGGGGGCGCACTTACGGGATTTCATAAAAAACCGCTACTCATTTCAATACATAGGCAGATCCAGGTTGTTTTTAAAATGGGAAAATTTCATAGGAAAATGGGGGGGCGTACTTACGGTATGAAAATGAAAATGAAGTATTTTGGTGGGGAAAATGGGGGGGGGGCGCCCCCTGCGCCCCCACCCCACCCCCTGGATCTGCCTATGTCAATATGCATGCAAATAAATTGATATTTGATAAAACACTAACGTCCTCAGTAAGTAGGATCCATAATTAGAATTACATGTTATATTTGCATGAAAATTACATTAAATATCTAAATGCCGCCGTTCCTCTGTAGTGAACTCACTAGATAATGTTTGCTCAGAAATGTGAATCATGCATATGATTGGTGGAACTTTGGTGGCGTGTGTACACGTTTCACAATAGTGTTAATTATGCACCAACTCCTACTGTACAAGGTAAAGGTCACCCGACCATACCTGAATACTAGTACTAATAGTGTAGACATGCAGATAGTACTAAGTTCAATCAAAAAGCCTATTAAGATATAACTCCTATGAAAATTGGTGAATTCTATATTTGTCTCTTGCTTGACTATGTTTGAAATACAAAGTTGATGTCTGCTTATAACCCATTCTCTATGGTTTTTCACTAAGCCTCTGTGTGTGTGTGTGTGTGTGTGTGTGTGTGTGTGTGTGTGTGTGTGTGTGTGTGTGTGTGTGTGTGTGTGTTTATGTGTGTTAAAAAGATGTGGTACCTATACAGTTGATGATGTATGTAAGATTGGACTATAACTCACACTATTTTTCACTGACAATTAGTTTTGTCTCTTCTATTTTTCAGGATTAACACCGTTTAGTCATTTTTGTGTGTGTGGCATATTATTTCTCTGCTTACGATAAAACTGGACAATATAGACCACTTCTGCAAGGCACATGTGATCACACTTTCAGAAATGTGAATCATCGGAACCCGTTCAAAGTTCAAGTTTATTAGATAAGATTCACATTTCTGGTAACGTAGGAGAGTTATGATAGTGAATAAATGCATATGCTTGAACCTGAGCTACTCAATTTGCATGAACAGTACTTCCATATCATATTATATTATATACTATTTGAGCATTTTATTTGTATGCACTCATAGTTGGGCGAATATAAAACATATTCATTTGCATAGTAAAATGGCATAATTATCTTCAACCGGGTACGCATTAGAATACCGTGTCCACTGTTGAAATAAACCAACTACGTTTACAGTTGATACAGCATAGTATTTAGTCAAATAGTGATTGATAGAGCTGCCTGTTGTAGTGTTTTAGTGGATAGAAGTGGTCGGGAAACGTTATTTCCAACGTTCTTCTTTTCTGCCGTTTTCCCATATCCCTATTTATCTTTTCAATGTTCCACTTCCTTTTTAGCCCACGCCTTTCCTTTTCGACCCTTTCATACAAACATACATATTTTTTTAGCCTTTCTCCTCGCATCCCACTTCCTTATAAACCCAGAGTCTTGCGGCGTTATCATTGTAATACATGTACGTCATCGGGCTAGGTAATTTTATAAGCAAAATGTTTGTAACACTCATATTGATGGTACAAGTGGACCTGATTTAACCAGCAATTTTCAGACGAAGACAACATCATGTGTACATGCACACGAGTGAGTTCATTGCACAATCATGCACAATAAAATACATCATTACCACACTGTGTATGTACTGGTACGGTGGTTTGTGTCTCCAGGTACGTGCATTGAGCGCCAGTACTGCCCATGTGAAGATCCGATGACGGGGCAGGAGGTTAAGCATGCGCACGTGGTGGACAGGCAGTGTCAGGTTTGGTACGTCTTACATGCATTACTGCAAAAGTATATGCATAGTTCACTGGCAGATCCAGGTTTTTGGAAAGGGGGGGGGCGCACTTAATGGATTTCATTGGTTTGTATGCGCGATCGATGGCGGACATGCCAAGAACCCTGTGAAAAGCGTAGTTTGGAGGGAATGTGGGGTGGTGTCGCCCTGTGCACCACACACTGGATCTGCATGCCTATGTAGTTAATGGCGGAATCATGAATGGCTAGACCTCTTATATTTCGGGTTCGGATTATGGTTTAATGTTACCTTTAGCCTTTGTGACCATTAGAATTTATAATACTAATATTGTGTCTGTGAAAGTTACTTGCATGCTTACTCACTAATATTCAATGACAACATGATAACAAGATATAGAGAAATATTTTTATGCGTGGAGTTTAAGCGTCTGGTATAAACTAATATTGTGTATGTAAAAATCATATTGTAAGTTGGCAACATGATGTATTACAATCAGTGGAATGCCATGGATTCACATCCCAGAATCTCCGTAATCTAATGATATCACTCAACCGAAATGTGCATGAGCTTTGTGTCATTCCAAAAGGATTCCAATAGTGCTAAGTTACCGGAAATAGGCTCCATGTATAGTGGGTTGTTATAATTGGTTTATCATTCCAAGTTAAAAACACACACACATCAATCTCTCCAACCCGTCCGCAACTGTCTGTGGAAATGAAAACATGCAAACACCCTCTGATATCGCCCTTTATTGGCAGCGTGTGTAACTACGGTGAGCTGCAGTGTCATGACAAGCAAACGGCCGAGTGTGAGCAGACGACCACGACCAGCCAGGCGACAGGAGGCACCACCACAGCTTCGTATGTATACATGTACATGTATATGTACATGTATTATATACACACCATGTGAATGTGAAACGAGCCATGCAAGAGTTAATTTGTATTGCTATCCACGTGATTTCAAGCTATTTTAGTGTGTATGCATTAGAAAATAATTCATGGGCCTGCAGCATAGAACTTTATCATGCAACGATCATGGTGTCATACATACAGATGTATATATGAATAGTTAAGCACTACTTCAATCGACAATTAATATATACATGTATTGATGTTTTATTTGAACAGCACAGTGAAGATGACTACCGCAACACCTCTGACAACATCCACGGGTTCCAATACTCCTCCAGGTATGCTAGCGCAGTAGCGTATGTTATGCCAATCATGAAACATGATTACTTACAGTAGAGCAATGCAATGCAATCATTGATCTACTCGTATCTCTCATCAGGTCCATGCAGTGAGACAGACGGAATGGGAAACCCGAGTCTTCTACCCACATCCCTCATCAGCACAGTGCCACCCTCGTTCGGAAATCCCGAATATCTGAGGCCGCTCAGCGATGACAAGTTCCCCCTGCCAGCCGGCACCACGGTCAGGGTTCTACTCTCCAGCACAGCTCGCCCGGTGTCCATCAGCAGGGTGGAATTCAAGACCTCCATGCTAACTCAGTTCAGGTGTGATATAACTGTTGTGTTTGAAGTAATTAAGTTTGTATGGATTGTTTGATCTAATACTTGTGATATACCCAAATTAAATGGAATTAACATAAAGGGAATACTATCATATTACAGCCTAGAGTACATCCCCGGTGCAAACATGCCACGTGTGATAATGAACGATCCCTCAGGAAGTCCAAAGATCTACACGAACTCGGCAGATTTCCCGGGCCTACTGACAGCCGTAGCCATCTATGTAGTACCGCACAGGGAAGCTGGAGACTCCAGTACACTGTTTATTCAGTACATTAAGGTAAAGAAATGTTGTATATGATAGATCGAAATGAATGTTTAATTCTTCTTTGGTATGTCTTCATATTTGTTTGTGCTATCTGCGTAATGTAACGGTTACAATCTTTTCAACATGCCAAAACTGTTTGTTTTTTGTATTACAGATATTTGGTTGTTTTGAGGGTGATGACCAAACAACCACTCCATTACCAAGTACTACACCCAAAATAGGTATTTTTAAGATTATAAATATTAGTACCTACATGCTTACAAATTAATACCTATTCATGGGGAGGTGAAGACTTTTACATCCTAATAAGTAGTTTTTTTAATATCACATCAGCAGGGGGACATTCTTTTTCAGACAAGTTTTATATATAACTGTTAAATATTGCACATATTTTAATTAATTTTTTTATTTTGATTTGTATATATAACTTACACATATATTTCAATCTAGCCGAGTGTGAAGGTATTGAGGAGCCTTATGACCTTTCCAAGATGTCCGTCAGTACATCTGACCCTGGCATCACAAACCCCAAGGCCCTTATAGAGAGTGGAGAGGTTCTCAGCACTACTTACAGATCTTTTGCCATCCATGTGACATTGTCTGCCAGTGCGGCGCCTGTACAGGTAACTATAAACTGATCATACATGGAGTGAGGAAAGTATTAAAAAGATATGTATATGTTCAGCATTCCATCCTGTACAACAAAAATGTATAATTCTCATTGTGTGAATGAGCAATGCTATGTGGTTTACATCATTGAAAAGGAGATTCACAATTTTTCTAAATTGAATACTTTTATTCATTCTCGAGTTGGTATATATTCATACAGTATTTGGCTTACAGTTGATCACCATATCACATTGCAGATTATGTCTGTGAGCGTCTTTAGCAATGCTGCTCAAATGATGCTCAATATAGATGGGGTGACCGACATGAGCAGTAGAACATTTGCGGTAAGCAAACTCCCATAAATCATACATCACATGTGTACATGATGATTATAGTTTTAATACAATGACCAGGCTATTTACCATTCAGGTCAGAGATATAGACCCTTCAAGGCAGAAGCATGTTTTGATGGGTGGGACTGTGCAGCCAGGGTCATCGCTCATCTTTCTGCTTACTGTTCCCGTCAGTCCCGACTCAGGATTGTGGATCAAGGATCTTATCATAATGGCTTGTCTGCCAAGTGAGCCTTTTGTGATGATTTTCTTGAGATTTCAATTTGAATATTTTTAAAGCTGTATAATATAGAGATTTTTAATTTGCTACATGTATGTCCATTACATTATAAATCTAATTGCCATGCACAATTGAAAGATACTCAGTACTGATGGTTTATTCCACTATTCAAAGACAACTTAAATGTTTCACTCCAGAAGGCAGCACCACTCTGCCAGTGCGTACTTCTACAGCAGGCTCAACAACCACCCCTCCCGTGGTAACACCCACACCAGGTATTGTTTACATACTGGAGCTTAATTAGTATTGAAATGACTCTAGTTATAAAGAGGTTGTTCCATTCAGTACATAATTGTTCTGGGTATTATTTCTACAGAGTCATGCTATGAGAAACTACTGACATCCCAAGAGTTTACTGCACGTGGTATAGGCGCAAGTATCCACGGCGATACTTGGGAAACCACACATACTGTGGCAACAATCAGTTTACAACTACAGGTTCAGATTTGTTTATCTCATCAGCAGTACATTTTTTTGTAGATTTATCTTTGTAATATTTGACTGAGAATTGTTTGAATAATACTTTCCCAAATGTTGAAAAGTAAAAAAATGCGTCATAAAATTTGATGTAATATCACAAATGAATCTGGTTTCAGCATACCACCGCAGTTCGTCATGTGAATGCGATGATTCAGGGAGCACACCAGGTGGACGTCACAGTGGACAGTGTGGAGCTAGGCATGCCAGGATTCACACAGGTGATTGATAACTAAATAAAAATGAGTTGGTACATGCACTGATGTTTATATACTAGACATTCGTTTTAGAACATCTGAGGGTTAATTGGAATATATCGAAGTGAAGACTTGAGTGTTCAATTTATCCATAGAGCAATACTGTTTAGATTTGTGTTATGAATAATGTACCATCCTTAATAGTCCTCGAGCAACTCTATGAATTTTATACATGTATGTATATGAGTTCAAGTTCTCTTTACACAGGAGCTATCAGTAACATGCTAGAAGGATTATATTGTAGGATTTGAGCATGAGATTGGAGGGTCAATCGTAGAATTTTGCACGGTGATGTGTGATTGACACGAACGCAGTGAGTGTCAATCACACATCACCGTGCAAAATTCTACGATTGACCTGACAATCGAGTGCTCAAATACCATTCTATCATGACTAAAATGACTAAAGTCCACATTAAATGAGTGTCATATTCGTTTTTATTTTAAAATAAAACATATCATAACGTTCTCATTGCCATTTTGACCATGCGACTCAGCGGCTGTTATTCAGTTAAAACCTTTGAATATTTAGCATAGTTTTGAAATTATCCGCTATAAAAACATTTGTGAATGATAAAGGACAAATATGCGATTGATTTGACACCAAGAAATAATAAATCCAGCAACTATAAGTTTGTCAAATATTAGTTAGAAGTCGGAAAATGTGTCAATGTTTACTGTGCTAATTTCCGCGCATACGCTTTACAGCCCTTAGCAGCGTGCATATCTTCCCTTAGCAACGTGCATGTCGTATAATTGACACGCCTGCTCGACCAATCAGCGTGGGTTATTGGCGGAGATTTTTGCACGGAATGATAGAATGGTTGATTGATCAATATTTATAACCATGTCTGTATACATGTACATGTACATGTAGCTATTAAATGCCAGTCCTGTAAGCCCAAAATATGCAGACAGCTTGAAATTGAGTGTTTCTGTATTGCAGACGGTATTTATAAGCCAGCCGTCAGAGCTGTCTGAAGTGCGGGTGAAAACCTCCAGCTTCAGCTCCCGCCACATCAAGCTAGTGGTGCACAAGATGAGGTCAGCAGGCAAGGTAAAGCAAAATTGTTCACTTCATAACTATATCCAATGTTACTCTGACTTTAACATCTTGTAACACATACATGTATGTGCACGTGTACAATGTATAGCATTGTATTCCATTAAATTGGTTGCATCCATTTTCCTGTATCTATACTGTGTATGTGAATTTGTGAATGATGTTTTCTTTGTTTATTGCATATACATATGTATATGTATTATAAAGTGCAAGGGCCTCAATGATTATATTGCATTATTGAAAGATTCACTGTGCAATTACATGTTCTTACATGTATATATGGCAATGTGACATAAATTATACATTGTAAGTAATAAGGATGTTTCTCTTTTATTTTTTCTGTAGGCTTTTGTGACCAAATTAAAGATTGGATATTGTGAAGGCAGTGTAACCACTGTACTGTTGACCACGCCTCCCACTAGTCAACCCACAAATCAGACAGACTGCCAGACACTCGATGAGGGAAACCCAATATTAGAACTAGTGGTTCCATTGGCTGATGATCCTAGCTATGCTAGCAAAATCATGGCTTCAACTGGTATGGTTTAGTTCACATCTTATTTGCAAAACCAATTATTGGCATTACAAAGTGATTATATGATGACTTGTGCCATTATTGTGCATGTCTGGCCACACAAATGTCATCACTCCAACTTGTTGCCCCTTGTTACACAGACCTGTACTAGAGGGCTCATTTTGTCCATGTAGGGGTACTATTGTGACTAATTCAGACCAACCACAGACTCATTGTTATCAATTAGTTCCTTTGTGAGTCAATTTATATATTAAAAATAGCAATTCAGGTGAAAACCAAATCATTGAATTTGTTATCATACTAAGCTTAATCTTATGATATTGTGTGCTTTAATGTGCATGCACATGTTTTATGACTTTGCAGGGTCTGGATACTCAACACAGGATGACAAGCTGTTGACTATTGTTAACCTCAGTGCACCAGTGACACTCCAATCAATCAGTGTGATGGTGACGAATGTGGAGGAGGTGGAGGTGAGGCTGCTTCATGCGGGAGGGCAGACCACACCGTCTCGAGATCTAGAACCACAGGTGAGTTACATTTTGACATTCACAGGTGAGTTTATAGTTTTGGATGAAAATTACTTATTTCCTCATAAAAAATATTAGTGATAATATAAACTGTACCTAAAATATTGAATGGGATTAACACTTTTGTGTAAAAAGAATTAATTCGCTGTATTCAAAATTTAAAATCACCCAAATCATCATTAATAGGCTTTCTTCAGACTGCATTTGTATTTGTGAACACTCTCCTCTCAGGTCTTGATCTGTCGCACAACTACATGTATACATGTATAGAATATGTACATGTAGATATGATGATGAGATATTGCACATTAGTTTACAATATAATTCTGTATGTTTGTATCATACTAGTCATACACCGTGAGCACTCCCAGTGAGCAGATGCTAGTGCTCCGACCTCAAAAGCCCCAGGGTGATGTGGTGGGAGTGGAGCTGACCTACATCCGGAACAATACCCAGCATCACACACAAATGCAAGTGGCCGGGCTAAGTCTGATGGTGTGTGGCCACTTACAGGGTACAATTCTTTTTAACTTTTATGTAGTATTAGGCATTGTGTTGTAAAAGTCAATTATCCGTCAGTCAGTAATTTTAATGATCATTTTTCCTCTATGAGAACTTATATATTCTCTGCATTATATTTCATCAACTTATCTATGTGTTTGACGAATTAGAGTTTCAGTTTAATGGGTAAAGAATGCTTCTTCCTGTCAAATGTCCTAGAGGCACCAATAAATACTTTCTGTCTATAATCAATAGTTCATTTCCATCTCTCATATGCAAATACACTAAACTTCTTTTGAGACACATGTGGGGACTGTACACTTCACATGGTTTCAGGTTCCACTACATTGCCCACAAGCCGTCAACCAACAACTATGGTCACCATCACCCCGGGCTCAACATCTACTCATGGTATGCTGACTTATCAATCATACCAATCAACACATCAATAAAATAACATAATAAAACATATAAACACCACAAGTTAATAAAACATGTCACTTTTCATGACAGAGTGCTTGTCAATTACTAAACATATGCATACATGTATGTATTGATTGATTGATAATCTGAATAGGCTATCCTGTGTTTCAGAATGCTTGGAGGGTTCCCCCATGGAGTTGAGTTATAATGTAAGGCAAATACCAGCCACATTCTTCATGAATGGAGTGCCCAGCAATGATGCTCTCTACAGCATGCTCCATGGTTCTGGTTAGTGCATATTACCAAATTATGAATTTGATAAGGACACCTTATAATTAATGCAATGTTCTGCTATTTAAAATGAGTCTGAAATGCTTGGCAAAAAGGGACATTTCACTTTTTCCTACTCTTTTTTTGTTTATAGTTGTAAAGTTTTACTGTTTGTTGGAAATGTTCTGCGTGTGTTCCTTAAGCATACATGTACATGTATATGTAGAAAAACCAAACTCATGGTAATTGAGCATCTATATTAAGATAATTAATGTTCATCCAATTGATATTTTTTTTCATTTTAAATTGACATAACTGTTACTGTTTTTATCACATAAGTAGGTTGCATAACAAGTAACATTGTGTGTAGTAAGTTGTTAAATGTTTTGATTTCTATGATGCATCATCAATTAAAAAGCTAAAACTTTGCCATATTTTTCTATTAGGTTCCGACTTTGCATTTGAACCGCTGGATGAGCATTCTATTCCAATCACCAAATTTGTACTGGATTTAAGTGCATCGAATGATGCTCTCACACTACAGGATTTCAGACTACAGATGAGCAATGTTAAAGGGTATGAGGTCAACCTTTATCATGGTTCAGATCTGGTCTATGAATCAGTAAGTTCAAAAGAGATTTACCTGATATTATTATTCAAACCAAATGAATGATTATTCCCTAACCTGTACACTATGATATAATTTACAAGATGAATGCACCATCCAGAATCTAGTAAATTTTGTAATAAATATTGCTAATAATCTATTTGAATGAAACATGATCTTTTAGACCCCATCAGAAACAAACTCGGTGGATTCCATCAACAAGTTCGAGTTTTCTTCGAATGATCATCTTATATTTGATCGGGTAGTTGTTGTCATACTGGATCCATTAGAACCAGCATGGCCCGTGAAATTGAGTGGACTGCAAATATTGGTCTGCTCCACTGGTCAGTAGTATCCTATTATTTAACATTACAAAAGTTGTGAAAACATAGCTATTAGTTTCGTTGGCAGTTAATTTAATTTATGATATGATTAACATGCAAATCATGTTTTAGGAGCTCAGAGCACCCCCCCGATGACCCCAACCAGCAGTCCCATCTGCTCCTCAGGTGACATTGTGGACTACATGAACAATGATATCATCGCAATATCTAGCAGAACAATTGACAATACCAACCGTCTCCTTACTCAACTCAAGGCATCAGGTGATCATTGAACATGTGCATGTACATGTCAATTTATTACATGAATGCTAGGAGATGATCCCATAAATATTCACTTAGGAACATTAAATACAATATAATATGAACTTATTTATATCTTTACGTATAAGAAGACACATATAAAACTTTTAAAACTTATAGGTACAATATGAGTGGAATTTGTTTTGAGTTTGTTTGTTTGTTTGAATGTTATTGCTTTGACTTTGATAACAGACATTTGATAGAATAAGCAAAACTAGTGCTCCTAGCTAGATATCGCAAAATATAAGCATAATGATGCAAGAACTATAATATATGGTGCTGTTATCTGTAGGTCGTGAACTCCTTGCACCTGCACCTTACTACACCCAAGATGTAATCTTCCCTACAGGACCCAAGAAGCTTCTTTTTTTCAGGTAGTGCCCTAAAGTTACATATACAGTGAATATCCTCTACAAAGGAAGAGTAAACAAAGGAAACTCTGAATAAAGGAAACTTTTCTCATGCATTAGCTTATAATAATGTAAGTAAATGATGTAATAATCAAAGGAAACCCTCTACAAAGGAAGGATTTGTGACTACAAATAGGGTTCCGTTGTTGAGGATTTTCACTGTACTACTACATCTATGGTAACATTACCTGTGTCTGAAAATGCTAAGTTGAATTAGTTTTACAATTTTTTTTTACATATTAGTGCTTCATTAAATGAATCGATATTATAAATATTTGATGGTGATGAAACTGTTTTGGTTGTTATAATCGATTTATATGTATATAAAAGTTGCGAATACTGGTATCACATCAGATTTTCATGTATCAGAAAATGATGACAGTCACTGTACATGTGCAATGAATGTATTTATACTTGTAGCGTAACAGTGAGAAATGCCCAGCAAATGTTAGTAAGAATCATTGCAAGTGACAGTTCAGTTCATGTGGTAAGATTTGCATTAGAATGTTGCATGATTTAATAACAAACATTAGAAAAAATATACCAGCTTCTGATGTGTTGTAGAGGTATATAGTAAGAATTCTTATAAATTATCATTACTTTCAATATTGATCATTTCCAAGTTAACATTCTTATTAGTGCCTCAATGTACATATGCCTAGTGTACCATCTAATTTAAAATCAATAGGTTAAAATGGTGAACATTAATAATTACTGTCATTAATATTTCAGCGCCGGTTCACTCCTGAAGATCCAATGCTGGATACTACATTCTCTCTGGATGCTGCTTTTGTTACCAATAAGACAGCCAAGCTTGAAATTGAGGTTACTGCAGCTGATGAGACAGCGTCTATTGGTTTAAGAGAACTAACTCTTGAAGTATGCAATATATCTTGTAAGTGCCAATGATGGTAAATTATATTGATTTTACCATGATAATGTCAAAGCGATGAGAGTAGATCATATGACCAAGATTCTTCTTTTAGCAACACCTCCAGTATGTGAGGAAACCCAGCTAAATCAAGCCACTAGATCAAAGGAGACACGTACAGCATATGTAAGTTATAAAATTACTGATATCTCTACTTCAAAACACAAGGTTAATTAACTATACTTATAATATAAAGATTATGCAGATTTTTGTGATCTTTTTTTTCAAATAGGGATTTTGTAAAATAATATATTAATTTTAATACCTCTTTTATTCATATACATGTATGATAGACAACCAGGAGAAAATAGCCAATATAATGATGTTGAGCAGTTTTACATATTTACAAAAGTCATATAATATGAATAGCACGTTTCATATCACAATACCTCCTCCTTGGTGAGTGACTAGATGTACATGTACAAACATAATGCAGCTGCCTATTTTATATAGATTATATCTAGATACAAGTATGCAAGCCTGTGATTGATGATAACTGTTGTAGGTGGGTGAGTTGATACTTCGTGCGCCATCACTGGAGGTCCCCTGCTCTCGCCAGTGCAAATACCAAGAGGGTTGCATTGAGACATGTGTTTACATTTGCAACATTCAGTGTGCGGAAGCATATACATTAGTGACCCCTGTTGACAAATGCTGTTACTGTATGCATACAGGTACAAATTTATGGTCCTAATTTATACTCCTCCTGTGTGCTAAATGTTTAACTCATATGCACATCTATATCTCTACTACATTGTCACAAACTTCGCAGGGTATTTACAGTGCACTCTTTCCACTTACTTAAAATAATCTTGAAAATTAAATTACATTAAAAATATACACATGTAGCACAAAATTATATAAATCACATATCAATTTATTGTTTCATCAGCCACCAGCAGTCCAGAACCACCAACAACTGCTGGGTCAGCTACACCAAGTTTCCCAACAACCACACCATCTGCAGGAACAACAGAAACTACTTGCCCTGATGATCAGGTGTGGACTCTGAACAAGCGCAAGTGTGGATCCTGTCATCTCTTTACTGGTCAGTTTCCATTACATCATACATTGTCTTAAATGCTTTGTATATTTCGTGTAAATTTCAATTTCCATTGGCAAATGTAATAAGATTAAATCTTGTATTTAAAGAATATTTCTCACTAGGTGATTGCACTGAAGATGATGCTGTCTCAGAAAGTGCTGGCTGTGAATGTCCAGGAGAGATGGTTTATAATGGGGAAAAATGTGTTTATCCTCATCAGTGTCAGTGTCGCCTTGTCACACCAGAAGGCAGAATTATGCTAAGCGTATGTGCAGTAGATCCTAATTATTTTGACATTGTGTATATCACAAATTATCTTTATCAAAGGATTACATTATTTCCATTAATCATTATCATTTGATGTTTTGAAACACTATTTATATTTAGCCTAAGAATTCTGGTGAAGGCATCACAGCTATTAAGACACCCGATGGCTGCTCTCATATTGTGTGTTTTGGCAACAAACTTGTAAAAGAAAAAATTTACCAATGTGAAGCTTGTGATGTAAGTCTGTTCTTCACGTAAAACCTTTTATTACCCTATCAAATATCATATACTATTGCTAGAATCCTTTATATTATACTTTATAATTGATTAAAATGCTCATATAAAACCATAGTATTATGTTGGTCACAGCCTAGCTCGGAGATTGCTGTGGCTCCTGTGGTAACCGATATGTCAAATGCATCAGCTAAATGTTGTCATTCATGTGAGCCCAGGCAACCCCCGAAAGGTCTGTACATTACTTCACATATGAATAAATTGTATACTAATTCGTATTTGTGTTCAATAAAAAAGGTTTTAAAGCAGTACTCGTAGTTTGGATGATTTCTGTATTCTAGAATGTCTGGATGGTAAGGTGTACACCTCCTGTGGCTGCACACAGACATGTGAGACGATGGCTGCGGGGAGGGTTTGCAGCACTGAGACCTGTGTACCAGGGTGCCAGTGTCCGCTTGGTATGGTGGAAGACCAGGAAGGCCGCTGCATACATGTGGAACAGTGCCGATGCTATGATGAATGCACAGAGTCTGTACTTCTGGTAGGCATTCGTATGTGTATACTAGTTTTTTTTTTTTTAATCCCTAGCAATTGAGCTTGTAGTAATTTCTTCCAGATTACATTCTCTCGGATTACATTCTCTCATGTATCCTAATATGTAAGAGTCATAACATGCTTACTTTGAAATTCCAAAATTGATAACACTTTGAAAAAGATGGCCTGACAGCCATTGAAATATCAGACTTTTTTTATAAAATCCAATATAATATTCAGCTATTGATAAGAAGAATTAATTTAATATATAGTGTCACATACATAGCTAATGAACTTGTTAAATGATGATAACACATGATCTTTGAGTGTTTTATATCACTACTCCCATTTCGATATATGGGTATGCAGTATGTACATGTATAGGTTGTAGGTATCTGAATAATTTATTTCATTTTATTTTATAGAATTTTGTATATGACTAGTAGTACTCTGAACTCAAGTTATCTTATCATATCCTTATCCATGTAAATCTAAAATGTATCAGCTACCATCATTGTAATGAACTAATGGACTATGCTGTGGCAGGAAGGTGTGTTTGTGGATGTGAATTGCTCACAGCCCTCAGGATGCTCTGTTCCTGTCACCAAGATGTGTGACATTGATTCAGGAGTGACTAATGTTCATAGATGTCAGGACATGCACATATGTGTAAGTAGATTTTGAAGAGTTTGCATTCTGCATTCATGAGTTTGTGTAAGAATAACACTGTTGAAATATAACAATATAACCCTTAAATTCATAGTGCAATAGCAAAGTACAAGTCACAATGCTTACAGTATATTAAGAAAATCCAATGTGCAGTGTAACAAATGTGAGGTCTCTTTCACAAGGACCCAGGTTCATACCCTGTCTTTGACGAGGTGACTAGCTGCTGTGGATGTGAGACACCTAGCACGCCACCTCCGCCCCGAGAGTGTTCTGACAACACCTGCCAACTGCCGTGTGGCAGTGCGGATGTGTGTCGCTCAGTTCGACCTTCTAGAAGGTGAGCATAGTTTATCAGGAAGTATAGGATGAAGCTACTAAATCAGTTAAGAAAAGCTGCTTTAAATTCATGTTGAGTGAAAATAAAAGAGGAGTAGCAAAGCTGTCACATGGTGTTTTGTATGTGTGTGAAAGAAGTGGCCCAGATTATGCCCGGTAAGCCGGTAAGACTTAGCTATATATATAGTGGCATGCACAGCTCCGTGTGTCTAGATGACTGCTTCGTAATAGTCGGTATAAGCATGCTATGACTGATTAAGGCTGCGGGTCTGGATAGGCTAATGATAGTATCCAAGGCGGGAACGTGCATTGCATAAGTTTGATACAGGTGCTAACCGAAGTAAGTGTACTGTGTCTCGGGGGATTAGTGTAGTGGTTAGCACGTCCGCCCATGACATATGACTAGTCTGAATCATGGACGGAAGCCCATGAGTTCGATTCCACGATCTTCCAAAAACACCTTTATATAGCCTTCATGATTATTTCACATGTGATTAAAATATGTTTTAGTGTTTTGATTGTTTTAGTAATCAGGCACTTGATCAGCTCTACTAATTGCAAACTAAGCAATGCAGTTAAGCTTGAAATAGTTATTGCTGCTCTGTAATTTTTATGAATTTTTTGCTGGCATACACTGACTACTGATAATAAACATCATATTTTACAATGGGCATATACATGTATTTTGGTTCTCATACTATACAGTTGCGTCTGCCCCTATGGCTACGACACAGTGTATATCAGCATGGATGAGTTCTTCTGCATCGAGTACAAGTGCAACTGTGACGTGATGATCCGTGGAGAAGTAGTAACATACATGGTATGATAAATTCGAGGGTGTATTATAAGGTGTGTTTTAGAGATTAACATTTCATGTGTATGGAGACAAGTTATTAATAACTAAATAAGATGATTTAAGTCTGAGATTCTTTCTCTTGATTAGTTTGTCCAGCTTTTCTTTTAATTGAGCTAAAATTTAGATTTGAATTTTTGAAACGTTAAATGTGGTATAGGGTGAAAAAAGAAATGCAGGTTGGACATTTGTGGTAGAATTTCAGAGGTACATGAATGTTATACTTAAGACATTTCTCTTCGAAGAATTTTATAGGGTTAACTTTTAAAGAATCATATTATGATATCAATTTTATTCTAACTTTTTGCATTGTTAACTTTTATATACTCTACTGTATTTTTTGTTTATCTATTGTAAAGTGTCTGTGAGCATGCTTTGGATACGGGCACTGTAAATACTTGCTTATTATTATATATGTGTGTGTGTGTGTGTGTGTGTGTGTGTGCGTGTGCGTGTGCATGTGCGTGTGCGTGTGTGTATTGTAGTATGCGTTATTGATATATAATCATGCCACTATCTCTTCAAGAACGGCGAGCAGTATGCCGAGAGAGACTCAGATGGCGAGGTGATGCCTTGTCGGGAGTGTGTGTGCATTCAAGGACAGGAAAAATGCCAGGACAAGATTGACTGCTCCCCTCCAGAGGAAGGTGGGACAATTACTATAGCACTAACAACCCAAATCATTATTATTATTATGACTGAGGCACTGCATGGGTTATTTGTACAATATTGTGTATTTGTACGCTCACATCTGACATGGTGTCCAATAGCCACATGTACCAATGGGAAATCTGACTATCATATCGGTTTTGATTTGTACTAACATCATTCAGGAGCAACTTTGCATCAATTCAGTAAAATTGCAAAACCAGAAAACACTGTATTTCATACTTGTACCAGAAAAAAGTTTCTTGCAACAGTTGTGGTCGAAAAATGTATGACAACCGTCAAGTACCGGCCTAGTTAACCAGCATGTCTATACATATTTTATTCCATTACATGGTTAATGTGAGGTTATCATAAGAATGAAGCTCACAAACACTATGTATTCATGTATGTATGCAGTATGCACGAGCCTGGAAGTGAAACCTGCCAACTGCACCCAGCCTTACACCCGACAGCGGAACCTGTGTCCTGGTATTGTGTCGGGAACAACAAGCCATGCAACCTGCTGTGAGTGTCGTCTGCCCTACTTTTACAGCGGACTTGCATGCGTGGCCAAAAAGGTGAAATTTCTTTTATTTTTCTTTTATTTTTTCTTGTGGGCTTGGGTGGGTGTGGTGAAGCAACTTTTTATCTATCAACAACATTGTGTAGTAAGTTCATACTAAGATATTTAAAAAGTGTGTTTTGTTATCTTTGAAATGTGTTTATAAAATGCTGTGCCTCCACCTCCCTCATCATGCTGATTTATGTAATATAATTGTCATTGGAACATTTGTTGTCGCAAAATAATCAAAATACATGTACTTGTGCATCAAGAGGGGATGAATGCATATTATTTCATATTATTTCTTCAGGACTGCCCGTGCAGGGATGCTGCTGGAGCTATGAGGGAGCCCGGGGAGGAGTGGTTCATATCTGATGAGCCTTGCCTCAAGCGTGTGTGTATTGAAGGCACAGTATATACAGAGAACATGTGAGTGCTATACGTATAGTTTATTATATCTATTTCCTAATTATTCATCACCTCCTCGCCATGAAATATAGTTACCGCTAAGTATTAAAAAAAAAAACAATTCAGATTTCTAGTTTTGCAATCATCTACGATTTTGGTATTTTATATTGAATAAAAGTCTGAATATTTATGAGCACAAACTGGATGGATATAAGGAAGATAGTGGTGTTTATTTGATTTTTTAAAATGTTCTTAACATATTTTCAATGCTAGAATGTAAGATGCTACAATTCTAATAGGCATTTAGGAAATGTATATTCTGTATCATGATCATTTAATTGTACCTTATAATATTCTTTTGATTTTAATTAACATTGCCAGTATCCGCTCATGCCTCAGAAGAATAAAATTGTCTTGCAATGAAAGCTTCACAATATGTTAAGCATATACCGGTTAATATATAATTGGATAACATATTGTTTTATAGCTCTGATGAGTGTGTAGACGTGATCTGTGAACCAGGGGAAGTAAAGGTCATTGATGAAGGACAATGCTGCTCGCAGTGCCATTGTAATTTTTGCATTCTACTAGTATCAATAGTTTATTGTGTTCAATAGACGATTACATTTGTAACCAACAGGACATTGAATTGCTAATTTTATTTAACTATTGATTTGGACTTTAGTTTAGATATTTTGCATTCGTATTTTTATCTGAATCAGTATCTTTATTGTTTATCTCTGTACTTAAAATATGTATGACATATGGTGTACAATGTTAACAAAATTAATAATGAACGATTATGGAGGAGCAATTATCTATCATTTTCATTTTCATTTGTTTTCAGTTATTACAACCACTCCAACAATTACAACAACCACTGAAGGTAATGTCATTTTCATTTTATGTTAAACTTTTTTTTATATTTGTTAAATAAGCAAACACACGTATCATACATGTGTCTACATGTATGCCTAATACAAGATTTTAAGGAAATTTAACATTCCATGCCATAGACTACGTAACTGGAAGCCCGACTCCAAGCGAACCATTGTCAACAACGACATGCCGGACACAACCACTGTGGCCACTGTTGCATCTGTCACACAGTCAACTACAAAGAGTCTGACAAACAGCAATTCACCTACAACAACAGACACGACAATACACACCACCACAACATGTATGTAGTCATTTCATATACTAATAGTTTGTTTGCCACTTAATACATAATGACATCCCCTATTCTTTATTACCTACATGTACCAATGCCTTTTTTTCATTATATTTTTAAAAGTGAAACAACTATGTCAAGATAATGAGATGGTTACTGTAAATGCAATAAATTTTGCAACAAGCTTGAAGAAGAATGGACAGATTGTACTTGGACCTCAAGAGGCCATTCTTCAACAAACATCCAGATTCTGTATCATTTGAGTTCATAGAACCTGTGTATATTGAATGGCTAAAAGTGCAAACTATTCCTGGCAATGCCAACATACAAATTGAAATTGTCACTCAATCAATAATAGGAACACAAGAAGTAAGTACATGTATACATATATTACATGTATTTTCAATATTTATGTGCGTGTATGTATGCCCTCTTGCACGTGTCTTAAAATAAATCTCTATAAATTTGAACATTTGCTCATGAAAATGTTCCATGTAATGAATACAAATTCAGATTTATAAGATAGGGACATAATATTTAGACTTAAGTTCAAATTTTTTACTTTTACACCATGGATGGTGTTTAAATAATTATTTACATATTTATATTGTTATTTATCATGATAAGATATTCTTCATAATGCAATATTATCTTGATAGGCAATAACTCTTGGAATTTTGTCTGGACATTCAATCAGACAAGGTGTGTCGATTATGCATGATATTGTCAGGATCAAATTCACACTACATTCAATTCCTGGAACTAGAAGAAGCATCGACTTGTCAAAACTTCAAATGAAAGCCTGCATTGATTCAGGTAAATATTATATTGGCTTTTTCTTAAGAGAACAAACACCATACAATGTATATACATATATATTATTTGTCATCACGTGTATTTTGTTTTGATGAAGTATATTGAAATTGCTTTACGAAGTTCTCGATACAAATCCTGACACTAGAGAAGGTTCCACAACACCTGGGATAACTAGCAGTAAAACAATTACCATAAGTACAAACACAAACTCTGACAAAGTCTGTCACATTTTCTGAGTCTGCTAAGACTATGAAATCTAATCAAGGTTCTACAACATCCACAACACACACATTACTGGGAATGAATCTACTTTGATTACAGGTTTTACTACTCAGTCGGCCACAACTAGTGAGGTACCTGAAAGTACTGAGTCACCTACAAATACAGAAGCAACTACAAGTAAAACTACAGCACCAACGGTTGTTACTACTACTAGCAAAAAACTTGTCACTTCTTCCTTTCCTATGGAAACAACAACACTACCTACAACTGCAACAACACCAGGTGTAACAGGAAGCCCGACACCCAATATCCCTACCACTACACCACTCACCACATCTACAACTACAGAAATACTCATGTCAACTCTAGAGGACTCAACCACTTCAAACCTTGGCACCTCAACACCTATGGAAACAGGCAGCATCACACCTACTCTAAATCCTACGACTGGTATGTACATGTATATGTATATGAATTTACTAATTACTTTAAATTGAAAATTGCATTAATATAGTGTTGTATTGATATTTAATAATTATTTTAAACTAGAAAAAATATATGAATATAGTGTTGTATAGGTATAGAAAACATTGCTAAAATGTCCTCATATTTTGCAGTGAAAAAACTGTGTGAAAAGGGTGAGATGGTCAATATGCTTGCTGAAAAAATAGGAACTTTTACTGACGGCAAAATCCTCATTCCATCATCAGAAAAAGCTACTCTGACAGATCCCTCAGATGTCATTTCAATACAATTCCAACAGCAAATTGCAGTTGAATCATTCAAGCTGAACAATATTCCGAGTGATGTTACCTTGTCTGTTGTTATATCATCTGAGACATCAGATGGCAACATAAAGGTGAAAGCATATTTCAAATTATATAGCATATTCCATAAGTCTCTAACAATCATTGCCTATTGTTATTTGAATTTTGTTTTAGACAACTGATATGGGCACTTTTACTGGCGATGACCTGAAGAATGATGTAGAAATATCAGATCGTATCATAAATATTACATTCACTCTGGTGTCAAGTGGTGTATCGAGACAAGATATAAACATGAAAAAATTGAAAATAAAAGCCTGCAGTGAAACAGGTAATAAATACTGACAACTAATTCAGGGGAGGAGGAAGCGTAATGTACATGTACATATATGATTTTTTCCATTCATATGTATTGATTTCAATTATGTGTCATTTAGTGTTTACAACAACAACCATGAAAGAAACACCAACACCAACAGTGACAACACATGAAGGAACCATTTCCACCAAACTTACCTCTACCCCAGGCCTCACTGGTAGTGCTACACCTAGTGTAACTACTGCAGCACCAAGTACAAGTGTTTCATCAAGTTCATCAACAACTTTGCCATTAACTACATTGCCTGGTACAGAGACACCCACTGAGAAAACTACTCTTAATGAAACAGGGAGCCCATCACCTACACTAACTTCCACAACATCTGGTATTTATATCAATTACAATGTACAAATTGAATTCGAATTGCAAATTATTTCTTGTTCTTCATATCCATATTATTTTTTGTCATTTAATGTCTACAGCCACAACCATGAAGCAAACACCAACACCACCAGTGACCACAACTGAAGGAACTGTTTCCACCAAACTTACCTCTACCCCAGGCCTCACTGGTAGTGCCTCGCCCACTGTAACTACTGCAGCACCAAATACAAGTGTATCTTCACCTTCATCAACAACATTGCCATTAACTACACTGCCTGGTACTGAAACACCCACTGAAAAAACTACAGTTATGGAAACAGGGAGCCCAACACCTACACTAACTCCTATAACTACAGGTATTTATATGGAATACATAAATAATTTGAATTACATATTATTTCGTTTTTCATATGCATTCATAGGATGTTCATATGTTTTTCAGTGAAAAGATTATGTGAAAAGGGCGAAATGGTCAATATGCTTGCTGAAAAGTTTGGAACTTTTACTGATGGCAAAATCCTCATTCCATCATCAGAAAAAGCTACTTTGACAGATCCCTCAGATGTCATTTCAATACAATTCCAACAGCAAATTGCAGTTGAATCATTCAAGCTCAACAATATTCCGAGTTATGTTACCCTGTCTGTTGTTATATCATCTGAGACATCAGATGGCACCATAAAGGTGAAAGCATATTTCAAATTGTATAGCATACATGTATTCCATAAGTCTCTAACAATCATTGCCTATTGTTATTTGAATTTTATTTTAGACAACTGATATGGGCACTTTTACGGGCGATGACCTGAAGAATGATGTAGAAATATCAGATCATATCATTAATATTACGTTCACTCTGGTGTCAAGTGGTGTATCGAGACAAGATATAAACATGAAAAAATTGAAAATAAAAGCCTGCGGTGAACCAGGTAATAAATACTGACAACTAATTTAGATGAGGACAAAGCATAATGTATTTGTATATTTACGTTTTTTCATTCATATGTATTTATTTCAATTTTGTGTTGTTTTAGTGTCTACACCAACAACAACCATGAAGCAAACACCAACAGTGACGACACATAAAGGTACCATTTCCACCAAACTTACCTCTACCCCAGGCCTCACTGGTAGTGCCACACCCAGTGTAACTACTGCAGCACCAAGTACAAGTGTTTCATCAAGTTCATCAACAACATTACCATTAACTACACTGCCTGGCACAGGAACAACCAGTAATAAAACTACACTTAAGGAAACAGGGAGCCCATCACCTACACTAACTTTGACAACATCTGGTAATTATATCAATTACAATGTACAAAATGAATTTGAATTGCAAATTATTTCTTGTTCTTCATATCCATATTGTAAAACTAGAAATGTTTGCGAACGATTTAATTTGCGAATCTCTTGGGTAGGTGCAAAAACGCAAACTTAAATATTTAGCAAATATTAATAGCCTATGTAGAATAGGTTCAGGATGGACCAAAATCGTAAAATTGAATAGTCGTAAAATAATTTATAGATGAAAATCGCAAAATTTAATAGCCACAAATTATTCTAGTTTTACAGTATTACTTTTTGTCATTTAATGTTTACAGCAACAACCATGAAGCAAACACCAACACCACCATTGATCACAACTGAAGGAACTGTGTCCACTAAATCTACCTCTACCTCAAGCCTCACTGGTAGTGCCACGCCCAGTGTAACTACTGCAGCACCAAGTACAAGTGTTTCATCAAGTTCATCAACAACATTGCCATTAACTACACTGCCTGGTACTGGACCACCCACTGAGAAAACTACACTTAAGGAAACAGGGAGCCCAACACCTACACTAACTCCAACCACAACTGGTATATAAATAAATTCTATATTCTATCATTCCGTGCAAAAATCACCGCCAATAATCCACGCTGATTGGTCAATCAGCGTGCTCAATTTTGCGATGGAAAACACGCTCCAGAGCGCGCGGAGACCACTACTACGGCGCTAGTCTAAACTCGTCACATTATCAATACAGCCGCTGATGTCGCAAGGCGTGTTCCATGTAGCGAAGAGGAAAAGTTTAGACTAGCGCCGTAGTAGTGGTCTCCTCAAGGCTCAAAAACAAACAAAATTGACATGCAATGAGAATGTTATAATATGATTTATTTTAAAATAAAATGGATTTTAGTCATGATAGAATGGTGATTGACCACGAGATTGGAGTGTCAATCGCAAAATTGAGCATGCTGACGTTTGATTTACCCGAACGAAGTGAGGGTAAATCAAACGTCAGCATGCTCTATTTTGCGATTGACACTCCAATCTCGTGGTCAATTCCTACAATTCATTGAAGTGATTTTTTTTGTTGTACGAATACCTTATAGATTTATGAGATGTCCACATATTTTCTAGTGAAAAAGTTATGTGAAAATGGCGAAATGGTCAATATGCTGGCTGAAAAGCTTGGAACATTTAGTGATGGCAAAAACACCATTCCAACAACTGGAAGTGCTACTCTGACAGATACATTAGATGCTATTTCAATACAATTCCAACAGCAAATTGCAGTTGAATCATTCAAGCTGAACAATGTTCCCAGTGATGTTACCTTGTCTGTTGTTATATCATCTGAGACATCAGATGGCACCATAAAAGTAATAGTATATTTCCAATGATATCACACATTTTCCCATAAGTCTTTTATCACATTCTCATACTATTTATCAAATTTTGTTTTAGACAACTGAGATTGGCACTTTTACTGGAGATGACCTGAAAAATGATGTAGAAATATCAGATCGTATCATAAATATTACATTCAGTCTTGTGTCAAGTGGTGTATTGCCGCAAGAAATTGACATGAAAAAATTGAAAATAAAAGCCTGCAGTGAACCAGGTATATATATATACATTTGATTTTTGCCTTCATTGAGGAGATGAATATGATATATAGACAAAACCGGGTGAGTTGTTAACATTGATTATTTTATTGGGTGTGTTCTTGTGGCATATCACAGCAAGCCCAAAGTGTCGGTTTTTAGACCCCAAAATCTTTCTCAAATAAACGTTGCCAGCAGCCTCCTCAGGCTGCTTGTCACCATTGTCACTTACTCACTCGTTTATTTTCTCAAAACAAACAGGACATAATTTCAATTTAGTATCAAAATAAATAAAAAAATAATTACCATAAGTACAAACCTAAAGTCTGTCACATTTTCTGAGTCTGCTAAGACTATGAAATCTAATCAAGGTTCTACAACATCCACAACACACACATTACTGGGAATGAATCTACTTTAATTACAGGTTTTACTACTCAGTTGGCCACAACTACTGTGATTCTTGAAAGTACTGAGTCACCAACAAATACAGAAGCAACTACGAGTAAAACTACAGCACCAACTGTTGCTACTACTACTAGCAAAAAACTTGTCACTTCTTCCTTTCCTATTGAAACCACAACACAACCTACAACTGCAACAACGCCAGGTGTAACAGGAAGCCCGACACCCAATATCCCTACCACTACACCACTCACCACATCTACAACTACAGATGTAGTCATGTCAACTCTAGAGGACTCAACCACTTCAAACCTTGGCACCTCAACACCTAAGGAAACAGGCAGCATCACACCTACTCTAACTCCTACAACGACTGGTATGTAAATGTACATGTGTATGAATTTCCTAATTACTTTGAACTGAAAATTGCATTAATATAGTGTTGTATTGATATTTAATAATTACTTTAAATCATTTATTGTATTAATATAGTGTTGTATAGGTATAGAAAACATTGCTAAAATGTCTGCATATTTTGTAGTGAAAATACTGTGTGAAAAGGGCGAGATGGTCAACATATTTGCTGAAAAATTAGGAACTTTTACTGACGGCAAAATCCTCATCCCATCATCCGAAAAAGCTACTCTGACAGATCCCTCAGATGTCCTTTCAATACAATTCCAACAGCAAATTGCAGTTGAATCATTCAAGCTCAACAATATTCCGAGTGATGTTACTCTGTCTGTTGTTATATCATCTGAGACATCAGATGGCAACATAAAGGTGAAAGCATATTTCAAATTATATAGCATATTCCATAAGTCTCTAACAATCATTGCCTATTGTTATTTGAATTTTGTTTTAGACAACTGATATGGGCACTTTTACTGGCGATGACCTGAAGAATGATGTAGAAATATCAGATCGTATCATAAATATTACGTTCACTCTGGTGTCAAGTGGTGTCTCGAGACAAGATATAAACATGAAAAAATTGAAAATAAAAGCCTGCAGTGAAACAGGTAATAAATACTGACAACTAATTTAGATGAGGACAAAGCATAATATATTTGTACATTTACGTTTTTTCATTCATATGTATTTATTTCAATTTTGTGTCATTTTAGTGTCTACAACAACAACCATGAAGCAAACACCAACAGTGACAACACATAAAGGTACCATTTCCACCAAACTTACCTCTACCCCAGGCCTCACTGGTAGTGCCACACCCAGTGTAACTACTGCAGCACCAAGTACAAGTGTTTCATCAAGTTCATCAACAACATTACCATTAACTACACTGCCTGGCACAGGAACAACCAGTAAGAAAACTACACTTAAGGAAACAGGGAGCCCATCACCTACACTAACTCCGACAACATCTGGTAATTATATCAATTACAATGTACAAAATGAATTTGAATTGCAAATTATATCTTGTTCTTCATATTCATACTGTAAAACTAGAAATGTTTGCGCACGATTTAATTTGCGAATTTCTTGGGTAGGTGCAAAAACGCAAACTTAAATATTTAGCAAATATTAATAGCCTATGTAGAATAGGTTCAGGATGGACCAAAATCGCAAAATTAAATAATCGCAAAATTTAATAGCCACAAATTATTCTAGTTTTACAGTATTACTTTTTGTCATTTAATGTTTACAGCAACAACCATGAAGCAAACACCAACACCACCATTGACCACAACTGAAGGAACTGTGTCCACTAAATCTACCTCTACCTCAGACCTCACTGGTAGTGCCACGCCCAGTGTAACTACTGCAGCACCAAGTACAAATGTTTCATCAAGTTCATCAACAACATTGCCATTAACTACACTGCCTGGTACTGGACCACCCACTGAGAAAACTACACTTAAGGAAACAGGGAGCCCAACACCTGCACTAACTCCAACCACAACTGGTATATAAATAAATTCTATAATTCATTGAAGTGATTTTTTGTTGTTGTACGAATACCTTTTATAGATTTATGAGATGTCCACATATTTTCTAGTGAAAAAGTTATGTGAAAATGGCGAAATGGTCAATATGCTGGCTGAAAAGCTTGGAACATTTAGTGATGGCAAAAACACCATTCCAACAACTGGAAGTGCTACTCTGACAGATCCATCAGATGCCATTTCAATACAATTCCAACAGAAAATTGCACTTGAATCATTCAAGCTGAACGATGTTCCCAGTGATGTTACCTTGTCAGTTGTTATTTCATCTCTGACATCAAGAGGCAACATAAAAGTAATAGCATATTTCCAATGATATCACATATTTTCCCATAAGTCTTTTACCACATTTACATATTATTTAATTAATTTTGTTTTAGACAACTGATATGGGCACTTTTACTGGAGATGACCTGAAAAATGGTGTAGATACATCAGATCGTATCATAAATATTACATTCAGTCTTGTGTCAAGTGGTGTATCGCCACAAGAAATTGACATGAAAAAATTGAAAATAAAAGCCTGTAGTGAACCACGTATATATATACATTTGATTTTTTTTATTTTAAACTAGATTTTATTATCATATTTCAGATAAACAAATACTTTGTTTTCAATTTCGTTTAATTTAGTGTCTACAACAACAATGAAGCAAACGCCAACACCACCAGTGACAACACCTGAAGGAACCATTTCCACAGAACATGCCTCTACCCCAGGCCTCACTGGTAGTGCCACACCTAGTGTAACTACTGCAGCACCAAGTACAAGTGTTTCATCAAGTTCATCAACAACATTGCCATTAACTACACTGCCTGGTACTGAAACACCCACTGAAAAAACTACACTTGAGGAAACAGGGAGCCCAACACCTACACTAACTCCGACAACAACTGGTATCTATATGAAATACATTAATAATTTGTATTAGAAATCATTTTCATGTGCATCTTCATACACATTCATAGGATGTTCATATCTTTTGCAGTGAAGAGGTTATGTGAAAAGGGTGAAATGATCAATAGGCTTGCTGAAAAGTTAGGAACTTTTACTGACGGCAGAATCCTCATTCCATCAACTGATAATGCTACTCTGATGGAGCCCTCAGATGTCATTTCAATGCAATTCCAACAGCAAATTGCTGTTGAATCATTCAAGCTGAACAATATTCCCAGTGATGTTACCTTGTCTGTTGTTATATCATCTGAGACATCAAGCGGCAACATAAAAGTACTAGAATATTTCTAATTATCTTACTTATTACATACATCTCTCATCACCTTACATAATATTAATCGAATTTTGTTTTAGACAACTGATATGGGCACTTTTACTGGAGATGACCTGAACAAAGGTGTAGAAATATCAGATCGTATCATAAATATTACGTTCACTCTGGTGTCAAGTGGTGTGACGAGACAAGGTATTGACTTGAAAAAAATGAAAATAAAAGCCTGCAGTGGACTAGGTAATAGATAGTGATAACTAGTTTAGTTCCATCATAATCATATGTTTAAAATTTTCGTACATTTATGTTTAAATTTTATGTGATTTAATGTCTTCAGCAACAACATTGAAGCAAACACCAACACCACCAGTGACCAGAACATCCTCAACAGCACAAATAACTGGGAGTGAATCACCTACTGTAATTTCGACTACAGTTTTGACTACAAATATGGAGATATCTACAACTACTGAATCAGCAACAACTACAGTGCATTCTGAAAGTACAACACAGTCACATACAAATACAGAGTCAACTATGAGTACAACTAGACAACAGCAAACACCAACAACCATTGCAACTACCAGTAGCATGAATCTGGACACTACTTCCTTTCCTATTGAATCTCCCACAATATCTACAACTGTAACAACACCAGGTGTAACCGGAAGCCCAACACCAAATATCCCTACCACTACACCACTCACCACATCCAGAAATACAAATACAGAAATACCCTTGTCAACTCTAGAGGGCTCAACCACTTCAGAGCTTGGCACTTCAACACGTGACGAAACAGGCAGCTTCTCACCTACACTAACTCCTACAACTACTGGTATGTAATGGAATTGACTAACAACTTTAATAGAAAACTATTGATGCAGTGCTTAAATAGAAACCATTGCTAAGATATCTGCCTACACTACCAGGTACCACCAATGAAGTAACCATCTCCACCAAACGTACCTCTACCCCAGGCCTCACTGGTAGTGCCACACCCAGTGTAACTACTGCAGCACCAAGTACAAGTGTTTCATCAAGTTCATCAACAACATTGCCATTAACTACATTGCCTGGCACAGGAACAACCAGTAAGAAAACTACACTTAAGGAAACAGAGAGCCCATCACCTACCCTAAATCCGACAACATCTGGTTTTATATCAATTACAATGTACATAATGAAATTGAATTGCAAATTATTTCTTGTTCTTCATATGTATTTATTTAATTTTTTTGTCATTTAGTGTCTTCAGCAACAACCATGAAGCAAACGCCGATACCACCATTGACCACAACTGAAGGAATCATTTCCACCAAACTTACCTCTACCCCAGGCCTCACTGGTAGTGCTACACCCAGTGTAACTACTGCAGCACCAAATACAAGTATTTCATCAAGTTCATCAACAACATTGCCATTAACTACACAGCCTGGCACTGGAACACCCACTGAGAAAACTACACTGAAACAAACAGGGAGCCCAACACCTACACTATCTCCGACAACAAATGGTATTTATATCAAATATGATTTATACAATGAATTTGGATTCCAACTTATCTCTTGTACTTCATAAAAATGATATCCACATGTTTTGCAGTGAAAATGTTATGTGAAAAGGCTGAAATGGTCAATGTACTTGCTGAAAAACTTGGAACATTTACTGATGGTAGAATCCCTATTCCATCATCTGAAAGTGCTACTCTGACTGGATCTCTCAGATGTTATTTCAATACAATTTCAACAGCAAATTGCAGTCAAATCCTTCAAGCTGAACAATATTCCGAGTGATGTTACCTTGTCTGTTGTTATATCATCTCAGACATCAAGCGGGCAACATAAAAGTAAAGCATAGTTTTAATTTCCATACATATTACAGAAGTTCTTCAAACCAAAACTACATGTACATACATGGTATTTTTAATGTTTTTTAGACAACTGAGATTGGCACTTTTACTGGCGATGACCTGAAAAATGGTGTTGAAATATCAGACCATATCATAAATATTACATTTACTCTTGTGTTAAGTGGTGTATCCAGACAAGATATTGACATGAAAAAATTAAAAATTAAAGCCTGCAGTGAACCAGGTAATAACTAGTGACAACTACTTCAGGTGAGCAAAATGCATGATGTACATTTACCTGTTCTCCATTCATATGCATGTTCTTTTCAATTTGTGTCATTTAGTGTCTACAGAAACAACCATGAAGCAAACACCAATACCAACTGTGACCACAACTGAAGGAATCATTTCCACAAAACTTACCTCTACCCCAGGCCTCACTGGTAGTGCCACACCCAGTGTAACTACTGCAGCACCAAGTACAAGTGTTTCATCAAGTTCATCAACAACATTGCCATTAACTACACTGCCTGGTACTGGAACACCCACTGAAAAAACTACACTTAAGGAAACAGGGAGCCCAACACCTACACTAACTCCGACAACATCAGGTATCAAAATGATTTTCATAATTAATTTGAATAGCAAATAATTTGTTGCAACGCATATACACCAAATGATAACATTAAAATAATAACATAGTTTTAATGTTCATACATACAGTACATATTACAGAAGTAACTCAAAACCAATCTACATATATGGTATTTGAATGTAAGATAGTCAAAATATTTTGCAGTCAAAAAGTAATGTAAAAAGGTTGAAATGGTCGATGTGCTTGCTGAAAAACTTTTTAGTTTCTACGACAACAACTAAGACATAAACTCTATCAACGTCATTGACCACTTCATGCATTTCAACAGTCTCTGAGAGTAAACCTACTGTTCACAATAAGTATTCAATGTCCAAGCATTTTTTTTTCACAGCAACAAGAACTGGAAGCTCGTTACCACCTCTCACCACATCACCTAAAATCACAATTACATCGCCAACGCCTAGCATCACGAACAGCAGTGTGGCATCTTTACCGACCAATCCGGAGACTAGTACAATATCAGTGACCACCACATCACCAAACATAACCACTGCAGTAAGAGGTACCAGAACGTTACCTTCTTGTACATCTATATGTACCCGAATGTACATGTATATCGTGTCAAACACTGATATTTTCCTTTAATATCACCACTACTCCTCACGCCTAAAAAAAATCAAACTTAAACAAATGAAATTGGTTGTAAATACATGCAGTATTTTCCAATAGGCCTCTCGTATTGAGAATAATACATCTTAATGACATACATGTATTACATATATATGTGTGTGTTTTTAATTGGTAGGTGATATATGCATGGATGGCGAAATGCAGACCAAAGATGCTGGCAAAATAGCAGTCATCTCAAATGAACATGGAGATATATTGTCATGGCAAGACGTTGTGGGTTTGATGATACCAGGAGACAGTGTATTATGGTCCTTTCCTGTGCCAACATATGTGGAATCTTTACATGTCAAACAGAATCTTGGAAGTGCACAATTGGAGTTTAGTGTCGTAAAGGATAATGATGGTGTCACGGAGGTAGTTGATTTTTTACAATGTTTTGAAAAGTAGATAGATGAAAACAAATACACATACATATATGTACAGAAATTTATATCACAATCAATCAAAGGACTTGTATAGATTGTGTTTCCAATGGATCTATAGCTGGGGAAATGTAAATGTTGTCCCTGCGTTTGCTTTCAGTCATCCAATATTAGACAATTTACTGCCTCTGATTTGAAACATGGCATCGCAGTGAATTCAGTAATCACCTCCTTCACTATACGTTTAGTAGAATTAAAGACAGTTGGCATCACACTAAACCTAAGGCATCTCAAAGTTAAAGCTTGCATCACTCAAGGTATCTTAAATTTGTTAATATTAGAGAGAACATAGGATGAACTTGCCAATGTTAATTTCTAATCAATAATATCCAATATTTGATATAATATTATGTAGATCCTATAGTTATAATAGAATTCAGTTTTGCTGTATGTGTAAAAGGTTGAGCCGAGGTTACATGTAGCTATAACACTCATGAATGTATATTGTCCATAGGCACCAGCAGTGAGGCACCAGTTACAACAATTACTCCATTTGAAACAACCCCCATGACACCACCAGGTATTACTGGCAGTCCTACACCAAATATACCTACTACAACACCTATTGCTACAACGCCATCAATGGCAACATCAGAACCTACAGTTGTTAAATCTACAACACCAGAATACACAGTTCTGACTTCCACAACAGCAAAGCAAACTACCATGGCGTCTACAGCAACAGAGTCAACCACTGGTCAAGAACAAACAACTTCTGCAAGGGAAGAGACGACTAAGACAAGTGCTGCACCAACGCAAACAAGTGCTGCAGCAACACTGCCATCAACTACGCTTGTATCCACAGATATTTCAACTCCAGGTAAAAAACCATGACAGTTTTAACGCAAAGATAAGCTACACATATGCTCCTATTTGAAAGTGTTGTTATGTGAAGAAAAGTAACAAAGCCAGATTATTTCAGGAGTCTGTGGTGAAAACATGATCTTGAGTCGCTGTGGCAAAGAGAAGACTTGCAATAACTACTACGCTGTAAATGCTGAGCCATACACAGACGCCTGTGAGAATGATCACCTAGCCTGTGTCTGTGCACATGGATTTGTCAAGAGGAATGGCAAATGTCTCCCATTGTCAGAGGGCTGCAAATGCAAGCATTCTGGGAAAATATACAAGGTGTGAGAGTTTGTGTTTCCAGTTCTAGTACTGATTTAAACAAAATATATGATAATTTCATTGTGAACAAGCTGAAGTAATGGATATATTTCTTCAGTACCCAGGTGAGTTTGCTGTAAAGCTCGCGGGTGAGGATGGAAGTGCACGCTGTGATGAGAAGGGCAACGTCGTTATGAGGCATGCAGGAAGCAGTGTACAGGCATGTATTTGATTTATTTTATTTACTAATGTGACTTGGTATTTTAACAAAAGAATGAGGAAACATGAATAGTACCTTAGGACCTTAGTACCCTTAACTAACCACCAAAATAAATTGGAAGAACCACCTGCAAAAAAGCAAAAAGTGCCCTCAATTTGCGATTTTGATGATGAGCCAGAGACAGCAGAGCCTCAGTACAGCTCCGAGCTTGATATTTATAAGAATATGAACATTGTTTAGTCATCAGCCAATAATTGACTGATGGAGGTGTATCACCAGTAAGCTTCCAGCACTAGCAAGAAGTGATAGAAACATGTTATGCATAATGGCCACATCATTACCTAGTGAAAGGAATTTTAGTGTTGCTGAACAACTGCTCTCAGATAGACGATCCTGTTAGGATCAACTGACATGGATGACATTTTATTCATGAATTCTGATTTTAAAATAGTAGATAAATGACTTGTGTGAGTTATGAACTGTTAGAAAGAACATTTTATAGGAGTAGAGATGTAGATAGTTGATTTTTACATTTTCAATATTACTGTGACAAAATAACATTTCTATGTGTTTTGATGAATGTGTTTGATCAACTGTAAATTCGTGAAAACAATGCGGGCTTTTGAAGATGGTAGAGTTTGGAACTGTATCCCTGAGCGTACCTGTGAGAACCCGTCCCCATCCAGCGATGCAGTGGTTGACTGCGGTTGCTCCTGTGCTGCGGACATGATGTGGGATGATAGGCAGGGCAGGTATGAGTGCAATCATATAGATCATGTTATTGCCATGTATACTGTTGAGTGATCAACATATTATTTTATTATCATGCCAGAATATGTCACAATTTGACATTGTGGTATCATGCAAGTCCTGTAACATATAGGCAACAACAGGTGATTGAAGTAATAATAACAAGTCTGATCTAGTTAGTATACATGGCATTTCCCCCTCAAAAGGCGTAGATCTCGGTGTAATTATCAATAAATCACCACCTCTAATCAATGTAATCACCACTGAAAATGTTATGTAAAATGTTCAAGTGCTGTCGGCAGGTGCGTGTACGATGGCGAGTGCATCTGCGATCAGGAGATGGACGGAACAGTATGGACGGTGGGGGCGTGTACAGAGTGCTCATGCCACTATGGCAGGCGCATGTGCTCCAGGGTAGGCAAGCATCACCCATGATGTATAAGAGTTTCTATTGTAATAATTTTGATTCTTGCATATATTATACATGTTAGTTGTATATCTTATATATTGCTTGTTATTTTAAATGTAGTTTTACTTGTTAGAAGTAGAAGTCAGAATTACCATGTGCCCTTTAGATATTGATAGGAATCATAATATAATTATTTTATGTTAAATGATTCCTGGTATGATTGGCGTTGGTTTCAATAGTAAAAAAGTATATTAAAAGACTAGAGTTTTGGACCTTTTTCTCCATGTTTTATTTTAAATATCAATGTTAAAAATTGTTCAGAAAGAAAAACAAAAAGTGCAAAATTGATACCATATGCTATGTATAGACTCCATGACTCCATATAGATTAGTGCATGTAATATCAGGAATAAAATGAAAGATTCCTGGTAATATGTAAGACTACAGCAGATAAAATGCCGTACACTGTATGTCCGTGCCTTTTCTAAACAGTGAATCTGGTCACCCACAATCATCCAATGAATACCTTTACCAGGAGTTTCTTGAAAATATCATATATAAACTCTTCAGAAGGAATGATGACACTCAAGGGGTGTTCAGCTGAACTGCACCATTGCCCCAGAGCACTGACCCATTGTACATGTGGCCAGGAGAGTGTAATGGGAAAAAAACATTTATTTTCTACCTATTCATAAATGAACATTATTGGGTCATTCACTTAGATCATAATCATTAACATAATAATAAAACATAGATAAATACTTTACAATGTTCACACTGCTTAAGGAGACTTTCTGGAGATAAAAGAATTTGGAGATAAAAAAATTCTCAAAATGTTCTCGTTTTTTATTTTAGTATAAAAGTACATTCATTTCCCTTTTTAAAAATGTATAACACTTTAGGGGTTTCAGGAATAGAATTTGGTTTATGGACGATACAAAAGATCATACAAACGACAATAAAAAAATTCAGTCAATGTTAATTTTGCCTGTACCGAAATTGTATACATGATCTTTTTTGTATGGTCCATAAACCAAATTCTATTCCCGAAACCCCATTACACATTTTGAAAAAGGGAAATGACTGTACTGTTATACTAAAATAAAAAAACAAGCACATTTTGAGAAATTTTTTATCTCCAGAAAGTCTCGTTAAATTCAGGCTGCAACAACATATTCCCCACACCACACACTTTTAAGTTCATTATTAAATATATCAACAGATTGCATTATGTAATTAGTGACCAGTTTGCATTATGATGTAGGTGTGTAAGCTCACTCCCGCTGACTGTGCTCTGGGTGAGGACGTATTCTCCCCTGACGATGGCTGTTGCTACTGTAAGCCCAAGGAGGGCCATTGTGTGCACCCTGTGGCTGGCGTCATTCCCGTAAGCAATGGTTACTCACTAGGGAAATTTCACTGTTTTTATTGTAAAAGTTTAAATAAGAGCATTGTTTGCCAAATCGTATATTTTAATCAGTTCTTTTATTTTTGTTTATGGGAGGTTTCCACGAGTTTTAATCGTACTGCCGCATGTGCTAGAAACCTTTCAAAATAGCATTCCCTTATCCAAATATATTGATCAAACCTCAGTACAATTGTATGAATTTTCATTGAAATGTATTCTTTCAGCTTCGGAAAAATCTGCTTCTAAATTTTGTGAATATTCAAACAATAATTTTAGTGTTATTTACCATGCATTTAACATAATATTTACCCGTGTAGGTGTATGGCTGACAAATAGTCGGCCTATCCTTCGTAGTCTAGTTATATTTTTTATATTCGCCAATAGATACAGTCACAAAGAAGAACATATAAAAGAAGTCCTTTTTTGAATTTTAGGCTGGCAGTGTGGTAGAAAACAGAGAAGTGTGTCAGATATTCCGCTGTAGCCTCAATCAAGAAGCAATGGCATCACTCACCACAGCCTCAATATCATGCTCAATAGAATGTGAAGCTGGCCAACTCAAGGTTCCAGACCCCAATGATAAATGCTGCCCTAAATGTGTGGATTTTGTCTCTTCTACCACAGGTACAATTGGAAATAGTAGACAAAAGAACTGTATTGTGAAGTTGTCTACATAATATTGTTACACGTGGCATATGATTAAAGAATCACTGAAAATATGAGATCTAACGAGTGAGCTTCCTGATTTGATGCAGGAATTCTCATATGCATGTATACTTTCATTCTAGCGCTTGGCACCACATTTGTTACATACTCGACCACTCCACTTTTACTCAGTACAACACCAAATGGAAATGGTAAGTTGTTATTTTATGAATGAGATAGTACAAATTGAATAAAAGTGTATGTGTTACGTTATAATATAATTTTCTCTTAGTGAACATAAATTTAACAAAAGTGATCATTGTGAGATGGAAAATAGTAATGTGATTTAATAAATGAAAGTAGGTGATTTTGCAAATTTGATATTATGCATTGTTATTTACAGTGACTACGTTCACTCCACCCATGTCAAGTTCACCCAAAACAACAGTCAAAACGAGCATAACATCACCTGAAGAATGGACAACACCAACTGCAAAAATCACCTCAATAGAAGCAACAACCACAGAATTACCATTCTCTACAGAAACTAGTCCAGTTACAACTACTTTCAAAACAACACCAGGTAGTGTAGATGTTTGAAAGATTCTTGAAACTTTAAGAGATTATGATAATATGAAAAACAATACAATCTATCTAATGGTGTCAAAGATTCGTCACTAATGTCAATACATACTAAAAAAATATACAAAACATTGATAGGCATAACAGGAAGTCCAACACCTAGTATTGCTACAACACCTGTAATAACCACTGCAGCAACAACACGTATGTCAACTTTCATTCTCTCTGAGTTGGCACCTTGACCAATAGATTTTAGATACTTTTAAAGGGATACACAAATGCGTATAAAAGATACATTTTTACAAACAAAAAAAAACAGTTGGTTGTGTAACTGGAAACTGCTATGACTGTTTTAAACAGTAACATAGTCATTTTATGCTGGTCTTAACGTTATAGATATTTCACCGTGTACATCTGGCTCTATGAAGGAACTACCAGCCAGTCAGCTTGGTCAGTTCAGGGATGAGAATGGACAAGTGATACCTGCAGCGGATGCAGCACTAAAAGAAAGAGGCCACTCAATCTCTCTACATGTGGACAAAACTACTTATATGGAGTATTTGAGAATACCTAATGTCTTTTCTGAAGCAGAATTCTCTGTTACTATAACCAAAGAAACTGCAAATGGTTTAGAGGTACTCGAATAAAGTCTACATTTAAACAAATAATCTTTCAGATATGATGATTTCCTTTATAATGCATCAAACTTTTCTTACTTTTCTTTCTTAAAGGATGCTGAGCCAATGACGTTCACGGGTAAACAACTTTCAAAGGGAATTCCCCTTGTAGAATACACATATGTAGTCAAAGTGCAGATTGAACTCATGAAGAGTAATAAAAGCGGCAAGAATATTGATCTGAGTGAGGCAATTATTAAAGCCTGCTTGAAAATGTGTAAGCTCACATCTTATATTTTTCTGTATTCTTTTCTTATTTTTTATGATGTGAAGACTTTTTAAAAAATAAATCCTTCAATAATTAAAATATGTAAAACATAGATAACAAATTATATCATATGAAATATAAAGAATATGAAATAATTTACTAAACATAAATAATAAGGGATTTATCTATTTGTACATGTACATGTATGTCTATATTGAATTTCTATAGCCACATCATCCACAACCACAGTTACAACTAAGGCGACACACAGCACTACACCCGGCATCACAGGCAGTGCTACTCCTACTGTGACCATGACATCGAGCCAAACAGCCACAGAGGGCAAAACCACCACAGAAGGTGAAACTACCACACCTTATGACCTAATTACATTGGTTATTAACATTATTTAGATTATGAATATTTCTAAATTGGCATATATGACATCAGGTGTTTTACATTGTGTATTGGGCACTATGAAGGAAATGCCAGTTCAGACTGTTGGTCAGTTCAGGGACAAGAATGGACAAGAGATTCCTGCAGCCGATGCTTCACTGAAGCAGGGAGGAGACACACTCATTTTGTACATGGATAAATCCATTGCTATCACATCTATATCAATAGCAAATGACAATGGTGCTGCTGAATTCTCCCTCATAGTTACGAACGAAGCTGAAAACGGATATAAGGTAGCGTTGTACATACTGAAATAATATCAACAATCTTGTGTTGCTCTAAACGTATTTGTATATTTAATCTAGGCTATTTGGGTAGTCTTTTATATTTCTTATTTATATTAGATAATTAGTATACATGTAATAATGTCATCTTAAATTTTCAAAAGAAAGAAGAAGTATTTATTTAATCAATTGCATGTTAGCTTCACCATGGTATAATCTATATTAAATATGTTTTGACAAATATCATTGTTTTCATTGTTCAAGGATTCTGATCCTGTTACATACACTGGGCAAGAGTTGGCTGATGGCATTATGATTGATGGCCGTTCTTGTGTGAAAAGTATCAAGATTACTTTAGTAAATCCAGATACAGATGGGAACAGCATTAACATTGTTAATGCTATTGTTAAAGCTTGCATCACACCAGGTCAGTGAATACTATCTTCATTTTCTCTTATTTCTTTCAAAGTGTAATATTTCATTATTAACAACCACCAACGTAAGATTAATATACAACCGGGAGACCGTGTGTCGTTATCATATTCAGGAAATACAAGCAAAAATACTAAAAGGTTATCAATCTGCTATAAAGCATTTCTCAAATGCCCACCCACTTCACAAACTGTGATATATTTACAATAATTGTTATGTGAATAAACAGCAACACTTGTGCATATATATCTAGGAATTACTGAGCGTTCAACTTCTATGCCAACTACATCTGTGCCTCCATCAACTACAATAAAGATCACTACCCCTGGTATTACTGGAAGTCCCACTCCAGAGGAACCTATATTAACATCAACCACATCAAAGCCACCAGTCATAACTACAGTACAGAGTAAGCGCTGTTTTCATATTCAATTAAAATAAAATTACGAAGTACATGTATTCATTGCATTTGATGACTGGATCATGTGGTTCAAAATGTATTTTTGTGAATAATGTTGAGCTGTCATCAATTTACACAATGAAAATTGGTAGTATAGGTTTCTTCATATAGCACATAAATGATTAAATATCATACAATGTAGTTGATTAGATGTTTTGATGTGTTCTACTAGTTTTCCTTTTTCAGTTACTACAGAGAAAAATACGCCAACTGGATCAAGTAAGATCAATACAAATTATAATAAGCTGCAATGCTTCTTTCATATCTTATCTGTCTCATTCCATTGCTTAGAACTAAAAGATATATGATTCAGTATCCAAAGCAAAGCTGAAACTTTCTTTTAGGTTCACCAAAGAATACTAACCCTAGTACACCGATAGGATCTTCCAGTACAACAGCAAGCTCTAGTACAAGTACAGCCTCGACCACTATAACTGATGTTGAAACTGTAAGCCACTCGACCACAACCAGCATATTCATCACTGCAACATCTTCTAAAATACCAAACACTTCCACTGAAACTGAAAGTCCTACACCCTCTGAGAAAACAAGTACAACAGGTAAAGAGGAGATGACGCCCGAGAAAGAATGTGTAGATTCACCTCCAAAGGATTACAGCTGTAAGTTCCTCTTTTTGTTATTTTTCAATTTCAAAGCACAAAGTGGAATGTAATTTCAAAGTATGTTTACTTACGCTTATGGCATTGCCAATATTGTTTGTAAATATTAATTTGTAACTATTAATTTCATCCAACAAATAGCATTTTTATAGTGCATGGAATTATTTGTGATTAACTTTCGAAGAACTCAAGCTTAATAACAAGTTATGACTGAATAAATATAATGTATGATCTTTGTTAATCAAAATAGGTATGTTTAATGGAGAAAAGAAGCAAACAGGGGATAAGTGGACACTGAACATGAGTGGTCAGCCTGGACAGCGCGCAGCCTGCTTCTACATGGAATGTGCATGTGAGGCGGCAGATTCTGTTCAATGTTCCATGAAACCAGTCACTGGCTGTGTCAAATGTGACGAACAGGTAGTTAGACCTAATTCAACCAGTGTAGCTTCTCTAATAAACAATTAGAAATAAAATGTATGATACCATGGTATTGCATTACTACAATTTCTGTATCTGACAAATCCATTATTTCTATCATAAATCAGGCCCGCTGTGGATGCTATTTTGTTCTTCAAATTGATGTTACTAATGAATGATTTTGATTACTTTTCATTTTTAGTCAGAACCAATTTATGATGCATCTAACTGTTGCCCAATCGCCTGTCGTGAGTAGATTTTTCAAAAAGTTCTATATATATGCACATCCAAAGCTTTCATCACAGTCATTTGAATTTATTTACCCATAAGAAACCTACTCACGAATATCATTACTCATATGACCAGTGTGTAGAGAAGTATCACAAAATAAATATAACAATTCTAGTGATTAATAATCTGACTACATAAATGTACCTCTGATAATGCTAATATTTCAACCATTGTTGAAACTCATAATATTGCATATACTTAGTAGTTTAATGTCACAATCCTGGAACGCTAACCAATATATATGTGATTATTATTAATATTTGTTTTATATACACTGTAATGTATATACTTAAAAAGCCTTCTAGTGTTTCTATTATTGAAATAAATAAGTCCATTGCCATTATAATGTGGATTGTGTTTTATTGATAATTATCAAAGTGTACATGATTATGGTTTCATGATGATGTGCTTCTCTCTTATATAGGACCTAAGTCGACGTCGAGTGAGACCTGTGAGCAAGTCTGCAGGGCTGTGAATACATACTATGAAACCAAGACCAGGCCATAAAAAATGCTTCCCATTTGTTTATACTGAAATGAAGGAGAAAAAATATGCAGTATAATTTTAGAACTGTATTAGCATTAATTGGAATTAAGTTACATTTCTACCCGGAAATATAATCTGTGCATGCAGATTTATACTTATCTAAAGATTTTTTTTTTTTCAAATTCTATTAATTTTCAGTGTGTATGTAATGGTTACAGGTTTTAATCAGTTGTCACATGTCTATTCTATTACAATGCATTGGGATATAACAGGTAGGTTTATGTAAATACATGTACTTGTCAGAATAGAATAAACTGTTCTGATTGTCATGGCTATAAGTTGAATATTAATTAACCTATGTTAATAATGTGGTGCCTTCTTGTATAGAATATGCAATTATATATTCTACATTTTGGCTTCAGGTAGTTTTATTTGATTCTGTGATATGTAGTATATACGTCTAGCTGGTATACACATACATCAATTCTGACTTAAATAACAATGTGGGATATTGGGCAAATATAATCAGTGAACTTTGAGCCGTGTATCTGCATGTTATGAAGCTATTAAACATCATCACATTATAATGTTATGAATCGTTTCACTACTAATGTACCGTCATGTTAATGTCATGTTAATGCTAATTTGATAATCTTTTACTTACAATATGGCTTATTAACACAAAAGGAACATACTTTATGTGTAGTGGTGTTTATAAAACTTTTCCCAATCTATTATATTTACAAAAATACAATGATATAAAATATAGTGTGATTGTAATTTTATAACCATGCACAATAATGCCTGGGGCCTGACACGAAAGTTGGTCATTTGGTAACATTGAATAACAGCCACTAAATATTAGTTCGTTTGAAAAAAGTTAAGTTGGTTAAGAAGATTTAAATGGAAAGACATCATGTAGACATTTTTATACACGGAAAAATATATCACCTTCAAGAGATGTTCTGTTTGCATGTACCAGCTTACCAAATTCGGATATTACAATTTAAATGCTGTCAATGAACTTTAATGTGAGTACACACCATACATGTAGCAAAGTGCCTATGTGGATTTTATAAGAAAACCGGATAATTGTGATATGAATAGTTACACAGTAGCCTTCATTTTGCTCATACTTTTTGCAATTGGTGCCATCATTATATGCACTTTTCTTACAGAAAGCAATTTGGATTACTTATCTGGAAATAACTCGCGTTCATCTTACACGACTGATTTGCTGTTTCGTATCACCGAGAAAACCGGAAACACTCCACATCTTGTGTCTTTTCCCCAACAAATCAAGCAGAAAACTCACGATGTAACTTCCAGGAAGCCATTGCTGATACCTAACGTCGTTCACTTGATCAGATTTGGCAAACGGCTGCCATTTGTATTTTACAATTATGTCAGCCTCAAGAGTATAGATAAGTTTCTGAAACCATCACTGATTCTTATATGGACAGAATCCGTTCCAAGTGGCAAGTGGTGGAGTAAGGTACGCTCACACTCTTACTTGTGAATTCCAATATAAACACACAGAAAATATGAAGGGTCTGTAATAGTTCATTGATGAATGTATCATACAGCAAGGTGGATATACATTATATCATTCAATTTTCCATAAATTTTATCTAAATCTATTCTGATACAGCAGTAAAATTGAAGTTTGATGTACGAATCTTCCTATAATACGTAAAACCAACTTTACAATTGCCTGTAGATTATTGGGGTATTTTCAAAGAGATATGTGACCAGGGTTCAATGTGGTTAGTTAGATGATTCACCCATATATTAGCTAGGATCTCTAGTTTTACACGGAATTTGAAGACCGTCACGTGCGTATGAAAACCAACACACCTTGAATAGTGTGTTAACCAATCTTCCTCTCTCCTGAACCTCTTTAAAACCTTGCAGGTGAGAGAAGAGGTGGCTAATGTGTACCTCATCAAGACGGAGCCAGTCCACGAGATTGGCGGCAAACCACTCAGGTGGACAGCCCATGCGTCCGACTATTTCCGGGTCAAGCTTCTCTATGGTAATACGCCAATTAGTATACTGCATATATCAATCCAATTGTCAGATGTACTTGCACATTCAATACGGCAATATAACTAAGACCGCTTCTATATTGAGATCACCTCTATAATAAGAACATGTCTCGCAGTACCAACCTGTCACAAACGAAAACAACAGAAACCTCACGGAATTAAAAGAAAAACAAAGATCACCGTACCATAGACACCGCTTGGCCAGCTCCTTGTAGACAATGTTCTACTGCATTTCAGACTACGGAGGTATCTATCTAGACAACGACGCATTTTGTCTTAAGTCGTTTGACAGTCTCCGGGTCCACGGCGGTACGGTGCTGGGTGCTGTGGAAGCCGGCGACCTCGCCAACGGAGTCATGGTGAGAGTGGGTCTACCATATTATCTCAGTACGAGAGTTGTACCTTAACGTACACTGGAGAGCTAGTGCAAAACTCGATCATGTATATTGCGATCTTAAAACTCAAACCATCCAACCATCCTATTGTTCCTGTAGTATTCCTAGTGTCGCATAGGATAACAATAAGTAAAGATATGTCACTTCACATGGTAGTGATGTGTTCCTATATAACGCATCTCACAGCTAAATGTAAATTGCGATTAAGACCGATATTGGATTAGAATGACCAATAACATTCTCAGCTTTTACAATCATATGCCAAAAGCACATCTAATATTTTTGTATACATTTAACCACTATACAGTTAAGCCCGCCAGACTCGTTCTTCCTTAAGGCCTGGCTGGAATCCTACAACACGTTCTGGCCCACTAAATGGCTGGAAAATTCTGTGTTCATGGCATACAAGTTGGTAAGATTCCACGTATAATAATCGGCTATCATTGCTATAGTTCAAGTTGTGTAGGCATGCACTCGTTTATCAATTGATTTCTCCAACTATAGTAAAATACAAAGGCAACTGAATAATTGACTGTGGAAGAGATTTACTATAAATATAATTTAATCATATCAAAGTCAATGCATCATGTGCCTATGGTAAAATACAATAACGACATGCAATGCTTAACCTCGACCAATTTGCACTCCAACTATACAAACATGTACGTGTACATACATGCACACTCTGCTTGTAATATGATATTTGACTAACTCGACATCCCACCAAGTATAAAGTAAGCAATTATCTAGAACCCCAATCCCTCACCTCGCCTGTCTACACCGCAGTGGCGAGCCTTCCCCCACCTGGTACACCTGGAGCCTCGCCACTTGGTGCGGCCCAGGAGCCCCGTGGACCTGTACCGCCGCCACGTGGACATCTCGCAAAACTACGCCCTGCATCTGTGGGACAAGCGCCTGCTCTATATACCAGGTTCTGAGGAGGAACTGGCGGGTTATGACTGCACGATCGGGGATGGTATGAGGTGAGATTTTCTAAAGGAATGTTTTTGAAGGCGTCCATGTGCCTTTGCTAAAAGTATGTAGATCACGTGGTTCACCTTTCTACTCGAACTATGGTACGAAAGATGTGCCGTTTACGCATATTGTTAAATGTTAGTCTGTGTGTTATTATTTTTTCTTGAACAATCAATGTATATGACGGTTTCCGGGGAGTGCAAGTAAAACAACAACACGCCAATGAATATTTTATGTTTTTGTTTCAGATACGTGTTGTATGGAGACATCACATTGCGTTCCAACAAAACCACCAATGGCGCCGGTAACAAAATATTCCAAGCTCCCTGATAAGGAAAAGTGTCCTTTATATACAATGTAATGGCGTAAATGAGAACAGAAAAAGTACAATCCTATCAAATTCTGTGCAAAAATAAATAAATAAATTGATATGTATTCTTTTATTGTAGCGTCTACATATGCATGATTATATCCGTTAACTGACACATACACTTGACGTTCTCAGCAGAGCTAGGTTATAGTTGAGTGAAGATCCTTTTACCCAATCCATTTGTTGTTTTGTTAGATCTCAGTCGCGTATCACCATACAATATAAACCTAAAATATTCTAAGAACATACGTGAACTGCATCATCATTGATATATATTCAGTAAACTCATTATCATTAAAACAAAATCTTTTGAATAAGCAATCACGTAACACTCATCCCCATATACTACACCTGCATTTTCACGGGAGCTTACCTCATTGCATCACCCACGGTACAGTCGTAGCCAGCCAGCTCCTCCTCCGAGCCGGGCACGTACATGACGCCCTTGTCCCACAGGTGCACCGCGTAGTTCCACGGCGTGAGGCCGGGCACGTGGTCGCGATACAGGGCCAGCGAGGAGGTGGGCTTGGCCAGCGACGTCCGCTCCAGGTGGACAAGATGGGGGAACAGCTTCACCTGGGGCATACATGTTTATATGTATTATTTGATTGATGTTTCATGAAAAGATGTGGTGCCGAATGTTTGTGGCTTAAAAAGAAAGACCATAAAAGCAAGCTGAGTTACGTAAACAGTATAAAATGACTACCGGTAACTGTGACGATTTGATGGCTATAAATTAGCTGTTGTTTTTTTCGATATGGATAAACTGTTAACAATTTGGCTTTTTCGTTCTTTATCTATTACATAAACTAAATGCACTAGGCCTACTTAAAAATAAACTGCTTTAAATTACAACATAGATATATATTTATCCACCAAAAGAAAGACGAGGGCGCATTTCACAATTTAGATATTACTTAATAATCCTGGTGTCCATTCCATGTATATTGCAAATAACTAACAACCAACAACAGTTGAGGGGGAAAGGGGAGCATTAAAATACATATATACCTCCCAATGTGATATTAATAAATATTTATACGGGGTGCCTTGTGTTGATTTTATGATTAACATTTTCATAATGGCCTCATGACTCTCGTATATCTGACGATGGGCATGAATGAGATAAGCTTGAAGAAACTATAGCTCAATTCGGTTTTAGCAAACTTTGAACATAGACCATCCTTTACATATCAACTATGGACTGCACGTGAACTGGCTACAGATGGACAATTAGAATTGGTTCTCACAGAGTGGAAGCAAATGGACCAATTAAGATGTCAGTGGTGATAAAATGAACGATCTTCTACAATTTACAGGTAAATTGATAGTTCGATCTATATGTTATGAGTACTTGAGAATCTGATAATGCACCCACCAGCCTCCTGGCAGTGAACACGGAGTTCTCCACCCATTTGTCCGGGTAAAACGTGTTGTAGGATTCGAGCCAGGCGGCCATGAAGAACGTGTTGGGCTCGCTCAGCTGAAAGGAGGGAAGGCAATCATTCCAATGCTGATACGTGTGTATAGTTTTTCACGTATGCATATGCATTCCACATGTTAAAGAAGGTAGAGTTTAGTTGAAAATTCCGTACATCTAAGTGTATACTCGGCGTGCATTTTGCAAAACAAGAAGCGCAAGTAACATAGAGCTATATTTTTTCATACCAGGGGTAGGATTTATAATCAATGGCCCACGTACGGGGTGGTGTAAGAAAACAAACTTGGGGATATATGATTGGAAAGAAAATGTCAGCTTGATCATGGAGGAGAGGTGTGACTTAAAAATTAGGGGTGTAGTTACAGGTACAGCTTGGTAAATTGGTAGTCCTCTTAGGGTGCGCGTGTGTGTGTACGTGTATGTGTGTGTGGGGGGGGGGGAGGGGGGCTGAAATTATCCTTGAAAAAATCATATCATAACAGTTTCGTTTTACATCCCCACTAAACCATCATAATTGTTAACAAGCCATGTCTATGATGACTGAGCGTACCATCACGCCGTTGGCCACGTCCCCGTTCTCCATCTCGCCCAGCACCAGCCGATGCACGCGCAGACCGTCGAATGACCGCAGAGGGAACAGGTCATTGTCTATGTAGATGCCGCCGTATTCTGTAAGCAATTGACAAAGAGCTCTTTCTGTGTGTCTTTTATCTAATTACATGGCATAATAATACGCACGAACTAGGACCATAAGTGGCAGGATAACAATATTTAAAAATTCTTGTTTGGATAAAAGTTTTTGAAGATTAGGTAACCCTACTCGCCAAGATTTTCATGCAGCAAGCGCATCGACAATATAATTAATCCCAATAAATGTAGATATTAAATGGCAATTTTATGGGTACCAACTATATCAAACATATCTATAACTTGTACCAGAAAGTAAATATTTCAAATAATTATAGAACACGTTTTTTATGAAATGTATGCCCTCAGGCCGAAACTCAAACTTTGCGGTACATTGTATTTTAATGAATTTTAATGCCTAGGGCATTGCGTTTATTATAATGTTTTTACTGTTCTTGTTGCAGCTAAGTTATCTATTCATATTTAGAACAATTCCCAATCTACACCAAAGACAACCATTCAAGGTCTTTTTTCCACAGCCAACATTGCCTCATCTTACCATGCAGAAGTTGTAGTCTCAGATAGTCGGACGCATGCGCTCTCCACCGCTTCCGTATTTTCTTTCCGCCAATTGTTGTGATCATGTCTGTCTGTATGAGGTACACATTGGCAATATTCTCCTTTACCTTTTAAAATGGCTACGATATTAGAACACTAAGTAAAAAAAGGTTTGTCAGTCCCCCGCCCCCCTTCTTCCGAAATGACTTCAACATCACAGGGTCGCTTTTTATGTGGTTTCTTGATTTATACCACGTAGTTTTTTCATGATTAAGAAAGCACATGATTACCCACGGTTAATCTTAAGTATTTTAAGATACATTACCAATAAGCTGCCGTACGTGACTTGATGTTAAAGGGACACCCAGCGCTTAATTAATTTCATGTCAAATGAACATTATATATGCGTACAGTTTAAAAAAATGCTTGCTGGGACAATCGGACGCATATTTTAGATTTGAATGTCTAAGTAATCAAACGCTTTCATAATTATTATCATGTGGGTATTCTCAAAATTTAGTAACCGTTGGAGGTAAGGTGTTCCGCATTCCACAATAATTCATAGAATTATTTTGTGAGATTTGCCGGAGATGGATAGAATAGCCAGTTTTCCCACTTTGCTCTATCAACAAATGCTTTGCTCTCTCAAATAGTCAAGATGGGTAGGAAAAATAAATGAATTATAAATAGCAGAAGTTTGGTGTAATTTCTTTATATTTTGATATCAATTAATTAAGGCCTTTTGCCAGAGAACTGCCCCGTGGACAAGCCAAACAAGTGGGCACCCCGCTTTTTGCTCTATGTATTTGGACCTGCTGAATGACTATAGTATCAACATAATCTGTTTACAACACGAAAATAGATTAGTTTCAATAATAATAACAACCTCATAAATCTATATTTTATCAATGATGTCATCGCCAGGCTTTTCTGCAAAGTAGCAGCATACATGTAACCTAACTTATAGCATTAATACCAGATACTGCGTCCTGCTAGGAGAAAAACCCATTTAGTGTAACGCCTATGGGTGAGAAAGGGAACACCATATACCCCCATTGCAGTGAAACAGGTTGATTTGATATCTATACCAATGCTTGTATATTCCATTAGACATGCAAACAAAAACTGCAACTTTCGGTAACGAAGAGTAATATATAATATCTGTCAGAAATGACACATAACCAAGAAGATAATTTTATGCGTCTTTTGTACTGTATGTCTCTTTAAGAAATTCAGAATGGCTTACCAACACACAGACAAATATATTTCTTTTAAAATACTGCTTAGTATACAACTGTAAGAATATCTAATCTGTTTATATTTCTGGTGATTGTGAGTGACTGACCTTAGTCCACCATCTTCCAGTAGGCAAGTCGTCTGTCCATACCAATATAAGATCAGGCTTCAGGAATTGACTAGCACCCAGAAGACTCACATAATGGTAAAACAAAAATGGCAGCTTCTTCCCAAATCGAATCACGTGAACAATATTGGGAATCAAAAATGGCTTCCTGGAATTGACGTCATATGTCGTCTGCTCATTGGAGCGTGCAAATGACGAAAGATGAGGCGTTTTTCCAGTTTTCTCAGTGATTAGAAAAAGACAATCACCTGGGGAAAATAAGCATGTGTGGTTTGTTGGTGTATCCTGTTTAGTATATTCTTGTGTCTTACATGTAGAGTTTGCAATTATTATGACTGCAGTGAATATGGACAAAAGAACAAAGAATGGCAGATATCCATTGATCTCCTTCATTGCTAACTGTTAACTACATATATGCATTTATGATTGGTTCAAGTGTCACAATGTCCAATACATCGTAATATTTCATTATTCTTATCCGATCAAAATGGGAATTACACACAAACTCCATGATGTAATGAAACTATGATAGAACATGTCTACGTTATTACATCAAATTCATTTTAAATGAAAGCATTTATATCCAGTCAAATGCTTTATAGTATTCATTATGTATTAGTATTTTTTCATATTTGTTAATTTAAATATTTCTGAAATAGTTAATAAATCGTATCACACCATAATTCAGTAACACTATGTATGAGAAGACAAGAACTAAGAACAATAAACTTTATCTTAGCTTAATAGATTGTTCTACAAATGAATTGGCCTGGAGGCGAAATATAGTTGATCCCCAAAATATGCTGATCGTGTCATTTTGTGCACATGTGATATTTTTCTTTAACATTTATAGATGGCATTGACTATATTAAGAGAACTAGATATCAATACAAGCAAAACAAGACATTTATGAAACTGAAACACTTTTATTTCAGTACATTCCGATCACAGATTTATACATTCCCTACTTAGTATGCACCTGTACAATACTTAATATATGCAGGACTAATTTGCCGCATTCATATTATGCTCAGTATTCTATACTGTATAATCATAAATGATAATGCGAAGACAATATATTATTCGTTATACATGTACTCATGCAACACCACACACATGGCAATCTTAAATGCTGTGTCATTTTTGTAGAGTTGTAAATCAGGCAATGAATCAATGAAAGATAAATCTATGTCCTCCAAAAAAGCAGTATCTCTACATCAATTTGGTAATTATTAACGTTCCAACTGGCTTAAAGACACTAAACAATATGTGCGTTTCACAGAGAAATGTCTTCACATACGCGTATATACATAACCAAAGAGCATTACCTAAACTATCTCTGGTATAACGTGTGTTAAAATTGTTGAGACACAACGCAGCCCGCGTTGAACATAATTATTCTCGTTACAACTGTGAATGTACTCAATATATCAATGGGTTTTTGTTGTTTTATGATTTTGTGGGGCTCAGGTATTTGTACAAATAAAACTGAAATTCGTATAAGGTAGCTTACAGGATCACACGTGTAAGGAGCATGCCTGTGCCATTGAATCATATTCGAATCATCGACCACAACCCATGGATCTACCAATTAATATCAATTGACATGGGGGCTTTGATAAATGCATACGCTCATGTCTAATTGCCCTTTTATTATTTACAATAATGATAGAAATAATAGTAAGTATGGTACTGGAAAGCAGTTCATATTATACATATGATACAATATTGGAAGGTTTTTAGGCCCTGAAACTTGGGAATTTTAGAATACAGTTACACTCACAAAACACTTAAATACAGTTATGCAAGAAAATATATTCTAAGTATTTATGTATCAATACGTTCTTGAGGTACATGAACTATATGACATCTGCATGATAAATCAGTAGCATGATCCATAAATGATAAACGCCTACAATCCAAACGCCTAGTACAGTATACCGTCCAATTGGAGACCACCTCAACAATAACAAACACAAACACCTCCATACAAAGTAACGCCTGCCCCATCGCAAAGCTGAAAAACACAACCCTTTTAATATTCACATTTCCGAGCCATGATCTCAACAGACGCTCTATACTGTAATTTGCGTTCGTCCCATTGCCAGCACTGTTAGCCAGCCCCCACCATTACCGCCGGCTGCTGTTGCTGTTGCCGTTGTGACTCACTATAACCCCGTACATTGCCTGGAGTCCGGCCCAGATCTCCTCGCCGCTCTCCCGGATGTTGTGCGGCGGCAGGATCCAGCCGTGAGCGCCCGTGTCGCGCAGCTCGATGGTGTACACGTAGGGGATGCGAGGCGGCCCCGCGGCCCAGTCACGTGAGGTGCCCGATGATGGGTCTGCAGGAACACGTGATCGTGTTGTATACAGTGCTAGTTGCTATAACCATGGGCGGGTATATGGCTATAGAAGGATGTAATACTACACATCTTTCCAATATAGTGAGGTCTTTTATGATCACACAATTGTTTTCGGGTACAAATTTATTATTAGTTATCAAAATGGCTACAAAAGTTTAATTTTCTTTCTAAGACCAACGTATACGTACATGCAACTCTAAAACACTTAAATATTGTTTTGATAATGAGAGTGCAACGAATTACACTGGTTGGCTGTGTTTCTCGTATTGCCACCGCGTATTGGAAAATGGGCAAAGAAAAATGCTGGATGTATGAATATACACGCATCCATCTCATTCACATTTTAACTTACATAAGACGTCTGCTGCACTGCCGTAAACGTAATCGTAGCCGTGCACGTTGCGTATGGCGTCTATGGTGGCCTTGCCGGCCTCTTCCTACAAGGACAAATGCATTAAAATGCAATAGTGATAAGAAATTTCTCGTATTATTTTCTATGCTACAATGCTACTCGCAAATTACTTATATGTTTATCAAGTCCGTACCAAGGTACTAGATTGTAGCTATTGTTGGTTGAATTAGAAAAAAAGAAAGTATTGTCAATACTTCTGGGGTAACGAAAATTACCCATAGTTTAATCATGAATGTATGATTCATCAATGCAACTTTCTTATTCTTACAGCCTACATCCACGTGTTGAATACAATGACATGGCTAAGCACAACAACCCAAATTATCATTGCTACTTGTCTCTATCACCCACCAGCTGCTGGGCATTGGCGGGCAGTTTTTCCGTGAAGCCCCAGGGCGCCATGACGAGCTGGCCCTTGCTGTGCAGTGTGAGGAACAGGTCCCAGCTGCCATTCTGCGCCACAATGAAGTCGGCCACCGCACGCGACTCAGGCTCAGAGAAGGGCGCCGAGCCAGCGAACGTGTTGGTGCATGGGTCATGGGAGGCGCCCACCACTGGATAGCAACATGACGGATGGCTACATTTTAGATGGCAATGGAAGGATGGCTGCATGTTGGAAAGTCATGAAGGGATGGCTACAGGTTAGAAAGCAATGGAAGGAATGCTACACGATGGAAAATCATGGATGGACGGCTACATGTTAAATACCAATGAAAGGATTACTATATGTTAGATAGCAATGGAAGGATGGCTGCACGTGAGACAGCAACGGCAGGATAGCTACATGTACATAGTTAATGTCCATTGAAATTGAAAGTTCAATAAAGTCCCCTGCGTGAAGTATACCTGCAATCTTATTATTCCTAAAAATATATACGTATCAATTATATTATTGTATATTATTGTTAATCATATAAGTCTCCTTTCAGAAAAATACTAGTCTTAGCTAATTGCAGTTTACACACATAAAACTGTATAAGTACAGCAGAAGTCTCACCCATCCATTTGTATCCAAAGTTTCTGTTCAGGTCCGTGCCCACGCACCTAGAACCCTCACTGTGACCTCGTGACTTTCTCCAAAGCCGGTCAGTGTTCCACGTGTACACATAGCCGTCTGGGTTGACCACGGGGAGAAAATACCTACACATAATATACATGTAGTTAATTTTCAATTATCATATCTTATTTCTATTCCAGTGGCATGTTAGATTAATCTGTTCATAACCGAATATCAGCTTTTTTTTTTTTTTTTTTGGGGGGGGGGATGGGAATTGTTCTGGGCTATTGCAACTACTGAAAACGGCCATATTCACCTCGTGTCTTGTGCAACTGATCTTTAGACTACAATGTATCTAATTAAGAGAACCTCTATACAACAATCATTTGTTATTGCCTCAAGGCTTCAAGAAGAGACCACAATGAATCACCATACAAAGGCCCCTTTTATTCTAGACTGGGTGAAGCTAGTCCCTGGATGGTCTAATAGAGACTTTGCCAAGAGTATTTGAGCGACGTACGGTAGTAACGTACCAGTCATGAGATGCGAGCATGGCAGCCGTTTCGGGGTCTGTCTCAATGTCCTCCACAAGCTGAAACATAGAATGAGTAAATATACAAACGCCAGTAGTTGCCTTTTGACTCTTCTGTCTGTGTTGCCTCCATATTGCTCATGGCTTTACCATGTTTACCTGCCACCTTCACTTCCAAGACAGAAAACATCCCCCCTCCTCTGCCATAGCGTTCTACTTTTTATCATCTGCTATTGCCTTCTTATATGGCCATATCAATTACCATACCAAAATAATTTCTATAAAAAATATTTTGCTACTGTGCTACTGTTACCAGCTCACAACTGACTTACCCGTGTCAGAATGTAAAGGCCAGTTGCGTGAGAGATCCACTCGCGTGCGTGGATGCCTGAGTCAACCCACATGGCACGCTTTGGCAGTCCGTCCCCATTGGTGACCTGCACACATAACAGGGGCAACAGTGAGGATGGCGTACGTACGTGCTATGCAATAATTGCAGTTATAAGTGGAGTGGAGTAGGGGATGGGCAGTGTTTATCTCAGAAATTCGGTATGTGACTATATTTCCTGTTACTGATATATATTTCCCACGCGTACGCGTACAAACTAGTTAAGATTATTCGCATAAAACCAGTATCCAATGTAAACGTATGTCTGAAGGAACGTGCATGTATTTCAATATCTCTTTTCTAAGTGTCAGCTGATCTATAGAAATGAGCTTGACGTGACAGAAAGTAAACCGTATACCATAAATCCCATAGAAAAAAGGTCAGTTGTTGGTTTCACCGTTTTCATTCGTGTTCTGAAGCCGGGGTTGCCTCATTAGACTAGTATTGCTTTTTGAATAGGCAATTTGAAATAAATGAACAGAAAGAAAACTCGGAACATATTAGTAACCTAATTACATTGTATTCAACACATCCAGTGTTTTGCAGAATGTATAATACATTGAAATATTTATAAAGACACGAACAATAAGCTATGTTTGTACAAATTGCAGAACATCCTAGTAACAATCAGTCACTACCTCCAATGACGTCCAACCGTCTACGCGACATCTTATTGCTTTAATCAATCATCGCAACTCGCTGGTTTCCAGGGTATTGTACAATGGGTATGATGTCATATGGCCAATATAATGACATGAAAAATAATCTGTGGACAAAATACTAAGTGTGGATACTAACTGCGGAAAAAAACATAGGATTTTTAGTAAAATACTAATTAGACACATGTTTAGTATTTGTCTTCGTCCAATATTTGTATGGGTGAGTGTTAGACAAAACGTAAACGTGGTTGGATTCTGACAGGTACCCTAGTAAGACCCCCATATCAAATGAAAAACAATAATACTAAATTGGAGGCTCATATTCATACACCACACATAAATAATCTCCCCCATCTTGAGACAAAATGTCTTTATCTTTATTCAAGATCCCCAGGAATATGAGCAACTGATTTTACTCTCGCCAAACCTAGCTTATTGCGCTTAGGCCTGCTATTCACAGCTGATTTTTCTAATAATCGTTCACATTCTTCTCTCTTTGTTTAAACATTATAAAACATACGAACCGCAGTATGTATTTGAATTCATCGTTAACGACATTTTCCATCCCCGTTCACTACTTGTAGACTAACGTTACTTAATTCCCAAAACGATATGTTCATGGAATTACATTCAGCTTTCTATTTACTTCCCATTGCTGTTTTCTATTCACTTGTTATTTCCACACGCTCCATCCTCAATCACCAGAATAATCCAGCCCTGTGAGGCATTGTCATCACAGCGAGACGGCTGCCATTGGTACCGAAAGAAGAAGAAGGCATGCTAAAATAATTGACAATAGCTTCTATTAGGAATACATCAACTATCTGCTTTCCAATAACCACTTTCCCATGAGCTATGGTGCAAATAAAGGCAGTGTGCCTGTTGACAGAGACGACTGAAGTCGGGAGACATTCTCTGTAAACGCTAATAAAACACACATTATACTGGGCTCAATGCACTCAATCTAGCACGCTGAAAAGAGCCAGGTTTATTAGATGCTGGTGTATAAGCGCTTGCATTGCATATGCCGTAAAAATATTGCCTTTTCGGAAGTACGTGTGCACGATTGTTTACTCTCACATATAATTTAAGCACACATCTTCACTGTCCACAATATCACTTCAATACTCGTGACATGCCTTCGCTGTGATGCTGCTGTGTTCTTAAACATCTCCCTTAGGCATGATGGAATAATGTCCAGACTACTTTGATGTTTGTTCTAACAATGCAGTTATATTACGACCCGTATAATGACGCTATTCGCACAATAGCCTGAGCTCTGGGAGCTATTTGAAGATGAAAAGTGATACCACATTGATCAACTTCAACAACAAACCATTAACGTGTAGCAGAACTCTATAGAACGAGTTCTTTCATAATTATATTTTGTATACCCACAATGTTATACTTACATGTATACATACATGGGAAACTAAACTAAAACAATAAAAAAAAAATCCATATCTACTCTTCCAAACCCGTACCAACTTAGATATTTTCTAGCGTCAGGCAGTCTTGAACGTGGAACATTAATCAGTCGCAGCATCTTACTCAGATATATCTTTAAATGGAAGAATGATATTGTAGTCATGTATTTCCATCTCTTACCCCGACATTACCAAGCAATAAACTTTCAGGGGTAAACGTTCGCAAGCCTCATTTGGCCCCGAGCAAATTATGTACATGTTGAAAACCAGCATGCTCGTTCGTAACATTTGCATTATACAAGTAAATGCTTCATCCCATGACAGAAAACGTATTGGTGCATTACACATTATTACAGAAGCAGATGCAACGGGATATTTGTCCACATTTGTTCCCTTTTATCCAATAAAGGAAAACACCCATGTGAGTAATGAAAGCAAAGCTCCTTGTGTTCTTGTGGTAAATCACATTACATTACACACACATTGCAGAATTCATTGTGAACTTCACAATGTGAAGCATTTCTCCATACAATGTGTCTATTCCGTCATCAACATATAGTCGTGATAAGTTCACTGTGAAATATATTTATTCCTAGTTACAATCTTTCTCTTCAATTATCATTAATCATGGTAGATTTGGAATTGTGTTTAACTCCCTTTTCATGTACTGAATATACATATTTTTTATGTGGTACTGAAAAGTTTCCGCGTCAGATACACGTATCATTGTTAATTCCTATGAAATTATCATTTGATAAAAACTGTCCACACAAATTACACAGACAATACAAAACTGGGTGGGGTTTTGTTGGTCGTGCCAGCCTCTGCCGGGTTACCCAGCTTAAAAAAATATACAAAACGTCAGCTCTAGCGAGTCCTCTATGGGCTAAGGGAGTAGGCAATTACACACTACTTTTCCTTTTCGTACCCCCTTTTTTTCAAAAAAAACAAACTGATCCCGTTCACAGCTGTAGAAATTTGTTTGTAGAATAATTTGATTATGACTTTTAGTAATAGCTCACATATGCCTGTTTTCTTCAATTGGGTTACAAACTAAAAATGAAAATTTTAACTCGTTTTAAAATTGATTTTTAGTTTTTGGTAAATCAGTGTCTCACCTCGTTTTTGTTTGTGGTCAGTGACCTTAGGTATTCTGTGTGATCAGTGACCACAGGTATTGTATGTGTTCAGTGGAAGCGAAAATGTTAACCCGGATATCCGGGGGGGGGGACCTACTTTCCATTTAATCCTGCGAGCTTCAAGCGTCAACACGTGTTAAGAATATTCTCTATATTTTAGTCTGCATAGCAAATGTAGAATTTCTCATATAGTGAACACAATGTCACGGTCACCTTAATTGATGACGTGTTCGACAACACCGAAACAGATTGTGTAGCCAACTAGGCTGCTATTACATGTCAAGTTTCTTAATAGGCTGATGCACAAGTGAGAATTGTAGTGCCTGCTCACTCTTTATAACTGTTTAACTTTACAAAATGACCATTCCTGCAACGGAGGAGGAAAGTAATACTTATTTATTTTGATATCACTTCCGGAGGTGAATGACTATGATACTAATGATAATTAAACTCGTTTAGAGACGGCAAATCATCGCTAAGTGTAAGAACCCATGGGCATGGTCCATATTTCTCACACTGATATATTCACCACAGCTCAGCCAATGAATACACAGGCAATGAGAGTGAATATTTATACGGAGCTAGAGGATAGCCGAGTTGTTGCTAGCTCCATAGTACCAAATATACCCTAATATCATGGTCTGCGCAAACTGACTTATTCAATGTAGCAGGACATTACCCACGAACGTATGCTAAGACAAAAGTTAGGATCGAAGTTTTCGTTTAAAATTTGGCCTGCAACAAATGTGCTTAATGACATTAGACATTTATTTCGCAACTTTAATAGTTATGTATTGATAGTATGTTTAAACAAATCTAAATGTGTTGTGTAACCATGAGACGTATGTGTAGATCATGCATGCTTCTCCCTTGCACACATGTGTATCAGTACGGTTTGAATGTTCTTTACATTGTATCCGTGGTCAATTGAAACCTTCATTAGATCATTAAGTTGAATCACAACTGTTTAAAACAAAGCATTCTTATTACCACGAGTATATATTAAATGAAGTCCTCGCCGGGATGGTCAATTACAGCACGGAGTACTACACAATCATTGGGAGTAAAGCCGCCGTGTGATCTAAGCCTTCGCAATCCCCATCTAACACAGTTAGGCCCAAATAATTGTCAGGCAAGGACTGCTAGCCTCGGTAATCAGATTGCCCAATAATCAGTCGTGCACGTGACTGCTCGATTCGTATATTTGTCGTGCGCTTTTAGCCGGTTTATAGGACGATGAAATCAGAGCTGTTGGCAGTTTCTACTACCAGTATGTAAATAACAAGCGGATACGCAATTAGCAGTTACGTGTACAAAAATAGGCTACTGGTGTAATACAATGTATATGGTACACAGTGTGCAATATGACGCACACTCCAAAGGAAATGGTAATCATATACAAGTCATGTACACTACTTAGATGGACACCAGAGCTGTGAGTGATGCAAATTTCGGAATTTTCGGGCGTGTCATATGGCGCATAATCAGAAGGTCAAAATTAATATCAGAAGTAATAATGAGTAAGGTCTGAGGTTAAAATGAGAGAAGAGGTGTATCTATTCAAAGTTTCCGTAATCGCGGAGTTCAATGACTACATGGTTGTTTAGAGATATGTATTCGGTAAATAAAAGAATAGCACCCCATGTAACCACTGTTCAATTAAGATACATTGGAACTCAAAGAATATAGCCGGCAGGCAAGAGACATTATCTGATTATTAAAACTGGCCTTAGAGCTGGAAAAGAAAAAAAAGATGATGTATACTCAAAAACAAATAATTTGGGCTATACCTTGATCCCAATGAGAGGGCGGCCTTCATAAGAATATCCTATCTGCATAAGTTTACAACGACGACCACATTGTACAGCCATCTCCTCAAGGTAGTCAAGAATCTATAATGCATACATGTATGATTACAGATACCTGCAAATGTTATCACATACAAACTATTTACATGATCATAGATTACATTTAGGGACCTAGATATAAACTAAACTAAAGGCTGCCATTTACATCTGGACATATGTAATAGGGAGGTGTCATAGATGATTATCAGTTCCCCTGCAAATACTGGAGTGAATGTTGATGTTTCAAATCCCCCTCAACCATGTCACACGTTTTACACAAGTTTTTTTTAGTTTGGTACATATGCATGTACATAAACATGTAGGTCTATAGAATATACGATATGATAAAGAGTATCAGTACGACATTTTTTTCACATAGTAAGACGCATAGTCATCGTGTACACATACCTCTTCAAAATCTAGATATCTCTCGAACACGTCTTCCCCCTTTAGCCTCGATATGATAGAGTGCAGCTTCTCTTCCTCAATTTGCCTATAACAAAGCATGGCAATCATTGACGTCCACTACATAGACAAAACTGATTATCAACGATACCATTTGAATCGGAACTCAATGAATCTACAATTCTTTAGATCCCAAACAGGGATACACTATTCTAAAAACACCGCTGGCAGATCCATATTTTTTTAAAAAAAAGGTGCCGCCCACACGATTTCATGGGTCCTGTACCCGCAAAGTCTTGCAGAGATGCGCAAAATTGGTGTGGATTGCTAGGGACGCCCCCAGGATCTGCCTATGAAGATGGATATGCCGCCACTGACACTCACTGTTCGAGGTCTTCGACGATGACATCGACTGTGACACCGGCACTCAGCAAGAGGTTGAGCGTGCCGGGCAACAGGTGCACGGTCCGCGTCCTCGGTGCTTTGTCGGCGTCAGCACCCGGAGCCGAGTTCTCGGGTGCGTGCTTGGGGTGGTGGTCGTCGGCAGTCCATAGGTGAAGCTGAAATATACGGATAGTAGACATGAGGACACTTTGCACGTGCTTATGGATAACTATAGTAGGATAACAGGCAACGATTAGCTCCTATAAATAGACCACGTCTCTGTAAAAACCAGCGGAGCTCGTCCACCAAGGGGCCCTACAAGATGGTGACCAGTTGATACATGATGTTTTAAAGCTGGAATATGTGCCTGTGTATAGACTTTGTTTGTGGTTGGGAATATTGCATACATTTTGCACAGAGCGCAGTCGTAGCGAATGATCGTGTTATACAATATTGCATTGTCATATCTCACGGCTATATTTATACGCAGTATAATGAACATTGACTAGTAAATGTAGGCGTGAAACCGACGATGGCAAGATAGATAAATACGATTTATGTTCTTATCTCACGATGATTATGTGCATGGCTATGAGAAACGAATTGTCCTAGAAACAGTGAATGGAAATATTGTTGAATGAGATACACGGTCCTGTTCTCTTCGTTCAAGGTGATTTGAAACATACATGTATGGAATGGAAATCTGGGTCGCTCACGACAATAAACATAAAAAGTGATAGTTCGACAAAAGTCCCCGCGAACAGCAACATAAAACCTGCAATATATTATGCACAGGATAACCGTAACTAAATTTACGCACACATGATAATCTCCTCCGACACAGCATTTAGTAACGCCCGGATTCATGCTCATCTCTCAAACTCTATTAGTGTTAATAATTTAGGCAAAGTGAATTCCTGCAGGGAATCTTTTTTATGAATCAGTCTACAGAATCTCTCTGTTCATTGGCTACTTGCTAAGATTTTAAATGAAGAATGACACAACTGTGCAGATGTAAGTTATTCTACTGTTATCCATATGAGACAGTCCCACAATATATAACAGTAGAATATGCACAACTATGCCATTCTAGTTATAACATATTTTCATTCCATATATTCTGTATGTGCGTTTAACAATCCTGACCCTTATTTCACTATGGGCTTCACAAGTATTATGTCGAGGTATCTAACTACATACGAACATCTTGACGGAGCAAGGCCTGTGTTATCCTAATTCCCAGACCATACAAGAAACACCAGTCCCCCAATTGCGTGGGTGGTGGCCAAGTCCCTATATGTACATTCTCTGAAGAATTTACACTGTGAGCTCACGCACCACTTCATCATTTCCTGTCTGTCGGTATAATTAATTACACACGTGCTGCAGCTCTGAAGATGAAGCACCAGGAAACACACTTTCTTGTGGACTGAGTATTTCAATTGAGGTATGGACCTTCTTATTTCATTGCCGCAACTAGTAAGAATGATCACAACGTATAATGCGACAAATAGGCCAACCCATTCTGGTATACTAACCTCGAACACTATGCTGTCGTGTACATAATGTTCTAGGTAATAACGGCAGGATATAAACCACATGACATAGATGAAAGCAAACACTGCGGTGTTTCTCACTTTATGACGGTCTTGAGCAAAGTCTCCATAATGCACAAAGCCTTGAAAGGGCCTCTTTGATGATGTCCCAATGGAGTCATAACTCGCTGTGAAACTTTGAACAAACACATGTTATTGCAGTATGAAAAGGTGTTGCTTGTCAAAGTTTTAGTTGGATTGTAGTCTGTTCATATGAGAGACAACTATGCCACTTTGAAGAGAACCTTATATAATATAATATTGAAGATGTTAAGCTTCACAAGCATTACAAGGGAATTAATTAGAAACGACCATAACAGAATCTAGGGTGCACCGTCCATTTTACCCACCCACGCCAACCAGTCGTTGAGTCTGGCTATAAAAGTAGGATCTGAGTGAATAGGGAACGTGGCCGATGATAATGGCGGGCAGCAGATCGGCCTTTTCCGCCAGACCCGTATGGCTATTATCATCATCTTGGTGACGCAGATAATATACGGTATTCTACCTTGACAACACTGAAGAATGAATGCGTGTATATAATACACCAATTTGGTATTTTGTATTACAGCATACTCGTAGTACGTGTATGTATTGTTGCTGCCAAAATAGACGCAACACGCAAGGAGTCCTTTAGTATGAACTTTTTTTTACCGGGTACAATTTTGAGTGAGCTTCGCGTGCATATTTTATGCATGCAGGTGATGCAAAAGCCACCCGTTGAGACACACTTCAATTACCATGGTGTGATGTCATCTGTAAATAATATGGCTTCCAAAATAATGGACTCGTCACCGTGTTTATTGCCATCATAACATAATGCAACAACATGGCACTATTCAAAGTGGGTGAAATGGTGTATACCAGTCTACATGTACATGCAAACTGTACAGTTGGCCATTAAATTGTAAGTTGTACGCTGGATGTATTAGAGCTTCTGTGATGAACGCTCGCATATTCCCCCACATCCACAGCCCATGTATCACTGCAAACAAAGACTGGGACGTGTACACTCTTTGAACTTATTGCTCTTTTCAACATGATGTCTGCTTGATTTTCGCTGGCCAAACTATATTGCTAAGGAGATTTTGTTCTGTTAACAGGAGCGGTTGTGTTGTTATACTCTGCCCATGAGGTTAGATCGTAATGCAATCGTAGTACTATTTGCTTGACGCTAATTCACAACGTGGCAATAATACACTTGTTAGTAACACCAATTAATGTCAGACAGAAGGTTAGACGTGAATACAAGGCTACTACACCAATATACTATCCTTGATTAATGCAGACAGATCGTGTAGAAAACATAATTTGTAAGGATTGGCAGGCAACTCGTCTTTCGCTTGTACACTGTAGTTTGTAAATTCATCTTATCGTAGCCCATACACAGCATTTAAAAAAATCTAAAAGCCAAAAAATCTTACCATAAAAAAGAATATATTCAACAGCATATGTGCCTACATGCTCCATATGCAGTGAACAGAAATTTACTTGGCTTCCACCTACAACAGACTACCCATTCCAAAACAGCATCTTCCCAAAGAAAGCAATTTGAATGTGCATTAGGCAATTAGCAAACACACAGAGCAATAGCTGGCCGCCCTAATGGGGGCTGCTGCTGCCGGAAACCGTCAGTTTCCTTCCACGGGATAAGCGGCGGCGGCGCCGTACAGTGAAACTCGGCACATGAGACAATGGACAGTATTCTGACACACGAAGCGTAAAGCGTTAGTTTATGAATTATATCATTATAACGTGTATAGATAGCTCATGACTATGTTAGCTAAATATGTACGGTATTACGTGCATGGTTTATATGGTAAGTCTCTTTAGATTTAGGCATTGTAGTTAGAGTGATTGCCATGCAAGAATTTACTGCAATGAGCCAGTTTCGTTACAGCAACTGTAGTTATACGGTGTTCGTTACTACACGTGGTATAATTTAGTGCCCCCTCTTAGCGCCCTCTGCTCGTATTATCACCTCCTGACATCATGCTAAGTGTCTCATCATCTCACACTTGTAGCCGCTTGCCCTAGCTTAAGGGGTGATAATATAAATCTGCTCTGTCCCATCACGCTTTTGTGATACAGATCATTTCGTCCGTGTGTAGGCGTGATCAAGGCTACGGTGATAATGTGTGTACACCACGTAAGTTTTTTTAATACGATTCCATAGTTCTGTTTGTATCAAATGCTATTTCATATGAATAAGATGTCTTAATAAGAATGTCAACATACTAGTTTAAGGCGTACACGAATATAGTAACAATACCTCACCATAAAAAAGCGACCTGAACACATTAATAATAATGCTCCGATAATGCATGGATATTTAACAAATCCACCTGGCACACACAATCCGGATTCCAGCCGAGAAGTAAATATACTAGAACTCTGTTATGAGTTTTATCAAGCCTTATTTCATGCAGCTGTCACTCTACTAGAGGACACAGTCACATTAATAGAGATCCGTGGTAACACACGACCTTAGATGGTTTGATGAACCAGTTCGTTAAAAATCTGGGCAGTGCCAAATGCAACCTGCACATTAATTAGCTAACTGCAACGGGTAAAAAAAACACACCCCTCGTCTTTTTCGAATTTCCCATATCTCTGATTTTACCCTTTTACTCACAGCCCACAATCTTCAGCTTCTTTTTACCACATCCCACATCCTGGGAATCCCAATTCCTTTTTTGTGTCCCTTTCCCACAGCCCTCATTTTCAGCTATTTTCCTACATCCCACTTCCTTATACCACGCTCGCCCCACCACCGTTGCTCCTTTAAGAACGGGGATAACTTATCAATTATTACCATGGTTGTCTTCATTCAAATCAAGCTATAAACCTTCTGTCTCTCAGGACTGTAATCATCCCGGTATTGATCATGGTCTGTCTGCATTGTTTCCTCTTACTTATTAAGCCCACTGCAGACTAAATATGGTAAGTGGCTCTATAATGGCTGGTGAAGGACATCCTAAAATTAAGGTATATTGAGGTATACTTGCAATCGCATACCCCCAAATAGATATCATATTCCATCTCACGAAACGTAAAAATAGACATCTGTGATTGTGCGATTGTCTTGTTTTGAGTATGAACGGTGACTATATATATATATATAATCCTGGCATATATATATATATGCATTTTTTAAGGGTGGTCATACAATCATTGAACTATTGATATTAATCATATCATTTGTTGGATGTTTCCTCTTTTGCAAACAAGTACAAAACTTCATAAATGTTTGCTGTTTCGAACAAAATGTAATCTACAATTGGAATTTTGTTGACCTACATGTAAACAAGTAGCAAATAAGGGATCATTCACAAATAACGTCACCTCATCTTTCGCGTTCTTTACCCCCCCCCGCCACCTTTCGTCATCTTAGCAGCACCCCCCCGGTAAGTGACGTTATTTTTGCCTCCCCCTCCCCCCCCCCCAAGCGACATGGTGTTTCGCGATGACATATAACATTGATTTAACCGTGCCTTTACATAAATACATTTGAGTCCTTAATTTAGATATAATATTACAAATGTATTTAGGACATAAAACAAACATGACAATGTGATTTCAACTAGTAGATATATCACAACTCACTTATTATATCAGAAAGTAACTTCGAATACTGATACATAACTACTTTTGTTTCAAAAGGTGACGTCATCCAAGTTCTAGACACCCCCAGCCATGTCATCTTTCTCGAGACACACACACACACACACACACGCACGCAACGCACGCACGCACGCACGCACACGCACGCACGCACGCACGCACACACACACACACACACACACACACATACACACACGACACACACACACACACACACACACACACACACACACACACACACACACACACACACACACACACACACACACACACACACACACACACACACACACACACACACACACACACACACACACACACACACACACACACACACACACACACACTCAGGGGACGTCATTTGCGAACGATCCCTAACCAGCCTTCTTCTTGGATAAATTAATGTGAAGCTTCCAGATATCAGGGTGCATCTCGTTGTGTACATGCATGGGGTCGTTTTAATTCATTGAGGACTCTTGCCTTGTCCGTATCGTGTTGAGATTGGGAGCCAAGAATGCGGGGATCATGGCAAGTGGCATGGGGGTAGTCTGCTGTATTCTCAATGAGCAGAGTTAATTGAATTAGCCCACCGAAAATAATGGTCCACACGTTCGTACGTTAGTATTGGACTTCGTGTTTGATGTGAACATATGGAAGCTGCTTTTATATCATGCTTAAAACATGCGATTAATCAAAATTGTTTTTATATGTTGGTTAATTATTTTATCATCATTGGTTGTGTTTTATTACACATCTCTGCGTCACGTGTCTGTGTGTGTCCAATATGATTAACAATGTCCTTGTACATGTATGTCGCCAATGCTTTTAGCAGTGCAGTAGTAGTAGTAGTCTAGAAGAACAAAGGACAAAGGGTATTTTAGGACTCTAAATATAACAATCAACTAAAATTACCAACTAACCAACGCATATTTATAAGCTAAGCAGCTCGGAATGAATGATGGGGTCAACCCCTGTCATTGTACTGGGGCTGCTAATGAGAATGTCCTGTGATGAGAGGGTCCGTCACCATATGGTTCTCAGTGATATCCGCATATAACCAGCTGCATTTGATATAGTATTCTTCGCTCAAGCAGTGAAATAAGATCAAATTCAGACGCATTCATTGTAGACGGTCAGGCTAGGCTGTATGTGATGTGTATGATCATTTGCACTACAATTGGAGAAAGATCAAGTGATAGAATATACGGACTTATTGGTATGCGAGAAGGCAAGACATTAACATTATGATGTGCGGGGAAAATACGTACACGTCTACTGTACAGTACGTTGGGGCGTAAGTATATGGTTGCCCTGAATAATAAATAAGAGCATGTGTGTGGGAAGAAGGTCCTCTCCCAGAAGACACACTCGTCACGGTGGCTTGTGCACTGTCACTGCAGCGCACAATCACAGGAATTATCGTGTACGCTCACGGCTTAGACATAGAATAAGAAATACTGATTTACTAAAAGCACACAGTAGAACCTCCAATTCCACGTCTCTTTTGAGACCACCTCTGTAATAAGACCACTTTTCACGGCCCTAAGCTCTCATAAAGCTACCATAGCGAGCCCCTGTGTAGAGAACATCTATCTATTGACACCACTTAATACAAGTCTCCAATATGGTCCTAATAGATACACGCCGTTTTTGTTTACTGTATTATGTTCTATTTTGAAGCTCTCACTCCCTATTTCGAACCTATTTGATATATCTGATGCATTTTCGAGGGAGATGTGTGATAGGTGGCCTGCTATTGCATTAACGAGACTTTACTTTGGCTTAATATAATCTACTCGTGGTGCAAAGCAAAGTGATCCGATATGCCTAAGGATATTATTGTGCATACAGTCAACTTTCAATACATTATACCCAGCACTCCTGGTTGGAATTGATGTTAGGAGGGTCAACACTGTCTAATGGGTTGATGCAGTGGCGTACGTGAGCTACATCCACAAGGGAGCTAAACATAGCTATGAAATGGCACAAAATCTCCTAACTACTGCTGAGGCATGACGTATGCATTCAAATTTGATCATCATTGTTGACGATTGGGCATACATTAATAAGAGCTTATAAGTTTGGTAATACTAAAAGAGAAATCACGTGATTGAAAAGGGCGATTATGCTCATGTCGATATACACGACGGGTTAACAAAACGTGACTATATCTAGTTCCTTTAGTGCAGTAGCATATTCACGACATACGGTCAATGGGGCGAGGGCGGATCTGGTCCAAAGTTCTCATCACACTTCCCATTGTTAATTTAACCTAAGTTGATTGTGGCAAATGTGTTGGAGATGTTGGGCAAATTAAAGATCCGCAACTGTGATCATAACTACGAATTTAAGTGTTAATTCTGCCATGATAACCGGTCCAGTTCAAACATGAGGGAATAAGAAATACTTCATGTGCTCTGGAGCCTGTCTTTCGAGGACACCTCCGGAAGAACGAAACGACTAATATAACCATAACTATGCCATTAATTTAAATCACTGACCTATATGTAGATTATTCTCGGTGTGTGTATGTGTGTTGTTTATAATCTACAAACAATCATTTACATAGATTGATAGAAAACTAGGATAGAAGTTGTCGGTATAATCATGCGTCGTATGATATTCACTAAGTATATTGGCTTAAACGATTACAAACGAACAAAACATTTTCCATAAAGAAATCTCCTAATTAATTACCGCCAAAGCAATTACAACCCCCACAATCTATACCGCACGAACAAAATCTGTTTGTCTCAGCCAAAGTAGTATAAATTAATTGAAATACCCGGTATGATAAAGTCCAACATTTAGCACATGTGTACATGTGTGATATCAGGACCGCGTAGAATGACGTCGTCCCCTACGTATGACTTTCCTACCCAAATGAATGAGTAGCTGAAGCCTATAAAGATCAAGTACCCCATTTCATGCCATGCTCCCGTAGCATTAGGCAAAGGAGATTTGTCATTATAAGCATGGTTTGCATCACCAGTAATGAATCCATATGGTCTTACTCTATTCTGTTGCACTTACATTTACGTGAACAAGCATGTTTGGAAGTCATTATTACATATACATTTTATGGACGTACCATTAAATTGCTATCTTTAACTGCATAACTGTATTGGTCACTCAAGTTAATCATTTAAAGTAAAGACAGAGTATTAATTGCAACATGTGCACTGTTTGTACGTGGACCGCACCATCAAGTGGGTGAACTCACGTTTCCAGTCATGCGACCGCTGACAGAGGCCAGTATTATCGTGTCACATCACATGAATGCCTCAATTTCTCATCACATTATTGGAGATTTCGTAACCTTTACTGTGGGATTTCCATTGTGCACGATTTTGCCACATCAGCCTTGGTCTAATGTTGCGTTCTGTCCAAATGTCACCGGGGTATCCTGTATGCCAAATGGCAGGACCCATGTGCTCTTGCTAGTGTTTCTTCACACAGCAAATAGCTTCATCATCCATCAAAGACTCACATGGGGTGAAGCACATGTCTATCGGCATAGCAGTAAAGGGGTTTATCCATGTGTTGATTGTCCTGATACACAATTCATGTATTTCATCGATGGCACCATGCGATCGTTTGAGCGTAGTGTCAAATGAGGTGTCGTGTACACTGTGAGATTGTAACGCTGGGCAGCAATCGAACTGTTTGTAACGTACATTGTATCTTATTAGGCCATTGACATGGCCATGTGGACCATTGGGGATAGTAGAAATGCTCACCACCGAGTGTCTTTCATACTCTATCACATACGCATTTCATAAAGACATCGACAACTGAGGCTAGCTAATTCCGCATCAGACACAAGAGTGTTGGGGGTGCGAAATACGTGACGTGTCAGTATGACGTAAATACGGTCTTCCAATTGCTGGTTCGATGTGCACTCTGCCACTATTACCGATGCTGAGGCTGTTTATCACACATACCACCGGCGGATATTGTGAGTTGCCCGGCGACGGTCACTTCACAGCTCGACCATTGTTATGAATAATGAATGGCCTTATCACTCAGTTCACTCTACATTTCCTTGCTGCTGGGAGATTCTTTTAGGGGGGGGGGTGTTCTCTCAAAAACGGTGTAAGGGTGTTAGTTCTATGCTTAAAGTCTATTTACTAAATAGTTGTTTCTTATGTTATATTTGACGCCTCCTCGCACACACAACAATATGTAAAATGCAGTCGCAGATCCAGTCGCCAACCAAACCAAATCAAAAACAATAGGCTGGGTAGACGCCTTATCAAATCATTATTGCCTACAACATACACGAGCTTGTGTAATAGACCGGCGGGAAAAAATAGATGTTCATTCCATTAACTACCACAGGGATGAAAATGAAATTAATACATTTTTGTAATCTTGTAGTCCCATATATTTAGAATAGATTATGGTCCTTTAAAAGTATATTTCAAAAATTGCAATACCAAAAACAGTGAACTGCTAAGGATTTATGTATTAGAAAGAATCCCGATTCCATATAATTATATATGTAATTAGTGTTTTTCATAATAGAAATGTATCGGGGGACATGGACGTGACTGTAAAACTTCTGTCTCTAATTAGAAGATGAGTTTCTTACAATCACGATGCAAACGCGTAAAAACTTCGTGATATTGTCAATTACGTAAATGTTTTATCTGAATGATTTTCAGTGGAATATTAGATTAACTTTAAATGTCAAATAGTCTTCAAATCGGACCGAATTTCCTTCACCGTGGTCTACTCCTAGTAAATGAGTGCATTTATGAAAATCACTATATATTAAAATAATGTAGCATTTTGTATAAAAAATGTAAATGTAAGAATGCTTACGGATCCCTGATCCTCCAATGTTTTTAGCAGTTTTGCCTGTTCATCTGTGTGAGGAGTGACTTTGGCTATTTGATTTCTGAAATGAACAAAAACTATTAAACATGCATTTAGGGGACATAACATTTTATTTTGAGCTTTCAAACGTTCTAATCATCGACAAAATATGTAAAAGCAAGCAACACTACGATGGCCAACGAATTTATGCAAAGTATTGATATGTACATAGATTGAGATGGAGTTGAATTATATGATACTTTTTATTTGAAAAAGTTTTACTCATTTTAATTCCATCTTAACAGTGTTGCCACCATCAATACAAATGACATTTATTTGCTAATATATGAGAAAATGTGGGGACTTTTGTAACATTTAAAGCACTATATAATTAGATAATTTTGATTGTTTTGATTTTTACAATTGCACTGAGTGGTATGAGGAATTTATACACGCTACAAAAATTCTGTTGCCTGTTGTTCCCTTTGCATTTTTACGTCATCGTACAATTCAAGCGGAGAACTATAATGAGTTTACAGTCATGTCCAAAAAAGCGTCTCTAATTTACCATTTTGACAATTTGAAAGCAATATTACTGATTGTTAGTAGCGCAAATAGAATTCACTAATGAGTTGCGTCAACATGCATGTTCATTCTGTTCACCTCCCTGCAGAACTGCACCATTCCATTAGCTTTAGGGGACACACCAATTGAGTCTCTGTTTGTCATTCTATATGCTAACACAATGGCATTACACAATCCCCCGGGAGACTGTTTTCTAAACAGAAATGCACTTGTGCATCTAAATGCATAAGCGCATCAATGTAAACAACAACATTTATGGTATTTGTTTATATATAAACTGGGTATGCCCGCTATTATTAATACTTTTGAGCTACATGTATGGATATATTTCATCCCACTGCAAATTAATGCATCCTTACGGTTTTTGGCTAGCTTTTCTGCTCCATTAATCAACGTTTTCAAGTGTAATTAAACCTTGTAATAAACGCGAATGTTGAGGAAATTAAAGATCCAAAAACGGGTTTGTGTTAATGTTGAAGCACAATAGTATATAATTGGGCAGGATGTGGAGGTGTAGGGTGAGCTCATATCATCCAATGAAGTGTCTTTGTATTTGCTTTTTTATCTGTTTATCATGTACTTTTGAAAGTAGCCACAATGGTTTTGAATGACAAATATTGAGGGTTAATATATTCACAAACATACAAGTTGAATCCAATGTTATATACATGTATATAATAGCAGGTGTGGTGCAGTGGATTTGGGATTGAGTATACCCAAGCATGCAAACTTATACATAAATACAGATACACCATTCGAGGGAAATGAACTCACGTCTAATAAACAAAGGACACAATCCTCGCAGGAAAAGCTTTAATTTTCGTGGCGACAAAGTCATACATTATAGATGCAATTCATCTCTCATGTTCAGAATACACTGCAAGCAGACATGCACGCAGGGTACTTCTGTAGAATCGACGTCAACCACCTGGCATTTTCATATGTTAGCATCACATATGCCGCCATTGATACTAGAATTATCAAATGCAAATTATCTTCATCTCTTAATAAAAATGGTATACATAAGTGCATATGTAAATTGCAAGTTTGACCCTTTACAATTTAGTAGAATGTGAGAGTGGCGATGGATACGAGGTTTTTCTGCCTTTAAGCTATACGTCTACGAACAGAACATTTGATAGATAACAATCATAGATATAAAACTGTACGCTTATATCGTATTTTAGCTTTTGCCTAATCCATTTGTATATACTTATTGCATTAAATTTATAATTTTGTATATTGTTCTGTGCTATTTAGTAATAATCTTACTCGTTAATCCTTATCGATTGTTTAAATATTTTTACATTTTCTTCTAGACGTCATTAGAATCCTCATCAGTTACATATACAGCCAAATATAAAATGAATAATTTAACAGGAATGTGAAACAAATAACAATACAGCAATTCACATGCAGGTATGCGTAATAATATAGGAGATTAAGATTATTGTTTAGTGTTATGAACACCCACAGCTGACAGCCACCTAGCACGTAAGCAGAAAACGTAGCAGAGAACTACGTGAAGACAGGTTAGGTGGGACAAATGTGAAAATCGCTGAAAGAGTGGGTAAGATACTAATGTCAGTCCTCCCTGGTCTTCAAGAAACATCCCAAGCAGCGGGCTGTTAAAAGGTTACTCCGACGAACCGATGTCTCTGTAACCCCCAGCCTACATACTTGGTCAGTTATCATCTAAACCCAGATGTCGTGGGTTGGAGCTCCTTGCAAGTAAAATTGAATTCAAAAGGAAGTTGTGGAAAATATATATATTCATAGAATCACAGACCTTAACTTGCTGAAAGTGAGACATTCCAAAAAATTGAAGTCCTACGGTGGGATTTGAAACCACGAAAATGGGTTGAGATGATAATTGACCAAGTATGTAGGCAGGGGTTACAACACCTCGGTTCCTCAATTTAACAGCCAAATGCTTGGGATGACAATGCATTCTGGTCTCACAACATGTAAATGAACAGTCTTCGTTAACGAACCAGGAAATAGTCAAATGGAAATGAAATTTAATCAATACAGTGGAGGAGATTAGAAAGAGCAAATAGAGTAAAAAAGTCACAAAAAATGGGGAAAAATAGATAATTATTTCATGTATTGCAGAGGAAATTAGCCTCAATGCTACAGGCAAATAGAAATACCCACAGTAACAGTTCTCCATACATGTAAATGAACATGTGATTTGAAATGTAATGTCAAATTTTTTGTACTGATTTCATGTTAGAATACTTCATTTGAAACTAAGTAACCCATACATGCATGTGATTTTTAAAGTATTCAACTATTTTTAAAGTTCAACAATTAGCATGTATATATCCAGTCCTTATCTCACAAACGTCCAGTCACCGCTCCACCATGCATGTCCATTCGTTTAAGATATAAGCAATACATATGCTACGTGTGTACGTGCGTACGTGCGCAACAAGAATATGATGTATAACGGTAATTATCGTCGGTTGAAAGGACAAAATTGTGCTCAAGTCATTCATAAATTCAATGTATCAGAAGTCAACACATATGAATAAAAGGGGGTAAACCGTGGAACACCTACCCACTGTAGATGCCGCTTTGCGCATGTGATCCATGGTAGAGGAATCCTACGAGGACGAGCAGCGTATCCAGATACATGGTGAGCACTGACACACTCACCCGCAAAGCTCTCTATATATGTGAGTAGACTGACGTCGGCCCGAGATGACGCGTTAGTTGTACATATACATGCGCGTTGGCCTCCTCGAGCGTTCATAGGCAGATCCGTGGTGGGAGTGTGCACCATCCATCCCTTTTCACCATCAAATGTTTTTATTTTCATCGTTTTTGTCGTCATGCCCGCTATCGATCGTGTGGACGAAACCCATGGGATCCTTTAAGTGCCCCCCCCCCCCCACACGCACACACTTTCTGTAAAATTCTGATCTACCAGTGGAGTGAACATTCATTCATTTCAGCACACACAATGAAGTGTGAAAAGGCAAATGGAAATGATTATTCTACATCTGTAAAATAAAAATCTACTCATTACAAAAGGGTTACACACTACTTTCGAACCAATTATTTATGAAAGTACCTCGATCGCTATCAACCTTTTTACAGTGTTTTCTTCAGTCTACCGCCAATCCGCATATTCGTCACGAGGTCGTGGTGTGACGTCATTGGTAGTGGTCGGGAGTATGTTGTTCTAGAGAGCAGGCAGGTCGGCGGCCCCCTCGATCTTCATGTTCTTGTTGAGTTGCAGCTTTCAAAGGTGTTTGCATCGCGATCTAGGATCTTAACAATGTCTCTTTTTTTACGTTATGGGATGCCACCATAGTCTTCGTTTATAAGTCGGCGAATCGGCGTTCGGTAAACTCTTTTGCGTGTATAGGGTCCAGTTTCGAGTGTATATTGTCAACATATCGAAACCACCAGCGGGGTGCGTGCGGTGTATTGGCCATGATATTTTATTCTATGTCCATAAGTGCATCACAGACAATCATTGACACTTACAATTCCACAACGGCCCCATGGATTTGCTGGTAGAATTCATCCTGGAAAATAAAGTAAGAGCACCCTAGCACTATCGCAAACACTTCTGCGATCTCCGTCGGCTGCATAGTGGTTCAAGTTTCCGTTTGCGTTGAGTTTTTCTTTGATACACTTCAATCCTTTAACTACAGTGACACTGGTGTATAGTGCAGTCAAGTGGTCTGAGTTCCGTTCCTGCTTTTCTTCAATTCTCCGCTTGCTAATAATCTCACTGAACTATTTGGAATTTGTCATAATTATGTATCCATGTCTCTCCTATTATTGGTGCATGATGGAGGCTATATGTTTTGAGCATTAATTTTGTGGTTTATACTATCTATACTACTGACTATTGGACGCAGGGGCATGTTCTGTTTGTGGATATTGGTAGGCCGTAGAATCGAGATAACATGTTGTGGGGTGGCAGTCTGAAGAACACCTTTGAAATGTTTGAAAGCTACCGATCTACTTTCATAAATAATAAGCTCGGAAGTAGTGTGTAAACCTTTGATAAGCATGTCAAACTTGAGCAGGTGAATATTCATCATACGACATCTACACATGCACATTGTATGGAACG
>CM032661.1:26537730-26551971 GCA_019095985.1 Streblospio benedicti
TCTAGTACACAGAGCGCATGTCGCTTAAAAAACTTCTATGATCAACATTAAAAATAAAATCATGTGTCGTTGATGAATAGAGATACAAATTAAGATATTGGCTATAGTGATGTGTTGCTTAAAATTAGACAAAAAAAATCGTGTGTTGCCAAATAAGTAGGTTGTTTTTTATACATTATATTTTGTATAAATATGTAGGTTGGTTTCTTTTATTGCATGCCCTCTGCTTGAATATTATATTTTGTGATCTGGACTTGGTATGTGTTTGCCAGAGCATTATGTGGATGTGCATTCTATTCAAACATTTTTGTGCCAAATAAAAAAGGTCGCTATTAGTTGTTGTCTCCCTCTCCCTTCCTTTGTCACACATTTACTTACTACTCACGCAACTGAGGATGCACATGAACGGTTCATTCTATCATTCCGTGCAAAAATCACCGCCAATAACTCACGCTGATTGGTCAATCTCCGTGCTCAATTTTGCGATGGAAAAGACGCTCCCAAAAAAAACCACAGCGCTAGTCTAACCTCCTCACAATATCAATACAGCCGCTGACGTAGCAAGACGTGTTTCGTTGTTGCGGAGAGCAACAGTTTAGACTAACGCCTCCGCACGCTCAAAACTGTAGGAATTGATGTCTCTGCGCGCTCAAAACAACAAAAAAATTGACTTGAATGTTGAATGTTATAATATGATTTATTTTAAAACAAAATGGATTTTAATCATGATAGAATGGTGATTGACCACTGATTGTCGTGTCAACGCAAAATTGAGCATGCTGACGTCTGATTTACCTGTCGTTCGGGCAAAATTGACGTCAGCATGCTGCGGACCTGCATTGCGATTGAGCAATCTCGTGGTCACCCCTACAATATACAGAGTAATCAAGAAAATGCACAATAAAACTCACCTGTGTATGAAGGTTGGAGATGGATTAACAGACGAATTTGCTGTGATATCGGAGTGCCGCAAGGTGACAATCTCAGTACAACACTTTTTTTTAACATTTTTATTATTCAAATATCTTTGATAAGACAGCCAATCTAGTAGAGCTATCATAACTTCTCTCGAAGTTGCTTACTCAATTACACTTACAATATACTAGAGTAATCAAGAAATTAACAAAAAAACCTTTGACCACCTGTGTATAAAAGGTTTGAAAGATATCTTCAAACAACGAAAAGACGCATTTTGGTTGTGATAGGCTAAGTCCGGCATTGCACCTAAAAGTTGACAATCTCAGTACAAAATCTATTTTAACATTTTTATTGAACTAGAAATATTTCTTTAGCATTGATAAGACAGTCACAGTGCTAGCCCTGCCGGCGTTTCGCAAAAACCGTCTTCTATCGAATCGGTCGGCTTATGTGACTTTTAAAAGACACATTGATCTAATGATGATCGCTGGGAATTGGGTTGAACAAAGACATCGTTGCATATCTAGAAACATTATTAAAAAATCTCGGCGATAGCGTGTGCTGTTTCACCATCTGCCGGTCGATTATCGGCGATCATCGCTCGGCAAAAATGGGGGTCGGTGACCTCGTTGATTGCATCGGACAATCAGTTGACAAAATGGACGTTACATTTTCTGACCGGAGCAATGTCGATATTCATTTGACATCTACCGACACTGTATCGGCATCCGATCGCTGTCTGTTCAACAAAAAAGATGGAACTGAGCTTATTCATCAGGCATCGATCTGTGTTCGAAAACGTGCACCGAACATCGGCAATGCATGACAGATTGCGTGGGCCGAGCATCGGCGGATGCATAAACTCAATAAAATTCACAGACTTGTCACCGACCCCATTTGCCGGCGTTTCGCCGATAATCGACCGGCAGATGGTGATGTATCGAAACCGCATCTTTTTCAAATATGTGGGGTTATAGTCACAAAGCTCAGCCGATGAGGATATCCGATGCACCACCGATGCGATTTTCACCGGGCACCGGCCAAGCTCGGGCGATAACCGGCTGGCGTTTAAGGTGTAACACCGAGTTCGTGGCAGCTGGGCGGGGAGGGGGGGGGTAACTTCGACGTTAAAATCGTAAGTGCTGTCACCGAGCTCTGCCATCACAGACCCATCCTTACTACATCGCATTACGCCTCAGCCGGCGTACGACCGACTATCAGCCTGTGCCTGTCGTGCAAACAACACAATTCCTGTAAGTAATGCCGGTAGCCGCTGGCACATCGGCAGAAAAATAACTACGTACATCGGCCGGTCGCCTGGCGGAGCACTTCAGGTGTCACCGAGCTATACCGCTGACGAGGAGAGCTTGGTAACAGCCAAAAAATCCACCGAGCTCCACCGATGCCGGACATATACCGAACATTGTGACTTCGGCATTAAACATAAACAGTTATATACATGTATGTTTTAATTAAATACAATGTACATGTTCTAATAGGTCAAATTGTAGAACAGCCCTGAGTTTTCTGAGCTCATCTTGTCTGGGGTTCAGGTGAACTTCAATAAAATTGCTTTTGCATTGGTCCTTTTGTTTTCCCAATACAAACAAGATAAGTTTCACTCTTGATTGCCACAAGATACCAGCTGACAACTTCCTAAACGGATTTCATTCCAATCGTTTTTTCAGTGCCCACATTTTCTGTTCTGAACGGGTTTGATTGGCTAGATTAAAATTGGTTTGCATTGTGCATTTGCATAATGGCAGGCTTCTTTTAAATTTTAGATAATTGGAATGAACCATTAAACATCACGTATTAATTAACAGCCCTATTTAGCTATATGATAAGCATCCCATTGCAAGTTACTGGAAAGTCCTTCATATGTATCTATTTGTTGATAACATATGCATTTTTTGGTGATCTATTCTTGTAGAGAATGACTGCTGGATGAATAAGGGACACTATGCACATGGCCGCGAGTAGACTGTTCACCTGCAAACAATATACATGTACATTACAGTTAGTACACTTATAATTTACAAAAAACAAAGAATGTTTGGATCTTATAGAGAAATTAGGTACCGGAATCTGACCAGACGACATCCACAATATGAAGGGAAACTGTAGGAAGTTCATTATCCCCACAGTGGCAAAGGAGAATGCCACAACGGACCCGTAATGATGTCCAGGGAACCTAGATCAGAAGAATATACGTTGGTAACGATGTAAGAAACTATCTTCACTGTAAAAAGCAGAATATGTCTTATATGTAGTTATCATAAAGTTAAACCATATCCTGTACAACAATCTTCCTGATACCCCTCTAAATTATGAATACGTTTTAAGGCTATGTCCCACCGGCTCTGCATAGTGAAAGCAGATGGAAAAAGGATAAAAATTTCAAAATTTTTTAATATTCCAGCAATGCACCAGGTATACTATATACTCTATTTGTACTCAGACAGTGCCTCGCCGGTCCCTTGACATATTTCCAACATGAGTGCAAAACGGTCAATTTGCTCAATGGCTTGTGAGCATACAGCTCGAAATTCCTTGAAACTGTGAGCATCAAGCTCAAACCATATGAAAGATCTTACATTCAATATTATTATAAAAACATCGAACTCTCTATGTAGATGTGTATACTGGCACAAATCAAATTGTGCACGTGTTTGAGGACTGATCATAAATTGGACAAAGTATATACCAACATGTACATGCATTTACGTGTAAAACAGATTTCACCTATTCATAAATCAAAACACTTACACATAAGAAAGATATGGAAAGCAGACGGACCAAAGTGCAGACCTGTGGATTACATGGAAGATATAGGCAACAGGAACAATGACAGCATGGTTCACATCAATCGCACTGCCTGCAATGTGAAGAGATTCATCTCTACTAGCCTCTACTAACCTTACCCTTAATTTGTTTGTAATTGTTCCTAAAGGGAATTACAGTCATTTTGATATGGTTAGCAATTCGTGCATGTATGCTCTTGAAATAAGGCAAAAGGTCGTTCATAAAAACCCTCATCAGTACATAATGCTGTTTATTGTTTTTTGTGGATACAAGTTAATGATAACTTACACGTTTAGTACGATTATCAGTAATTCATGATAACTATCAGTAGTTTCTGTACCTATGATGACAATGAGTGATTCTCCCAGACCAGCAATCGGGACAAGGCACAAATTTATCCAAAATGGACAAGATTTCCCAGCAAGTGTTGTTGGCCTATCTGTGAAATATGGATGGAAGAACAACTGTGGATGAACATAAACCTCCAGGAATATAGGCTCAATGATATGATATTAATTAATGGAACATGAAATAAACATTAGATATGATTTTAACAGTAAGGATTTTTTAAGGATCGTGAGCAAGTTCTTTACACTTGTTTACTGATTGAAACATTGGGTACGATACTAGTACCAAAACGACTGTGAGGTGGCATATAAATACATATCAATGATGTACAATTATGTATCAAAATAGTTACTAAACTCTTAGTACCATATTGCCGCTCTCAGTGTGCATGCACACGATCAACCAGACCCTGTGATACTACACCGTAGCAGGATGAAATGATAATGACTTATTATTGTTTATCTAAATTATTCCCAAAATGCAATCATTTGTAGCCACCTGGTGACTGGTTATAGTACTACGTATAGTGGTGATCGTGTATGTTATGACTTTCAATTATAATCTTTCTTGCAGTGAATGTTTTGTTTAGAACATACCTGTCAGCTTGGAAAGCTTCCAGTCGATAAATGTGCCAAAGCTTGGTGATATTAGAATGTCAGCTAACTGCACGATGCCGAGAAGGGTCAAGTAAAAGTTTACTGTAAAATAGAAAATATAATTCTTATTGAAAATGGAGTTGAATTGGTTCACAGCACTTGATCTCAAACAAAACTATCATGAAAGTATTATTCAATAGTAGCAATATAAAGCTGCTTCTGGTTTGGTGTCTATTCTATAGTATACATGTATGTGTAAAACTACTGAACGACAAACATGGTTGGTTAATTGAAGCATTTTTAATGAAATATACACGCATAAAACAAACAGTCTAGTTTCAATCTAAGGTGTCCCATCCACGTTCACGTTTAGCAATGTGGCACACCCAATACGCAAGTTCAACCAAACTAAACTTAAAAGGGTCCAGTCCAGTCGAGGTCTCAGACCAGATGAGACTACCTGCTATATCTTTATCTCTTGGAGAAACTTATATTGAAATATATTTGGAACTAAAGAAACAAATAGATGTGCGTAGATCTACTGTCCTACAAACCTTCATCATTGGTGTCGGTGATTTCAAGGAGCCAGGAGTTAAGTCCCGCAATGAAGAATGCAGAGCGCAGGTAGTGGATGCCCAGCCAAAGTCCATGCAGAATATTTTCAGAGGACAACATCAGATCCCCCAGTGTCTCAGGCTCAAGTGCGACATTCTCAACCTTTTTCTCTATCACCATACCTGGTTGTAATATTTATATGGCATGGTCATTTCGTTGTTCCCAAACACGTGTGTGCGGGGCTTATGATTAGTGAACGTGGGTGGGGTGGGTGGGGGTATGAACGGCATTTACTCCAGAAATAGCGTAAGAAACTTGATTGGTCGCTATTAACCTTTCGTCTTCACATTTATCAGCTAGTATATATCATCATATAAACACTATAACACAATATTTGAATACCATTGACGCAAACAGCCAACATAACTTAAGCTTAGGGCACCACCGGCTGTACTTCTTCTCTAATGCCAAAATCTCATAGAGACCAGTGCGTATCCAGTGCAGTTAAAGTAAGTTAAAAGTATGTTTTAGGCAGTATGAAGACAGTAGCAAATAGTTGATGTGACTTTCTCTACGGCCAGTACAGGAGTTGGCTGGCCTTGGGTCGGATGTAAAGGCCCAATAAACCAGGCCTGACATTACACCACTTAAATAGCTACACATCCAAAATGTCTGCATGGCCGGATGTGCCCTGGGCTTAAGCACGTAGCAATGGTTGGGTAAACACATTGGACACATCGTACTTGAGAATCACACAATTGCCTTGGTTGATTGGTTTTAACCCTCATCAGTACATTAACCAAAACACCTTAATCAGTACAATAGGGGTCCATTTGGACCCCAATCATTTGATGTGATTTTCTTTTCAATTCATGATCTTTCTGTGATGCAAATACATTCATATGTTAATTATGACTGTGTCAGATAAAATAACAAATAAAGTGTTATGTTTCTATTATATACATATTTTAATAGGTCAAATTATCGAACAAGTCTTTGTTGTTCTGTACCAGTCGTGTCTGGGGTCCATGCGGACCCCAATAAAACCACCTTTTGTATTGGTCCTTATGTATAACCAAAGAAAATAATTTTCATTCTTGATAATGGGAAGATATGCGCTGACAACTTTATTTAAGGCCTTCAATCAAAAAATCCAATGCACCCTGCATTTTCTGTTTCTCGAGTGTAGTCCATCCGGACCCCAAAGCAAATATTTTTATGTACGTCCTAATATTTAACTAAATGAAATAATATTCGGTACTGATAAAGACAAAATATAGGGTGACAACTATTAAAAAAGGAATTGAAGATATACCGAGCGGATAAAAATATATCACATAAAGTATACCCTGGGGTCCGAACGGACCCCTAATGTACTGATTAGGGTTAATTACCTTTATCTCTACTAGAATCCATGTCGGTAACAACGTCCTCCATCTGCAAACCTGGCGGATTGACGTTAAACCACGGAAAGAGGAAAACTGAGTTGAGCATGTAGATTACAGCCAAGCCGGACAGCAGGCCCACAGAATAGACATAATGTATTCCTGCTCCGTCATTGTACACTATCTGTATAGAGAGGTGATATGCATAGTGTTTGTAATATATATTCAAAATAGTGTTACAGAGTTTCACACTATCTATATTAATTCTATAAAGATTTCTACCATACCACGGTGAGTTTGTTTTGGTTTATAATACAAGGCACATTCTCTATATTGGAGTGTAAGGCAGGGGAATAGCTACCCTATATAACAACAGGAACTAGATGTATCTACTTACTTTGACTAGTACAAACATCCAGAGAGAAAGATTCATACCGACGAAAATGATATTCATTATAAGATTAGCCTTGTCACCTGCCAGCAACGCCACCTGGTATAGGAGAGTAATATCACAAAGCACGTATTTACTAATGTCTGTGGAGTATGGAACATTGTCAACACAGATCATGAATGAGAAGAGCGTTCAAGTTAAAAAATATGAGCAACATAATTACCCTTGCATGGGTAGAGACAATAAAGGTACTGGCAATCGCCATGAGGATGAACCCTGGAAACATCAACCATGGTATTTCTGGGAAAATAACATATTCATGTATGTGTATGTATTGGCCTTTGCTAATGCACTATATATGACATAACATCCATACAAAACCTGTCTATAAATATGCATTCCATATTCGAAAAATAACATTGTGGCAGGTTGTGTCCATGTAGTCATAAAGGTAATGATATAATCAATCCAACTTCTTAACTTACCAGCCGATACAAAAGCCAAGCATGCAAGCCCTATAAGTGAGCAGGACCTGTTAGAAATTAAAACGACACATGATTCTGTAGCATATGCAAGGTGTATAAGCAATGTGCATGGTTGACACCAGTAAAGGCCCACACATATATCGAGGGGTTCCGGTGTGTTTATTAGCTTGAGAAAAAAACCTGAACTTTTAGCATACAGCCATTGGCATATATGTACCACATACCCTGACACAAAGCGACTGGTGAAGATGCCCCTGCGGTCGATGACAATGCCTGCTGGGATGTACATGAATGCCCACATGCAACTGCCGATAGAGTAGCACAGCGCCAGTTGGTAAGACTGCGCCTCACAACTTACAGGGCCATGGGAGCTAGAAATACGGTAAATGGGTGTACGGTATACTTACTTGGCTAGGCAAGTTTCCATGTGAGGAAGTAAAGTTTAACATTAACACATTATAACAGTAACAGCCAAAATGATGAGCCCAAGTGGGATGGTGTAACATAAATGAATCAATACAAAATGTTCCTGCCCTTACCGTGCAGTGAGTGTACAGTGTCTGCATTGAAGCTCACGTGTGGAATTTCTTGCACTGTATGACTAACGGTTGTCGAACAACGGATATTAGTTTTGATAAAATTTCATTGGTGATGAATTTGATGAAGCGTATTGGTTTTGAAGTGTTGACTTAGTTTCATAGATACACATTACTCATTCACGTGGCTGAATTGCTACTCAAAATAATCCTTAAAGTTATGTGTCATGATATTGGCTTACAACATTATTCAACAGCAAACAAACTTTATTCATGCATACTTGTCATATAGAATTACAAATAAATTGTGCTACTAACCCATTGATTTGGATAGTGGTGTCATTCTCACTGCCCACATCACAAAGATCAGAGTACACACCAGCGTGCTGATACACATAGGCGAGGGAATTCCAACCGAAGATGGTGATTGCATATAGAAAACACTCCAGTGTTGCCACAACATAGATGCCCAGCTTCCGAGGCATGGTGTAGTCCACCGTTTCCAATCTTGCATCTCTTGACGTAGGATCCGTGCAAAATGCTTTTTTAATAGCCGTCATTTTATTGCAAAATGGGTGTTTTTGGATACCTTCGCTGTGTGGAATCTGACCTTGTATTTCCAGTAGCTGTGTTCAACAAACCGGCTAAGTCTTATGGGTAATGCTACATGTATATGTCAGCAGATCTCTGTATATGAAAATATTACCTCCATGACTTTGCCAGATATACACAATGTAATCTCTCATGTCCATGTTCTGCATCTGCTGATGGTCTCACCAAACTGATTTGAATTCTTGGTATGACTTTCAGTCTTTCGAAATTTCGAAGAAATTATTGGTGGTAGATATTTTGAGCACTTGTATGGTAAATCTGTTAATGTCAACGACCGCCGATGACGTCACACCACCATCACGTGACGAATAGGCGGATGTCGGTAGACTGAAGCAGATCTGAGAAGTATTGAAAGTTATCAAGGTATGCTTTACAAAAAATACCCCAAAGCAAAGTTTAATGATGCACATTAGGCATCCTAACTTGTGCAGGTGAGTATCCAATATACAGCAATATTATTGAATAATGCATAACGCATAAAACAGCTGGAAATCGTACTTGAGCAATGAAGAGGACTCTTCATAACCTGATTTTCACAACACCATGAGCTGAATGTACTTGCCATTATATGATAAGAATAATAATATAAGAAGTTATTTGGACGCAAAGCGCCACCACAATACTACCGTTTACATAAGTGTAGCCTATAATTTATGTTCATCATTTTCGCCTCATTGTGCACATTACATGCCAATTCCAATGTCCAATCTATCTACTTTCAAGTGGGGTTTCAAGTATTTATAAATTATCTAAGTATGTGTATGTTCACTGCTATACAGATATCAAAACATATAAACATAACACAAATCATTAGTTTATTTAAATTTCGCGTCTATAGACTCCTCATAAAAAATCCAATATATGAATTTTTGGTTAGGAGTCTCTAGAATCGAAATTTTAAACAAGCAAATGTTTTTAATGTTTACCTGTTTTACCAACTATATACCAGTGAATAGACACATACTTGAATGAAGCCTTATGTCATATACCTAATAAATAGAACTTTAAACTTTTTAATTAATTCATAGTCATGTGATATTTCCCCATTTCACGTCAATCAAGATATTTACTGACGTGCCTGCTTTTGAATTTAGGTAACTAGATAGCGTACCGGTACCAAAAACATCGCTTATTAACACGCCCTATTAATCTATATAAAAGGCATATCTATTGCAATACAAGTAACTGTAAAGTCTTTCATATGGGTCTGTAACTTTGATATATATGAACTTGAATAGTCGAAAATGCTTTGATAGGTTATTATACGAGTGGGGGTGAAAAATCAGGCAATATATAGTCTCACTGAGTGTCGAGTATGACAGAACAAAATGAGTGAGGGAAGCGAACAACTTCTGTTGAGGTCCACACGAGGTGAGATATTGTCTGATCTGTCACCCACACTCGTATAACAACCTTTTCCTCTCATGTTTATTCATCATTTTAGGTCGTAAACTTTGTAGAGTAGGAAATCATTTTTTTGCACTTTGTACCTACGTCTCTCAGCCAATCAGAATCGAGTTTTTTCAGCAAAAATGAGACAACATTTGTATCCCTATATTTTATTGATCTGCTTGGATAGTTGGATATGTGTGGTTTTCTACAATATATAAATAATAAAGAGGTAAAAATGTCCTGAATCAATAATACATGAAGACTAAAGATTCAAATCAATTACAATTATTCAAAGCATAATTTCTTACATGAAATATAATGAGCCGACTTAATATTTTATGTTTTCTCATTACTGGCGCCATTATACACTATTCATTTTCAAGGTCACCTAATTTACATGTACATGTTCTGTAAACCATATTGTACAGCTTGGAAGCATTATTCAGCAGCTGAAGCAAAGCCAGAGTTTGTTTTGTTTGTAACTAATATATAACGATGTGGCACTTTGCCGATTAAAGCTTTCCACCGGGTCTTTTTCAACATTTTCTGGAATAGCTTTTCTAAAGCTTGAAAGAAAACATTCAAACTTAGTACAATGCGTAGGCCTACATGCCCACCAAACATAAACTGTATCAAATTTTGGCACTTTGCCAAGTTTGCCATTATAATATTTTTTTTATTTCGTTCTTCCACTTAAAAGCCACGTGCCACTAGTTTCTGCGTATGGTGGGCGCATAAATATTTTATATCTCAAGCATCTGCTGATGGATAACCCCTTTTGGCATTAAATGATTTCCCCCCAGCGCATAGTCAACTACAGCCGCCACTAGGCTGGCACAAACCCGACGTAAGAAAAGCAGACAGTGAAAGCAAGGTCAGCATAACCCCGACGCACAACCGACGCACACAAAAAGTCTCAGCCAGATTTTTGTGTGTGTGTATGCTGTGCGTCGGGGTTACGCTGACCTTGTGTTCACTGTCTGCTACCCGCTGAACATACGTCTACAGTCTCGTAACCAGAGCCCAAAAAGCGAGGTGGCAAATTTTGATTTCGTCAGCGTGGGGGTGGGGAGTTGTCTTCATAAATCATATAAAAAGCGGTGGGTTGTCTTCATAGACCATATAAAAAAGCGGTGGGGCATAGCTCAAAAGCGGTGGTGCATTTGGGGCATTGGCAAAAGCGGTGTGGCATTCGACGTACCTGCCACATGCTGGTTACGGGCTTGTCTACAATACGTTGAACACCTGCTGAATGTACGCAATCGTACGCTAAATGTGCGTCAAGCTTACGCCAACGTTTCATCTGCCCACCATATGCTTCCAAATACGTGCCGCATGTTCGGTGCATGTTTGACGTTTGTTTGGCGTATGTTTGGCGTATGTTTGGCGTGTGGTCGACATACAAAAATCAATGGATTATAGATTGCGGCAAAGGAACACTGGGTCGGTGTAGCCGGCAGATGCTCAGCGTAGATGAAAAAATCTGAATATCCGATTTTTATCTGCAGGGCGTAAGTTGCCACTGCGCCGGACGCAGTGGGACGTGGCGTTTAGTGTCAACACTGTTTGAAACATAACCATAAAATTGGCATAATTACCTCAAAGATTACAGCGTCACTAGAACAAGTTGACTCATGTGCAATAGATGTTTTTGTCGAGGCATATTTAGAAAGCCCCTGCAATATACATGTAGGTGTAGTGTGAATGACACATCAAATAAGACCTTTTCTCCTATGATTTGATTGCAAAGTATACATCTTTTTTTTACACATGAGACAACATCTTTCTAGCAATGATGAGCTCTCTGAGCACCTTTGATCTAGTTTATAATCTGCAATATCGTTGCAGTAATGTGCGCTACAGTGTCTATTTGTTGATAACATATGCATTTCTTGGTGATCTATTCTTGTAGAGAATGACTGCTGGATGGATAAGTGACACTATGCACATGACGGCGAGTAGACTGTTCACCTGCAAATAACATGCATATATACATTACTGTTAATACATTCATAATTTACAAAATACAAAAAATCTCACGATATGTATCTCATAGAAACATTAGGTACCGGAATCTGACCAGTAGACATCCAGATTATCAAGGGAAACTGTAGGAAGTTCATTATCCCCGTTGTGACAAACGAGAATGCCACTACTGACCCATAGTGATGTCCTGGAAACCTGGATCAGAATAGTTAATGTGTATGCGTTGATAACAATTGCAAGAAACCATTTTCACTATAAAAGTCAGTTATAGAAATGTTTCTCATACATAGTTATCATAAAATTAAACCATATGGAATGCAACACTCTACCTTCTTCCACTCTTGAAATATGACCACATTTTATTAAAGCACTAAGCTAAAACTAATGTATATGGAAGTTATTACATTCAGCAAGCTTATAAAAGCTTGAACTGTCTATGTAGATGTGCATTGTAACACAAATCAGATTTTATCTATTCATGAATTAGAACACTTACACATAAGCAAGATATGGGAAAAAGACGGACCAAATTGCAGACCTGTGGATTACATAGAAGATGTAGGCAACAGGAACAATAACAGCATGGTTCACATTGACGGCGCTGCCTGCAATGTGAAAAGATTAGGCTAAACATTTGAAAGATAAAATGGTTTTACAAGTCATGTCAATATAATACGGTTAGTAATTCATGCACGTAAATGTATGCTCTTAAAATAACGTTTAGGTGGTTCACACATAAATTAATTGCGTCGCTTCAGCAGCTGAAACGAAAGCCTTGTGATCACTTCGTTTGTATGTCAGTATGTATGTATATATGTCTCTGAACAAGCTAGAGAGTTTACCAATGAATCGTTTTTGTTCAAACTTTACTCAACTATGAGGTATGAGGCGACACCGAAGTATTTCGATTTTGGGCACTCTGCCAATTAAATTGTGGTTTCCACAGAGCCATATATGGTCCATTTTGGACATTTTCTCCAGTATCTTTAATATTGCTCGGATGGACACATTCAAACTTGGTACAATGCTTACATGCCTAGAGGCCATCACATGAATTCAATTTTGGCACTTTGCCAATTTAAGCGTAATTTCCAGACGGCAATTTTAGATCATTTTTTGCCATTTTTTCAGTAGTTTCAAAACAGCTTGAACCATGAGTTCCAAATTTCATACACTGCTTATATACCTAGTGCCCATCACCAGTGTCCAATCTTGGCACTTTGCCAATCAAAGTGTTCTCTCCAGAAGACCACTGGTGGTCAATTTCGGCATTTTTATCTTGACACATGACTCCCAATATCATGGGAGTGGAGTGGTGACCACCACCTACATAAAACTTTGGCCCTTTGCTAACTAAATGGAAAGTGCTCAGAGAGCACAGCATTGTGTGGCAGTTTATAGACATTTTAGTTTTTTTTTCTATTTTCTACAATACTTTCAATACAGTTTGAACCACGACCTCCAAATTTCATTCTCTGTTCACATACATAGTGACAATCAAATGTGTTCATCTTTGGCACTTTTCCAATTAATGTATGCCGTTTTTGTTCAATATTCAACACTCGTATTAATAGTATCAATGCCTTTGAAGAAAAATCTTCAAACTTGGTTCACTGTTTACATTCATCGAAACCATCATGAGTTTTCAATTTTCGCTATTTGCCAAGTAAAGTATAGGTTCCAGGTAGCCATTTTAATTCTTTTAAAGATTTCATTATTTCTGAATTTCCACTTTAACTACAATCTTCATGCTTATGGAATATTTTTATCGCTCATATGTCAACGTTGTTCTAGTGACGCTGTGTTCTTTGAACACTTTTGATCTAGTTCTAATCAGTACATTAACTAAACACCCTAATACATGTATATAATCAGTACTTTAGAGGTCCATTTTGGACACCAACCATTTCGTGTAGTTCTGTTTTGAATTCATGGGAGCCATTCATGATCTGGTACAAATACATTCATATGATAATTCTGACTCTGTCTGATGATGATAACGAAGAAAGAGTTATGCTTTTATTATAATGGAAATAGTTCATTATGTCAAATTATCTCACAGCCTTGTGTTTTCTGTACTCTGTTGGTCTGCAGTTCGTGCAAACCCTAACACAATTATTTTCACGTAGGACATTTAATTTGATTTAATAAAATAAGCTTCATTCCTGATAATGGCAAGATATGAGCTAACAATTTCCTAAGAAGACTCCCATTGAAAGACAAAAATTCAGT
>CM032661.1:26552071-26581828 GCA_019095985.1 Streblospio benedicti
ACATACCGGAATCTGACCAGTAGACATCCAAATTATCAAAGGAAACTGTAGGAAGTTCATTATCCCCGTTGTGACAAACGAGAATGCCACTACTGACCCATAGTGATGTCCAGGAAACCTGGACCAGAATAGTTAATAATGTATGCGTTGATAACAATTGCAAGAAACCATTTTCACTATTAAAGTCAGTTATAGAAATGTGTCTCATACATAGTTATCATAAAAGATAAACCATATGGAATGCAACACTCTACCTTATTCCACTCTTGATATATATGACCACATTTTATTAAAGCACTAATCTAAAACTCATGTATATGGAAGTTATTACATTCAACATGCTTATAAAAGCTTGAACTGTCAATGTAGATGTGCATTGTAGCACAAATCAGATTTTATCTATTCATGAATTAAAAACACTTACACATAAGCAAGATATGGAAAAAGACGGACCAAATTGCAGACCTGTGGATTACATAGAAGATGTAGGCAACAGGAACAATGACAACATGGTTCACATTGACGGCACTGCCTGCAATGTGAAAAGATTAGGTAACAAAACTAAGCATCTGAAAGATAAAATGGTTCCAACTTCCACAAGTCATGTCAATATAATACGGTTAGTAATTCATGCACGTAAATGTATGCTCTTAAAATAACGTTTAGGTTGTTCATGAAACATAATTTGATTTTAATCAGTACATTAACTAAACACCCTCATACATGTATATAATCAGTACTATAGAGGTCCATTTTGGACACCAACCATTTCGTGTAGTTCTGTTTTGAATTCATGGGAGCCATTCATGATCTGGTACAAATACATTCATATGATAATTCTGACTCTGTCTGATGATGATAACGAAGAAAGAGTTATGCTTTTATTATAATGGAAATAGTTCATTATGTCAAATTATCTCACAGCCTTGTGTTTTCTGTACTCTGTTGGTCTGCAGTTCGTGCAAACCCTAACACAATTATTTTCACGTAGGACATTTAATTTGATTTAATAAAATAAGCTTCATTCCTGATAATGGCAAGATATGAGCTAACAATTTCCTAAGAAGACTCCCATTGAAAGACAAAATTCAGTGCACATTGCATTTTCTGTTTTCAACGGGTGTGGGATCCGTGCAGGCTGCAATCATATTTCTTATGTACAAATATCACAAAATGTATACCCTTTATATACTGATTATAGTTACGAGCTTTAATTTTATTTTTCATTTACAAGTTAATGATAATAATTCTTAGTAAATTTGGTACCTATAATGACAATGAGTGATTCTCCAAGACCGGCGATAGGGGCTAGGCACAAATTCATCCAAAATGGGCAAGATTTCCCTGCAAGCGTTTTTGGACTTTCTGGAAAATATGAATGAACAAACAACTATGAATGAACGTAACAGTCTGGAATATAGGTCCATTGGTATCACATTACTTATTGGAAAAGAAAATGCAAATACAAATTATTTAAACGGTAAGAAATCGTGAAGATGTCGTATTATATTACTTTCAAATTTAATCTAACTTGTAGTAACTGTTTTGTTCCGATCATACCTGTCAGCTTGGAAAGCTTCCAGTCGAGAAATTTGCCGACACTTGGTGATATTATAATGTCTGCTAACTGCACAATGCCGAGAATGGTCAAGTAAAAGTTTACTGTTAAAACAAAAATATTATTAAATAATAGCAAAATATAGCCAGGGCACACAGCAGCAGCAGCAGCAGCAGCAGCAGCAGCAACAGCAATAAGAACAAAAACATCAGCAACAACAACATCAGCTACAGCAATGATATACCATAATTTGTAAAACTTGCTTTAACAACAGGTAGAAATTTGATTAAACTAGAATAAACCTGATATTAAAAAGGAACAAATATATGTACATGTACATGTACATGTACTAGGTAAACCGTAGCTACAAACCGTCATCATTAGTGTCGGTGATTTCAATGAGCCATGAGTTAAGTCCCGCTATGAAGAAGCCAAAACGAAGGAAGTGGATCCCAAGCCATAGTCCATGCAAAATATTCTCAGTGGACAGCATCAGATCATTCAATGACTCTGGCTCAGGTGTGAAAGTTTCAACCTTTTTCTCCATCGCCATACTTATTTCTTCACCTGGTTGCAAATTTAAGAGGACAGTTATTTCATTGCTGGAAGATACAGGGGGTTGACAGCCCATACCTTTTCTGCAGGCTAAATTGTGCTGTAGCTCCAGCTCTGGGAAATATTGGATCTGCCACTTCATACAATTATCTTATTGATGATTTTAATCAGATTATCATATATTATCATAACCACAATATTACAGCATAATATTTGTTTTGCATTAATTTATACAAAAACATAGCTTTAGAAGCAAGAGTCAATGTTTGGGTAACCTAATTGGACATGCTGTACTTAAGAATCACACGAGTGCACGATTTTATTTTAGTCACCTTTATCACTACTTGAATCCACATCAGTTACAACATCTTCTGGTTGTAGACCTGGCGGGCTGACATTAAACCACGGAAAGAGGAAGACTGAGTTGAGCATGTAGATTACAGCCAAGCCGGACAGCAGGCCCACAGAGTAAACAAAATGTATTCCTGCTCCGTCGTTGTACACAATCTGTACGAACAGATGATATAATAGTGTGTGTTTTAACAATATAGGTACTATACATTTAGAATAGTTTTACATTGTTTCACAAATATTTATATCAATTTGATATAAAGTTGTCCAAAAAAAACAGATTTTTTTTTTTAGTTTCTGATGCAAGGCTATTGGTGTGTACACCCGCTGGTAACTTACTCTGTAGCAACAGGAGCTAGATGTATCTACTTACTTTGACAATTACAAACATCCAGAGAGAAAGATTCATCCCGACTATTATGATATTCATGAGAAGATTAGCCTTGTCACCTGCCAGCAACGCCACCTGATATAGGAGAGTGTCATCACAAAGCATGTATTCACTAATATCTACGGAGAAACTGGACTAATGTACCCACACGTCATGAATCCAAATACATACATTAAGTCTAAAGTTTTAAAATATTAACCTTTGTATGGGTAGATATAATGAAGGCATTGGCAGTTGCTATTAGCATGAAACCGGGAAACATCAACCATGGCATTTCTGGAGAAAATTGCATATCCTCTTATGGGTACATGTACATATGTATGTATATTTGTCACTAATACTCAATGTCTGAAATGCCGGATAAAAATTATAAACTACACACTGTACCACTATGTTACCCTGCAGTTATTTAGTAAATCAATTAACTTGAAGCTTACCAGCCGATACAAAAGCCAGGCATGCAAGCCCTATAATCGAGAAGGACCTGTTAGAAATAGAAGAGATCTGTAGCATGCGTATAGACACATGGATTGATGATGCCATTTAAGAAACGCATATATCAATTCGTTTATGGATTTTAACATGGTTATTAGCTTGAGAGTGACCACAACATATGGACTACAGCTATTGCCATACCCAGACACAAAGCGACTGGTGAAGATGCCCCTGCGGTCGAGGACAATGCCTGCAGGGATGAACATGAATGCCCACATGCAGCTGCCGATAGAGTAACACAGCGCCAGCTGCTGAGACTGCGTCTCACAACTCACTCGACCATGGGAGCTAGAATTACGTAAAGGTGTACGCATTAATCAATCTACTTGCCTGGGTATGTGTGCTTATGACGACATAGTACATCCTAAGTGTGATATTAATGTATTATGACATGGTAAAAGCCAAACTAATGAGGTGAAGTGCAAAATTGTAAGGAGTATAACGTCAGCAAATTAGTACACAGAGATGTTCCTGCTATTGCCAACAGTGAGTGTGCACTGTTTGCATGGAGATTCGTACCTATGGAATTGCCTGCACTTCAAGGTTGTTCTAACCCCCTGGGGTTATTATCATTATTATTATTGATGGCGCTTATGAGCTATGATTTGATAGGAATCCTTGGTTTGAAGAGTTGACATTGTATCATAGATGCACATTACGAACCCTGCATGCTCATTTATATGGCTGCATTGCTACTCAGAACGATCTTTAAAGTCTCTTGTCTTTGTCATGATATCGACCTATGCCAATATTCAACAGCGAATAAGCTGAGCATATAAATACATGTGATCTACATGTTACATAACAAAAATCTACTAACCTATTGCCTTGTATTGTAGTGACATTCTCACTCCCCACGACACAAAGGTCAGAGTACACGCCTTCATACTGATACACATAGGCGAGGGAATTCCAACCGAAAATGGTAACTGCATACATAAAGCACTCCAGTGTCGCCACAGCATAGATGCCCAGCTTCCGAGGGATGCTGTAGTTCACTGTTTCAAATCTTGCATCTCGTGATGTAGGATCCGTGCAAAATGCTTTCTTAATAGCTGCCATTTTATTTCAAATTGAGCACTTTAGGACATCTGCTCTGTGTGGAATCTGACCTTGTACTGTTGATTTCTGCGTTCAACACTATATGTAAGTCATATGTGTAATGCTAGAGTCCCCCTTCGGGCTTCTGTAGATACAAACTATCCTCATGGCTTTGTCTGGTTTATACAATGTAATCTCTCATTTCCATCCTGTCAGAAATTGACAAATGTACTAGGACTTGGATGCATTGCTATATTTGTCTTCAGGTGGAGAAGTAGAGCAAAACTATCTGATATTATGATACATTTTATTTTCAGATTTCTTCGAGGTATTCATATCAGAGTGTCGATTTTAACTCGGACATAATATCAGCAATCAGTCATGATATGTTCCATATGATACATGTAACACAGAACACCAGTTATAATTTATTGAAATGCAATGTTGTTGAATACATTAACCTTAGCGATGAAGTATAGAGAGCACTCTGACTTACAATGATGTACTAAAATCACGACACATAACATACATAGTCATTTACGTTAAATTGTACCCTTTTAATCTAACTGTGTCTGCTGTGTAGCACACTCATCATTTTGCAGAGGTGGTGTTATTTCAGTGGACATGCACTTTTTAAATTGACATTTGTAGTTCTACTCTTTTAGGGGGCTAATGTGTCAGGTGTCGCTTCCTCTTATTCCGGTGTTTCCAGTAAGGGGGATATATGGTTGAAAACTGTTGAAGACTAACGAATTAAAAATATAATCGAGTAATATATTCCTAATAACTTACACATTTCAGTAACACTCCAGTCCAAGGCAATGTAGCAGTGCTCATTCCCCAAGACATATTACGCCTTAACATACTTGCACTTTTTTTCAAATTATCACATGCTGTGTTATCTTGACACGCAGAGACAAATATTAGTGTCAAGTGATGTAAAATGGTTGGTTTGTAAATATGTGAACACGTTAATTAAATGGTGTGCATGTACAAGTAGGTCCTCTGTATATTTGCATGAACGACATATGACCTGATTTTTTCTGATTAAAATTACATAGGCAGTACCACCCATATAGCAACAGATATGATCTTCATATAGCTTTCTAGTTAGTGTACATGTATATTATACCAAATATATTTGAATCTGATTCTAAAGTTTCATACCATAGGCGGTAAAAATAGACTTAGCTTGGAAAAAAGACCATTGCCATTACATAAGTCTTTGTCCAAGTCTATAGGGCTATAGATATATCTAAAAAAGGTGCACTTAAGTAAATAGAACTATTGAACCCATTATAGCTTTTACTAATAGATAAAGGATAATGACTAATATTTGCTCAACGTTGATGCATTTCCAGTGATGGTTGATGTTTATACAAACTATTGCTCATTTTCTAAAATGATTATGTAATTTTACAATAGTCCAGGGGAGTAATTTTATGTACTACTAAATTTGAAAAATAAAAGATAATATGATAATTCTACAGGCGCCGGTATAAGCCTGCTAGCGACGTTTTTTTTCACCTGTTTTTTACCTAGACCAATCCTCCATACGCATGTTTGTTCAAATAGCCAGGTACGTTTCACCTGTCTAACTCCAGATGCATCCAACCAAAAAGCAAACGAGACCACAGCATCAAGCAGAAATTTAAGACGCAGAAACAGCCAGAAGTGCGCCATTCCTAGCATACCAGCCAGATCACTTCAAATATGAGGCCAAATTAACCACCATCCCCCTCGAAATGCATATACCCGAAATTACACATAACCGATGCTAGCTCCAGATGGTAAAATAAAAAAGACGCCAGAAATGAGAAACAATATTGTCAACCTAAATTTGAAAAATAAAAGATAATGTGATAATTCTACAGGCGCAGGTATAAGCCTGCTAGCGACGTTTTTTGGTCAATCCTCCAATACGCATGTTTGTGATAGCAGTTACGTTTCACCTGTCGATCATGCATCCTACCAAAGCAGCAAACGAGACCACAGCATAAGCAGAAATTTAAGACGCAGAACCAGCCAGAAGTGGGCCATTCCCTACCATACCAGCCAGATCACTTCAAATATGAGGCCAAATTAACCACCGTCCTCCTCGAAATGCATATACCCCCAATTATACATAACCGATGCTAGCTCCAGATGGTCCAAAAGACGCCAGAAATGAGAAACAATAGTGTCAACCTTTTTATGGTGCATCGTGTGAATATTTTGTGGCCAACACGTACGGGATCGTATGTAGTTACGGTCTGTTACCTTTCTAATGGACTGGATGGACAAGCAGGCTTATGGGACTATTTGGAAATAGCGCATACTGTAACATCTTTATGAACATCTCAACAATGCCATATTTAGGCAAAATGACTGTACGATGATCAAGTTAGCCCTCCAGACCACATAGAAATGCAAAAAGGTGATCCAAATCAACCACTCATTAATCCCAAATGGGAAGCCCACAAGCCGAAAAATATCAAAATCACTTCTCCGGAGAAGTGATAACTATTATTCGGCCAGAACCTGACAGAAGTGTGTAATTGCTTCCAGGAATAGAGCATCGTGAACAACCCAAACATTGGGACGGATGCTTCTTTTCATGCTTCCATTGCTTCAGATTGTAACGACAGTGGCGGCACGTACGGTTTTATCTGTCAAATATAATCGTCCCAAAGCAGCAGACGAGGCCAGAGTTAAGCAAAAATACCCAGAACCAGCCCAATGTGCGCCATTCTCACTTGATCAATTTTTTGCATGAAATGGATTTTTCCTTGTTCGTCTGGAGGGCTAATTTGTCATGAATCTGTTCCCGTGTTATGATGTGCTATTTTCCTATGGTCTCATGAGCCTGTTTTTTATCCAGTCCATCTGAAAGGTCACAACCTCTATCACAGATGAACCTTAAGTTTTAGCTGTAACATATGCACATGAGGCAATAAATAATACATTTTGCCATTGCTGTTTGTGTATCTAATACGTAAACCTCAAACACGTATTCACGATTATTATACAAAGAATAATGGTAACATTGGCAGCCGTTGCACTGAATGTTGCTGCAGCCCAAACAACATGGCCAGGAGGAGGAGAGAAGAAAAGAAGACTGCTGGAGGCTGAAGAAGTTGACGATGGTTAAGCTTCAGTGGGCCCTGATCATCATCAGCTGACCATTGGCATCTATCTACGTCATGTTTCGTCTGCCTCCGGTCATTTCCCATCACCTACTACATTTTCCCGGGAGGCTAGCGCACTGTCATTGTTGGTAGCACCTGCTTCATGATCTATGTCATCTTTTGGAGAATCTGGAGCTAGGATCGGCTAGGTGAATTGGGGGTTTATGTGTCTATCGACATCTCCAACACGTTTGCAATGAAGGCTGTATGCTGCATTTGGGTGTTGAGCATTACTCTATGAAATGTGGTAATATGCTGTTCAGTCTTGCAGAATATATGAGTATCATGTAAAGTACATATATCCAAAATTCAAACACTCAAAAATTCACATCTCAAGGTGGGTGTTTCCGACCGAACTATCAAGACTCCACAGAGTTGTTCGCGTCCCTAGCATTGTGAAGCATTCTGCCAGCGATATTATAGGCAGTGGTGATGACCTGTCAACGTCACCTATATGAAAGAATAGAATGAAATAATGGTAATGCTTAGAACCTCTTACATATCATATGATGTAAAAGCCGCACTATGGATGTTCATCGTCAGATTTTCATAGACATGCAAGGTATTCACTGTGGTAATACAAAACGTATGTAATATTTCGTTGTGATAATCGCTCGACTCATTTCCAACCCTACATGTATGTAGCATTGATTTGTTAAACAAGGGGCCGTCCATTTCACCATTGTAATGGAGTATTGACATGAGCATAAGTTTTGTATAACTTGATTGTGTGAGCAGCAAAGATCTCTGGCCAATGGCTTCAGTGTGCATCAAACGTTTCGTACATTCGCTTATTACGTAGTACGTGTGTGGATAACTATGTAATGGATAATCTAGTTAAGGTAGGGGCAACTGTACTCATGCACCTGCCCATCTACATGCATGTTCAAAGCTACGACCCTTCCACAAATTGCAGTAGCTAAAGTGCATAATGTCATATGTGTCGTATATGTACATGATTATTGTTCATTTATTTGCAGTGGGTGCTGTTGCTTGGACTTTGTCATGTTACGTTTGGTATATGGGGTAAGCACTTTGTATTTACACATATCTATCACACTTATACCAACATAACATAAACAAGTATGTCTACATTTATTGTTAAAAATGGATGAACAGGAGAAAATTCGTATTCATTAACAATTAACAATTAACAATGGTGAAAATAAATAACATAGTGAGGTGAAGGAATTCGGGTAGCCATGTAAAAAATGTACTAAACAACCTCAGGTACTATAAAAAGAGTACCATACACGTTAAGTAACCCTATAACCTTAAATTTCATATTCAAAAAGCATGCGAATCTCCACAACAACACTTCACTAGATCTAATCAGTTCTGTAAAGGGGATAATTCACCATCAAAACATATATAAGACATGACATCAGAGCTAGTAGTGGGTTTTTTATCCTTGTGTGCCTTGTGGATGTAGCGTAGTTGGTATGGCGCTGGCTTTGTTGGCTAGTCGCTTCCCGGCGCAGTCGACCAAGAGGTCCGGGGTTCGAACCCCGCCCAGGCCAAGTAAAGACTCGATTAGCCTACTTGGTTCTTAATGTACTAAAATGTACTAAACAACCTCGGGTACTATAAAAAGAGTACCATGCATGTTAAGTAACCCTGGCTTATAACCTTAAATTTCATATCAAATAGCATGCGAATCTCCAGAACAACGCTTCACTAGATCTAATTAGCCATGTAAAGCTTTAAAAACCGCAGAATCGAAGTCACAATCTCTTGATACATCGGTCATATATGTGTTGTCAAGTTGTCAAGCGCCTTAATCCATGGGACCAATCTTCCCACACGTTAGAGGCATCGCAATTTTATACAGACACACAGATAGCCCCATATCCCATCGGGGATTACTAGTTCTGCCGATGTCCACTGTGTGTGTGTTGGGGGGGGTCATCAGCGCCTCTAGGCAGCAGCATTGTCGCCGATTGGGGACACCATCGTACGTGTCTATGTATGTCTTCACCTCTTGTCATCTAATTTTTACCCCGAACTTGTTCAAGCCGTCGCTTTTGGTACATCACAAAGCATAATTCAATTCTACAAAAATATCATGAGCTTTAAAATAAAATAGTCAGCTTTTTGAGTTATTAAGCTGCTTATTTTGCTATGATGATCTTTATTCATGGCCCGAATGAGATCAGGTTGGGAATAGCAAAATGTGTGACTTGTTTCATTAAACTCAGTAGATTGTACCAATCCCGAGCATTAACCAGATTCCTATCCTATTTCAATCGGGTCAGTGCGCACAGTCGTGGTTAAAACCACGTGCATCCAACATATAATCTAAATAAAGCAAAGTTCCTATTCATGAATGCGGCATGCATCAAATCTAGCAGCGTCCAAGTACTCATCCTGTGCCCGATTGTAGACCATCCAGTAGACGGTACCTGGGGTCTGTGGTCGCAGTGGTATCCGGACTGTGCATACGTGCCACAGGGCTCAGTTCAGTCCCGCGTGCGGGAATGTAACAACCCTGGGCCAATGAATGGAGGGGCTGACTGTGAGGGCCTCAATTTGCAGGAGAAAAACTGCCCTGGTAGGTAGCACCTTCCATGTAGCACTTACTGTAACAAACTCACCAGGAGCCAAGATAATAAGTAGTTTTAAAAAATGTTTTCAGAGTATGGGTAGTGTATTTTGCCTAACAGTTTGCCGTATATTTTGATGGAAATTCATTTATCCTGGATATAAAATATACAAGTTCAACAATAGTTTCTAAACAAAGATAATAATCAGTTCATACACTGAGCTTTCGACAGCATCCGCCATCTTGATCACAGTGGCTGACGTCATTCGTCGTCACTGGGAGCTCAGGAAATCCCCGGGTTGCGCGCCCCCTACCCCTCTCGGTTGAGGACATTGTTCCAGATGGAAGGAAGCTGGTACCTGCCCCCATCTGTATTTCGTGAGGGCTTGAGTTTCCTGATACACCACGTTCGAAATATTTGGGTTCCACACATAAGATGTTAGTCCCTTCGAGGGAGACACAGTGTCCTTTACTGTCTGTGTGCAGGTGACGAGACACCTCTGATCCAGTAGAACTGGGTCTGTGGTGTTCTAGGAACCTCGCTTTTAACGTGCGTTCAGTCTCATCCACGTACGAGGCCTCGCAATCCTGGCACTTTATCTGGTAGACCGGTCCAATCACACGTTCTTTCTCCAGGGGGTCCTTGGGTCTCACCAGTAGCTGTCTGAGAGTGTTCACAGGTTTAAAGAACACCTGTACACTGTATTGGTGCATCACCCTTCTTATGTGTTCAGACACTCCTTGAATGTTTGGTATCAGTACCGGAGGTCTGTTGGGGCGATCAACCTGTACATCTGTATCCTGTGCAGTATCCTGTGGAGTATACGTGATCACTTGGGAGAGGAATACATTCGCTTTATAAGAATACCAACCACCCTTATAAAGCGAATGTATTCCTCTCCCAAGTGATCACGTATACTCCACAAATTGAGATAACTTCTACAAGTCTCCTCTTTCTGAAAAGAATGCTTTGATTGAATCCTGGGCATATGTGTCAGTGCACGGTGGGTGGTCAACGTGGCTGCCGTGGTCAGCGTGTGACACGCCATGTGGCGCTGGTACTAAGATGCGCGGCCGCACGTGCGACAACCCACGACCACGCTACGAGGGCGCGCGCCCGTGCGAGGGTGACGACGCAGAGGCCACGGACTGCCAGCACTGGGACTTTGATGCGTGCAGGGGTAAGTGTTTAAGTAATTGTGTGGCCTATTCCATGGAGATTTTTGTAGAATGGCTTATATTTTAGGTATATTTAATATTATGGTAGTTTGTGCATATGGAGCAAAATGAAGGAAGCTTGATGGGGATGTAAGTCTTCGAGATCCACTCGTATTTTGATAGTGTCGAGGGAACTTTATGTTTTCATAGTGTCTTCACTGGGTATACAGAAATAGCTAAATATATTACACGTGTCTGTTGTTTGACGGTCAAAGTCTAACTATATTTGCGCTATACACATTTTATGTAGTAAGTCACATATATACGAGTAGAATTTTATGGGATTTAATGGCCCAAAGCTTACATTTTCACCAAAAATGCTTCACGTTACATTGATCCAACATAATAATGGTACAGAATACAGACAAAGCTAAAATCAATGTATTGCTTTTATATCATTCCGAGTATTCATCTTCGATATCGATGACCAGCATCATTTAACATCCATACAATTGTTTTACTATTATGTTTACGGAAAACTATTTCAAACTAGTAGCAGGTTCTGCACGTGTTACATGTACGCATGCACCTGCCCCTCTAAGGTGCCAAGTAATCCTGGGTCTGCCCCGTTACACTTTTCCACCCCTTTGTGCAGGTGACTGCTACCTGTGCAGCGGGCAGGCCCACGCTCACTGTGAGCCGGATGTGACGGCCGAGGAGGGATTCACGTGCCAGTGTGACATCGGCTACCGACAGGACAACGCCACGGGCCAGTGTCACGGTGAGTGGGACTAGGACCGACACCAGGTGTTGTGGCTGTGGGGATGGTTTTTATTTCTTGCTTTGTGTTCAGTAGGTAAATTTGGTAGCGTAATATGTGTTGCCAATTATGGAATTGCAACATGTGTTGTGTAATGACTGTCTCCGTCCAAATCAAAGTCTGTAAAACATGGCCTGTCAAATAATGATACGTCTTGTTTGTTGGAGATTGTAGAAAGGTAGCCGTTCAGAACAGAAATGCCCAACATCTGCAAATGGTGAAGGAAGTGTTATTATTCTGCAAATATCTTTCATTTATATATAATTTATATGGATTCTCTAAAAGCTTTTAATAGTATTAACCTCATTTCCTTGGCCACCCGATAGTAATATGTGTACATGTATTCAGCCACAACGATGCAAAACAAAAAAATGGAAACGATTTGTAAGGGGGAAGTAGATAAATGTTGGCCACATATGCGCATGCATAAGCGTGAACATTGATTACAACCTTCCTGAATCATTACCTTCTACGTTTCAAGATCTACTGTGGATTGTGTCAATTAGGAAAAGTGAAAACGCCCAACACTAGTATATTATGGTTCTCCACCAAGTGTTACTTTGCAAATAATTCCAACCGATAATTCTTATTGTTTCCGGATTGAAATGGCACCTATATCCATAGGGAATACTTTGTTGCTTTGCAAGATCCACATTTATTGATTAGGTCAACAGTGATCTTAAGCACACTAATTACAGTTTCTATTGTTGCCTGACAAGGCTGGTATTGGTTGTGGTGTGCTTTTCAGTCAGTAATATTCAGACAACAATAAGAATTATACATGGCTGTGTTTATATGTAATATCTTGCATTTCATGAAGTTTTATCAAACTGTACACGCGTTTAGTATTGAATATGCGATCATGTACAATGTGTATTTCATATCATGGTAATTGCAATACAACACACTATTATGACTATAAAACAGTGCACTTTAACATGAGAAGAATTGTGCAGTCATCACATATGGGCAAATATTGCCGATCGGTAGATACATTTCCTTTCTAGTATAATAAGAGCATCTACACGACTGTACGAACATATCTCAAACTAACCTAGCATAGAGCATACCGTTTCGACACAGACCTTTCTATTTGAGCTGTCTTTTTTTATTTATTATGTGCTCATTGTTGGTAAAATACACAATTTAAAATTCTCACGCAATGTAGACATACGTAAAGATCATCATCAAAATAATCAATCATGGTTTTAGAGCCCGAGCTTGTCATAATTGAATCATACATTTCTACATTTCAACTAGCGACTACGATCTTGTAGGCTGTCCATGTCATTGTGATGAATTCATACAGAATCAGCTCAACTAAGGAAGTTGTAAAATATCGTTGTACTGTAGACATCGACGAGTGTGTGGAGAGTCCAGGCATCTGTGGCGCCAACAAGTGGTGTGAGAATGTGCCCGGCGGACACCGCTGTTTCTGCGAGGCTGGCTGGAGGGAGAACACGGCCACCGGCAAGTGCTACAAGTGTCAGTATTTTTGGTTCTGTATCTATACCTGTCCAGTAGTCTAGATTACGTTTGCTGACATTTGTACTTGGAACAGACATACATAACGTAACTGTTATTAGAAGGCGTACATTCTTTTTTGTTGCATTTTGTTTCAGTGGTGAAGCCTACTCCATGTCAACTAGAGAGGACCAACTACCGGTGTTCGTGTAAAGGAGGGTATGGCTATGCAGGTTAGTGGTGAATAAGAGCAGAGCTGCATAGGGTATAGATCATTAGGTGCTCAGGTTGGTGAATGGTATATAATTTAATGCTCTGCCACAAAGTAGATAGACTACAAGATTATTATAAATATTATCAATAATGGTTTTAGATTTGTGACCAAGTATTGTCATCACTTAAACGAAAAGTAATATTCCATGGTTACTATTATTTGCAACAAATATTACCTCCTCATTTCAAGTATCCCACACGCGCGTGTGTAGTCAACATTACTATAAGTGATCCACCTCAATCGAGGAATCAGAATATGCCTGCATTCTGTGCATATATAAATGTTCCTAAATTAGTATGAAGTGAAATCCATCCTCTTCCAGTGACCATGGATCCGCGGGACCTGAGTGGTGCGCCTTCTCCAGTCATCTTCCGGAACGGCACGTTCAAGTGCTCGTGCCATCTGTGCACCGCCCAGCTGCAGACACAATTCTCAGACCGTAATGCTTTTCCTATTTTGTACCATGAGCTTGCCTTTGCATTGTGTGTCCATGAAAATGGTTCAGTTGTTGATGATTATGCCAAATAGCTTCAGTCAAATATATAGGCCTATGTGGTTGTCTTAGATTATAATAGCAGTATCAGTGTACTTCAAGTTGGTTTGCAAGTCTACTACAACTTGAACATACAATAATGCTATTTTTGTGAGCTTGATTCGATTTTTAACTATAGAGATTCGTGGTTGTTTTAAATGATAAACCTGTGCTAATTAACCGGCTAAGGATTACACCATTATGACACTGCCTCTGTCCCTTACAGAGATTGTCTCTCGCTGCCATGACATGAAGTCCTACCCCTTCTGCAGACGGCAGATGACACTTGAGGAGTGGGGATATCCCATCATCCCGTTTGGCGTCTACGACGACGTAAGTAACGTGGCATACATTATTCTGAACCGATTCTGAACATATATAGAAGAAAAAATCATGTTAGTGATCATGCATTACTTAATTATGATATCTGTAGAAGATCATGGAATTCAACCATCACAACTAACTAAGGGGAAAATCTATTAATTATCCCCTCCAGAATCACATTCACGCACATCACTTTTTCCCCCGACAATATCTAAACAATATATATATATATAGGGTCTATACGAGCCGGATATGAGAAATGCAGGTTCTATAGCCTATCCAATATGGATAGGAGAGTGAGTACCACGAATAACAGCACGTCTCTTCTCCACCCAAACAGACGGCCAAGCTGGACGCGGTGGACGTCATCTCCGAGCTGCTGTCAGCCGCGGCCAACATGAGCGAACTCGAGTACAACCTTGCTGTGCGAAGCGTCATCGGCGACGTTGTCAGCGGCTGCCTCAACGTTCCCGAGCCGGTAAGGCGGTGTGTCATGTGTGAGGGTGGGGGGTGGTCATGAGGGGATGGGTGAGAGGTGGGGAAATGTGGTGGTTGTCGTGTTATTTGAGGGGCCTGTGTGCGCTGTTAGGATGGGGCATGTTTGTGAAGTCATTTTTTTAAAATTTTATTCTGTCTTATTTTTTTTTATTTTTTTGATGATGGGTTGCATGCATATCTGTAGTTTTAATATTGTCATTAACGTAAAATCTATCCGCTATAACTACAATTGTGCCAAAAGTGAAAAAAAATATTGATGTGTCAAGTGTTCATAAAGCAGTCATCATTCAATTTCGAAGATTGTTTTATCATGGAGAAGTAATTGCTTTAAAGCTTCCTCTAGCAAGTATCTGTAAGTTAATAGTTGCAATTTGATCTATGGTTCATAATGTACCCGTTGAAGTAACACTATTAGGCTAGATAGATTTAGTACTCTCAGATTGCTGCCATATGTTTTGACGAGTAAACCTGCATGCAAACCGAGCTACGGGAGTGTTACAAACCTACTTATAAAACCACCAGGTTAGGGATCACTTTCTACTAACTGCTTCTGACTCAAATATATCATTCGCTTGTATTTATTGGCAAATTGTTTAGCTACACATACAATCATTTGAAAGTATCTTACAATGTGATTTTTTACTTATGCATTGGTTTGATTTCAGGGAAATGATAAGAAGATGGTAATTTATGTTTATAGTTAAAATCGTCATAGAATGTCTACACACTACATGTACATATATCTTCAATTATCTTTTAATTCTGTTTCATTGGTTGTCTACCTTGAAAATATTGTATTTCTTTTTTCAAAAATCTACAGCAAACTTTATTGTTTAATTTCTGTCAGGAGATTGTGAAAGATAAAAATTTATCCGAAATTTACACTTATGCTATTTGTTTTACTTTGGTCCCATTGGTTGCTATTTTCGTGTTATACAGTGTCTGGAGACTTCATTTCGAATTTTACATTGCCATGATCTCATTTATTTTCATGTCAAGGCTGCAACATGTATTACCAAAGCAAGGAGAAAACAGTGGTAATCGTGTAAAGAACTATTATCTGCTCGAGATTATATGACAATATACGACAAAGATGTTTGCATTTTTAAGGAAGAAATACTGTATTTACATAAACTTAATTGTTTAAACTTGTATAGGTATCAATACTACACATTTGTATAATACAATCTTTTGAATCTCTTGCAGCATTATGAATGCTGAAATCATTTAATCTTTTAACTGGCTATGCCATTCGAATGGATTGTATCAAACCATTGGAGTGTTTCATTTAATGCTTCTTTTTTCACACATTAGCAAGTAGAGCAAACTAACCAATATTTAATAGTTATTATAAAAGTAATATTTATGATACTACTTTTATAACATTACATGTACATTTGCACTTCTTATCCATTACATATCATGGTACAATAGGTACCGATAAAGTTGTCTTTCGCTTTTATACATGTATATAACCCAATTTATTTCATTGTATTTAGGGTAGTCTTATTTACTATCATACTATCACCTTACATCAGAATGTATCATGAATTATCTTTCCACGCCAAATATGATGATAGTTATTCATATGCAGCCTTGGACACATCAACAATTAAATTCCAGTGTTTGTATAATTTAAGACAATCAATGTCACAATATTGTTTAAAATTATCACATAGAAATCTCAACAGCCCAACTAGTTAACCACAAGTTTGAGTGACATAGAATCCTGGGCAATGTTCTCAATTAAAACACAAAACATTGTATAATATGTTCAAACTCAAAAAGCAATTATTCACTTCTTTTAACTAGTAACTTTAAACATTTCGGACATTGTCAGGATCCAGAAAGTAATCCTGAGCCCATGGATAAGCTGTTGGAGTGTGACAATGCGGCATATAGGATCCTGACCGGTCTGGCAGATGAAGTGCCCAACCATAGGATAGCATTCACATCCAGAGATTGGGAAACAGGTAAGATATCACAAAAGCAGATCCAGACTTTTGGACACATTTCATAATCATCTACTGATCATTTAAGATATCTGTGAATTTTATGAGTTAAATAGAGGCAATGTTTGACTTAAACCTACTAAAGTAGTTTACAGCAATCGGTTGTTATATAAATATTCACTGCATTTTTTCATACTATAAAGTACACCTAGCTAGTCCAACTGTTCAATGTTCTACTAGTGTCCAAGTGATACATTGTTCATTGCCCTTTCTTTTTTTTAAACTTCAGTTTGATAATGCTTTGTGTGTAAAATAGGCATTTCAATCACCTTACAAGTATGTGCATTTGTATAATCAAAGTTTAGATTAAAAACCAGGGTATATCGAGGGACTGTACAAAAAACCTACTATTGTAGACTCTGCCTACAAAGTCGTGCAGCACCTCTCTCGGTATGATTATGTGTTCCACTGCAACACATCCAAGATTTTCGACAACTACATGCGAGTGCCAAAGAAAGCATTCACAATGGGTAAGCGCTTTAAAATTTTAAAGAAATTTATTATTATAAGATTAGGTATTTAAAAAGTCAATGTCACATAGTGAAAACTAATGAAACGCGTATGTCGGACGCACTAATGTTTATACATAGTTGGGGGGGGGGGGTGTCACATATTCGTGGTGAGTACAAACGTGTGATGAAAATGGTTGTTTTTTTTCACATTAGCGTTATATTCTGGGTGTCTTGTCACAGTTTTAGAATGTCATGTCAACTTTTTGTCAAATATCGGTATACTATGTCACAATTTTGTCAGATATTGATATAATATTATGCCATACTTTTGTCAGATATTGGTATATTATGGATCACGCTTTTTCAAGGTTAGGTGCATAAATTGGCGGGTGACATTTTCAAACTGTCCTTGCCACGTCCGTACCCATTTTCTGACCCAGAACCCCCCCCCCCACCCCCACCCCCGAGTTTCAACCAAAAAGTCTTGCAATTAAATTGCAATGCCAAAACCTTAAAACAATACAGCTAAAGAATGGTACACACATTTACAATCCAGAGCAATCAACGTCACATTAAAAGAAAGGAGAGAGACATTCTAATGCGTTTCTAATTCCAGTCCAATTATACAATGAACAAAAAGTTAATACTCGCCCAACGAGCCCACAACACATCAGAAGCACAACGTTCTCGCGCTGTTTCAGACAAGCAGCCCGTGTTCAGCACGTGCATCATGGACCCCGCGGACGTGCTGCTCCTGCCCACCATCGACAGCACCGTCACCGCCGTCAACGGCAACAGCTCGCAGTGAGTGATCAGTGATTCAAGATGGCGACTGAAATCATTGTCCGCTAATGTTGTGTCTTGCTTTCAAATGAAAGACCATATTAAAATTTGACAAATTTGGCGCTATTGTACCAAAGTGAAATTGAAATTTGGACTCTAACAGCCTAACTGCCCTATATTTTCTGAGTGTATAGTATTGACCCCAGGGATCTTTCACGGGCTGCTGGTTATGACAGGTGTTTGTTTTTAAACACAAGCATACATGTATATATGAATATGCTCTAACTTTACATGTTTATGTTCAGGGACGTGCTAATAAACAGCCCCGTGATTTCCACGTCCACGTGGCCCAGAGTGCTGCGGCTGAACTACCACGACGCCGTCACCATCGTGTTCAAGCTACTAGAGGTGGGACTGCTATGTAAATGTTTAAACTTAATTCTTTATTTTCATCAATGCATCCGTTTTATAATGTCGCTGTCAGATGCGTAGGAGGAGTGACGGGTGTACCAGCGATGTGTTTTTAGCATGTCTCCTCTTCAAATTTTTAAAACCCTTTTAAAGGACAATTGTGCACCAAGTTGGATACACGCCCTGTTCATTTTTATTTACTTACTTCACACACGCAGTAGGCCTACATGACAATAAAAAGAGATGCTATAGAACTTTGGTAATATAGAATTATGGTCATTATTTTATGCTGGCCGTGATTATCTTTATGCATATGGGACCGTATTAAATGTGGAACTCAAATTTTTGGTTGCAGCCTGTGCGTCCATACATGCATGGGGCATGCGCCTGGTATGATTTCACAAAGGACAGGTCAGTTACTTACCATCATGAAATTGAAAATTCGAGTTTTAAAAAGTTGCTCGTATTACAAGTATGCTTTAGTTGTTCTTGGCTATTATCATTCACATTCTCCAATGCAGACGATTCCTCTTGGACCATTCATTTACTATTTATATGCATCTACTTTTCCTCTCACTAGGTGGCGTGATGGCAGCGATGGCGATGATCATGGCTGTCGTGTGATAGGCCAAAACAGAACGCACGTGACCTGTAGTTGTAATCATCTTACCAATTTCGCAATAGTCATGAAATATGACCAGGCAAGTACACAGCATTTTAGCCCATGCCTTAAAACCTTGAACATCATGGACCTAGATACCAAAGTCCAGCAAACTTTATGGAAAGGGTTCGATAAGGCGACGATAAGAGGCAAACAGAAGCATTGGCTCCTGTATTCAGGTGGCAGCATTGAAACTGGCCAAATATCTTTTCTATGTCACTATAGCAGTATCAGTTGCAGCAGCATCCTTAAATCCTGCATAGATCTCATACCAATACACAAACGATCTAAAGTCTTTCGATTGTGTTATAACTAGGTCCCCTCTATGTTTGCTTAGCTTTTACTGTTGGTCAAAAATCATATTTTTCTTCGATAGAGGATTTTATATACAGTTGCGGAACATGAGTTTTATATGCCCATAACCACCTTCCCAGAGCCGTGGCAGTCATTGGTGATAACTACACCCTGAAATCTTCTCCAAATCCAACACTGCCATTGGTACATGTGTACATGGCCACAGCATGATTTTGGTTGCACACGACATTTTCATCTAAATTCATTTAAAATCGCATGGTTATTTCCATTCTGCAGAGGAGTGCTTTACCTTTGATAATTATCTGTTTATACCACGGCAATAAAACAACACAGATGTGTACATGTATATTGTAAGTTCATGTATCTGCCACATGGTATCTGACAGATTAAGGTTTTAATATGAGGGCCTGCGGCTGTAATTGGGGTTCTTTGTGCCTAGTTGCTACATCATTGAATATACGTGTCTCACTAAGATGCTTTGGGGGCCTCGCAAATATGTATGTTTTACAGGTCGAAACCTCTCAGCACAGTTTGTTTCTTCATGAATAACAAACATGATACCTCGGACATCTTTTGACTTGGTGGTTCGGTGTCAAAAATCAAACGTGTAAAATGTTTCTCTAAACCTATGCCCCACCCCACCCCACCCCCAGGCGCCATTACTACAGCCAATTCAGCCCCTCTTTAGTAATCACAGCGCAAGTACCCCAAGGACAAGGATTGTGATGGATTGGCAGTGTTCTTGGTGTGTTTTTGAAGAACCACTTTTAAAATGCTGTGCTGATTTTTGCAGGTTCCGGAGACAGCCCAGCAGGAGCTTGACAAGATCATCATGGTGGGCACAGGCTTCTGCCTCATCCCGAGCAGTGTATCCCTGCTCGCCCTCGTCACCATTGTGTCAGTGCATTGCTAACTCCATAGAAGCATCAATTCGTAGTCTAATTTACATGTAGTCAATTTTCATATATAATAGTGCTATATACAACTGTTAGTAGAAATTGTGTATAAGATGTTTTAAACCACTTTTTATCTGAAAATCTTGAAAGTGTACATCAATGTTAATGTTGTTGTGTGTGTTTTTTGTGTTTTTTTTCTGTGTGTGTTGTTTTTTTCTCTTTTATTTATTTATTTATTTTATTATTTTATTCATTTATTTATTTTTTTGGGGGGGCCACCTTTGCTAATCCATTATTTTTGCACTCAAACTTGAAAATTTATAAATATATGCCTACTAACCCAATGGGGTAATGTTAGTAATTTTAGATCTTTTTTGTTCTATGCTATGAAAATAAGATGAATCAAAATAATCAATGTTGACCTACCAGCTTTGCGGTGGGCCTCACTCCGGAGGGCCTCACACGGATCGTGGTCACTGGCTGCCTCATCTTGGGTAACGCCTGCATCCTGGTCGGATCTACCAAGATGAACTACTCGGTGAGAACCCCTCATCTCATTTGGTCATGATTGCCTTAAACTACCCAAACCAATCAAGTAGTCTTCTCAAATGTTTCCACCCACCCACCCCCACCCCGCCTCCACCCCCACCATGCGCCAAATAAAACGATATAAACAAGAGTTTCTATAGTAATGTAAATAAACTTATGAATTTCAAAATACAGAACAGTGTGTAATTTAACCCTATTTTGATATTGCTATTAGAAATGCATTTTACTCCTACACGTATGCACACAATATCTTACGTGCACGCACATTATCACCCAATGTCGGCAATCGCACAGAGTGGCTGTATGCCGCATAAAAAATAAAAAATGAAATAACTTTTTACAACTCTGTACTTTAGACCATGTGCAAAGCGAATGCGGCTGCTATTCACGCTTTCTACACGCTCATCATGTCGTGGCTGCTAGGCGGCGCCCTGTACCTGTACACCAAGTGGTGCCGGCCCCGAACCGTGGCCAAGGAACCCCTGCTCCAGTACCTCCCGTTAGTCGCCACCGGATTGGGTGAGCTAGCCACGCTGCTTACACCATAGTCACTATAGTAAATGTACTCCCATAATTACACGGGCTTCTTACGGTGTTCTCAATTGATCATTGATGTGTACATGTACAACTGTCAGTCTGTGCTTCAATCGTATTCGATTTACATGGCATTTATCAACAAAAATATGTGTTATATTTGTATTCATAATAGTGAATAATTCCCTATTTCATAATCACACAGTTTACCCTGTGATTGCGTGCACTGGACTGGCGGGCACAAACTTCAACGAATTTGGACACGTGGACTTGTAAGTGACAACCTATGACAACCATCATAAACGTACGTTAAATAGGTTAATGGAAGCTAGATTGAAGCTTAATAGTAAAAATGTTTAAACATAGAAAATTAGTAAAATTGATTACAAAAAACATATAATCTTGAGATAAATACATACAGTGGGTGATATTTATCCTACATTGAGTATGTAAATGACTTTGTACAACCTGAATACCAAAGACTCACTTTATTGTTCAAAACACTTGACATGTTTACAATTATGCCATAATGTGCCTTTATAGATGATATTGTCAAAATCAAAAGTCTCTCGAAATTAGCAAACACTTTGAGCTGCTTAGCTAGTTTTTTAAGTTACACTTGAGAAAAACATAACAATGGCCCTATATGGAAAATTGAGTGGTGTTCAGCGTAGTATGCATCCCGCATTCACTATCAAATGCCAAAGTTAACCAACTTTCCTTATCGACTCACGACGTTGCCAGCTGCTGGCCAGGCAACAAGGTGGACGACATATCGGTGAGCCTCTACATGACGGTCATCATCCCGGGTATCGTGGCGTGCCTCGTGCTCCTAGCCACGTCCTGCATGGCCACTGCCTACTTTGACCGCAAGGACGGTCGCATGGAGGCCTACTACGTGGACAAGGGCGTGCCTCTTCACGCCATCCCCGAGGAAAAGAGGGTTAATCGCAGGTATGTATCTGTTCTCATTGGGTGTCAATCATGAATCAAAAATGATATCTGAGCAATCGCAATTGTGTGCATTTAGTTACATGCCTTTAGACTTTGACAATTCATAGATGGAAATCTCCCCAATTCTACGTTGCGCTTGATTGGCATTACATTGAAATTTGGTATTGGCAACACATTAACTCATATCACGTAGCTTAATATGCATCATAATCCTGTTGCAGCACGTACCTGGAAGGCATGTACATGATGCTCATAGTGCACGCCCTTATGTGGATCTTCTTTGTCGTGTACATGAAAGAGTACTATGAGACGCCCATGTATCTCTTCTCTTTCCTCAACTCTATGGAGGGATGCTGCATTCTGCTCTTCTTTGTTATTATGAACCCAGAGGTAGTTCATTTTGAAATATTAAAATGCAGACATACTCATTTGATTGATGTATGTATAATTTGCTCTGTTCCATTATATATGTAAGTAATATTAGAAGGAATTCATTGTTGATTTTCATTTGGTGAAATCAATGGAACCTATCGATAAATGAAATCAGACGAGCATGGAGAACATATATTTGTTAAGTATCATAATTTGTTTTATAGATGAAGCAACTTGTAGACAGTATCAGAGAGAAGATGAGACCGCGCTCACCAAAACCGAAGATCATGCCAATAGAACCGATGCCAATGGTACCGTATTACTTAGCTTTTACTTCGTTATTTGTCATAGCCTGAATTTTCATTTTGGGAATAACAAGTAAATTTGCTATACCCCACTAGTTATACACATTTACAATGTACATATACTTGTAAGACATCAAAGCATAAACCATCTTTAGTCTTGGTCTCGATCAACCAGAGTCTGTGGTAGCGTGCTCTCACCGACATGCAATTAGAAACCTGGTTGAACGAGGTTACATTAGCTCTAATAATATGTGCAAGTTCAGTAGTGTTTAGGGCAAAACATGTTTAAGCTTCCAAAGTGTAGGGCTTGTCGGTATATGCATTCTCAGTATCATATGTCAAATTGACCTCTGAAATGTTTCACCAGAGGTTGGATCATCATAATTTATTAATTTATGTCACCTAATTCTTAATTTAACCTATATATTGTGATTTTTCATATGTAGACTATCCAAACCAGCAGGATAGATACATGTATTTCAATTTGTGTTTTATAAGCATAGAAAATTGCAAACTGACAGTCTGCAAATATTCGGCAATGCTCGGATTGATCACTTGCCCTTATTCACATCCTGAGATTAACAAGGCTGTGATTGATCAGAATTATAATGAGAATACTTTTAAGTCAGAGGTCTCTTCAGGACATCTGATACAAAGAGTGATCTATGTCACCCGTTATTGAATTTTGGTATTGGTTTCAACATTTGGCCGACCTACACTGAATGACCCTCAAATGTTCTCTTATCATAGGAAAAAATCTATCATTCAATCATATTTGCCACTTTGTCTATAAATTTCAGGTTAAGTCACACCCGATCCGGGAACCTAGCCCAGAACCTATTCTCTCACCAGATGCCAAGTTTATTGAGTCTCACTCACGGCCAGGGACAGCATTTACAGAGGATATCCTCACCTCCAGAGATGTGCTCATGTCTCCAAATGCCAACCCGAAAAACTGGGACTGGGACCCCATGGAAAGGAGGTCAGTTAATAACGTAACACCCGATGTAATACTATGTACAGCTATTTGCCTTCAAAACTAGCTCAATTCAAACTATTAAGTGGTTTTCGAAAGATTTTAATTACACCACAGACACATAAAGGTACATCTAAAGTTGTCATTTAAGAGAGCTCACTTAGGCTAGATAAAATTTTCTAACTATTGTTAATATTCAAAACATATAAACTGAATAATATGGTAGTGTCAAAAATGTAAAAAAAAGACACATATGGGTTACCATGCATTGTTTTGAATATATATGAACATGCAGTCTGGCCACATAACCCATTCTGGTGTATGGATCAGGAGTCCACGTGTTATGCCTGAGCAACAGCGAGAGCTCACAGACCTGGGTAGAGAGTCCCGATGGACTGTCCCTGATGACCTGCTCGGCCAGTCTCGTGCTGACTCCCAGCCCCACCGCTCACCCACTCCGAGAACCCCAACACCGCTTACTCCCAGGGACAAGGTATTACTATTGCAGTTACCAATAGATACTCAAGTTTAACTTTATTTGACTTGAAAGCTTTGTTGAAAATAACTGTCGCTTACTTATATTCTGCATTAGGAGTATTTCATATTTGCGTTTACCTATTAATTATAAGGTATTGAATTTTATGTGTGTTCATAAATCATGTGTCTTGATTCGTTTCTTATTGGGCGTGATAATATAAAAATGCAATAAATTCAACTATCATCAATGAGAGAGAATTACAATAATGGGATAATGTTAATGCGACAATGTAATGTAAACCCTTTTACAAATTAAAATGTATTGCAAAACAAAATTCGTTACTCACTATTGAATTTCGCAAATTAGGAGTATTAGCCTTTTACTATGTAATAAAAGTAATACAAATTGACAGCTAAGATATACGTGTAGATACACATTACATGAGAAATTTTGTATAGGTGATTGTAAGCAGGTGATTCGCATTAACCATTTGAGTCAAACATGACTAAATACCTAAAGCTTTTCTGCCATCACTTCTTGCATCCCTCAAAATCAGAGATAGTGATCTATCATCCAGAGATAGGCATAACTCTGCATATGCCTCTGCATTTTTCTCTGCATCATCCGGCTGTGTAGGCTTTATTTTCTACCCTGATTTTATGCGTGTTTCTGTACATTTGTGTTTTTCCATATATAAGTAGTAGATTTATTATTGGTCATGACATTTCAGAGACATCTTAATTTGAATGGCCTTCAAGAATAGATAACACCACTTTTCTTATACTTTACTCGATACATTTCTTTCAATTCAGATGCGAACTCCCAACAATTTTGACGAAAGTGATGGCGTCTATAAAACTTTATTAGCGGTATGCTTTTTATACAATGCCAATGTTTACATCTATATGCTTATTCCGCAAACCTGTTCGGCACTGATAGGTGTACCATGTTTATTTGGGTTAATTTTATTTCTCTCTTTCTTTTTCTTTCTTCTAGGGTAGGGTGGGGCGTGCTCTCGTTTCAGTCTGTCGTCCTTTCTACTATATTTGTACAGTAGTCCGAACAGCAAAGTAGCATATGCTTCATGTTTGTAAAGTATGCGTACATATGTTTGCGGAATAACATTCTACATATCATCCTTCACAAAATGTATTTCTTGTATATACACATATATGTGTTCCACACATTTCTATCCACTAACTCTTATTGTTTCTCACATAAGCCCTTTCATAGGGACTTACCCAATAGCGGCTATCTTGTCAGCATTGTATTTGAATGTATTGTGTATTTGCTTTGAGACCATGTCATATTTCTATGGTCACCTTGTAAATGTAATAACATAATCATATAATATTGTTTGTTGTATTGTGTAAATTTATACTAAATTCCGAGTTTTAGTAAAATACTCTTTAATTTCAAATGTTTTCACCAAATAATATTGTCGTCATCCTACATACTAATATTATTGAAATATGCTTCAATATTAACATAAGCACGATATTTATTTGTGTTATTGCAATTGTATTATGCACTAAATCTAACGGATGTTATCAGGCTCATTTAGTTGTGTTATTTGAACATTTAGATTATTTACAGTTGTGCTGTTTAACTCGATCATTCAATTAAGGAAATTAAATGCTTTCAAACATATATCTATCAAAATTTTGATGATGGGACACCATTGAAATGGCTGCTCAACAGTGCTCATGGTATGTTTCTGGTACCTTATCATTGGTCTCCCATCACTGTGCACTTTTGTGCAAATTTGCATGTGAAATATTTCCAATAAGTAAAAGCTAGGTTTGAGTTAAAAGGTCCTACTGCATTTTGTTATGTTCCATTCTCAATTATAGGCAAAGATGAAGGTTTCATCAGGAATTGAAGCCAACGATTATGCGCCTAAGAAGAAACAATATCCATTAAAATCAAGACCCGCATCGGATACGGAGATGCAATTAAAGCTTGCACCACCAATGGTTTTTATCATTAGAATACTTTTGATTTGAAACTTTAGTTTGTATGTATGACCCATATTTTATTCACTTAAACAAATATTGTTATTGTGTTGTATAGACCCATGCTCACCACTAATTAATCTAAATCGTATTTGCATATCTAAGTATATGCACATGGGTTGCTACTTTAACTTAATTATTCCATAGAATGACCCTGTTCCATTGAATATAACATGCTATGTGTATCAAGTTTAACCATAAACATTTAGGCAATTTAGTTTGTACATATACATTGCCACTTTCTCATATGGAAGTTTATCAGAGATATAAACTTTCCCAATGTATTTAGTCATAATAAGCCTAGTCGTAAATTGCTGCGTAGACATTTCTAGTTCATTTAGAGATTATAACAGTTTTGAAAGCTGAAACAGTTTCATATTCCAAACAATTAAATAGGTACTGAGATGGATATGTGACAAACTATCAATAGTATGATTAGTTTGATAATCTTGGTTTTAAAATGCAAGCCAAAGGTAAACAATCAGAAAAGAAATGTAACTACGTATATAATTATAGATTTAATTATGATAGAATAATATGTATCACCAACCCAGTTTATACCCATGCGGCCTGTGATACATCGTATGTGTTTGCTTTTTCTAACATAACGCAAACGTAAGTTGACTCTAGGTTAGATGAGGCATAGTAACGATTTTGCAATGTTTGAAAAATAGTCATTATAATTCATTTCGGATGAAAAGTTACTATAACAGTTTAAGTATGTAAGTATGTATCATAATGTAAGTAAGTAAGAAGTAAGTAAATAAGTAAGTAAGTAAGTAAGTAAGTAAGTAAGTAAGTAAGTAAGTAGGAAAGCAAGTAAGTATGTTATTTCGGAAGCAAGTCCTTAGACTTATTAAAAATAAGGACAATAGATAGAAATGAAATACATTATCAACAAATATTCCTTAAAACAGGATTTCTTACCATTTACAGCCAATATTACTGGTGTATAAATAAAACATTGAGAAGATAAACAGTTTAATATTTACAAAAATGCAGTTGTCATATTCATTACTTGCTGCATAGACTGGTTAGGGCTTATTGAACCACGCTCTAGCACCATTTCAACCACGCATAATTCATATCAAGCTGGGAAGGAATTTTACTGAAACACGTTACAGAGTGAGACAAACTTTAAGAAACAATATGGCACAATATGAGCCATAAGAGATCATAAGACAATTAACGTATTGTAGAATCTGTTAATTGTTAATCTCAATATTGTTGGACAACAAGGATAATGAAATTGTTAAACATAGTACATGGAATCAGATTACAAAATGTTATACTGTCATAATTAGCCCTCGCTCTAGTTTTTGTCACTCCTGAAGAAGAATACATGAGGAGGGAGCGAAATTTCAATTATCTGTTTCTGCTGAAAAAATGTTACGTCTACATTTCTATTCATATAACTGAACATGCTAGTAGGCTCACGACTATAGCCTGATATTAGATCATCCTATTGATTTCAGTAATTAATGCCTTTGAAATGTGAAGAAAAAGAATAATCTGTCAAACACATAACAAAAGTTGCACTAGAATCACTACATTGCATTATCAGTTAAGGCCCTAATCAATATGGAACAATTACTATTTTTCGAGGTTTTGGTCTAACTAAAAAAAACTAAATAAACTGCCTCATGGAAATTCCATGCATTCAGGGTACTAATAACAGCGATAGTATTTAGTCATCTATACAGAATACAATTGAAATGTTATTTTACTAGCTATGGGATCAGTCTGCTTTGTTCAGCGCGTTTATTTGCAATCTCACTTTGCGACACCATAATCTGAACAAAGTTATAAAACAAGGTTGCGACAAAGTTGTCCGAACCGATGGTTTGATATATAAGATTTTATAGACGTTGGTATAAGCATTGATTTTACAGTGAGTACGTTAAACCCCATACAGTTGGGGACATCATTGACAGTGGGTCGGGCTTATAAAGAACCTTAACGACTGCACTGGTGCATTTTTGTTGTGTTGTGGGCGTCACGACGCACATAACAGAGTTTAACAACAAGGGAGTGTGGTCGTTTATTACGACGACCTAACCACGTTTTTAGCGATGATTTGAAGTTTTATAAGCCGCAAACTGGACGAGAGATGCTGTTAGCGATGGCAAACAGTAGAACGACGTCGTGAACGTTTTATAAGCCCGACCCCTGCATTGGAAGCTGCAGGTTTTTGTAGAATATGGGGGGGCGTTGGGCACACTTAAGGGATTTCGTGGGTTTCGTACGCGCGATCGATGGCTGATATCCCAAAACCCATATGAGAGTGAAGTATGTTGGTGGGATCTGCCTATCCACTGTGGATAAGTATGTTCACTTTTCATTTTTAAACCAGAAACATAATACGGGTGTATACAGTGGAACCTGTCCATGTGGACACCTCCGTATAGTGAACACCTGCCTTATGTGGACACTTTTCACTTCTCCCGTTTCAGTTTTCCTATGTAGCATATATAAAGTGAACCTCTGTATAGTGGACACCTGTCTTATGTGGACAGTGGACACTATTTCTGCTCCTAAATAGCGTAGATACCTCTGTATAGTGGACAGTTAAAAAAATTCCCACTGTATTAGAACAAAGAAATGTTCACTTGGGAAGACTCCTGTCCAAACATAAATTAAAGACTTGTGACCTTAAGCAGCAGGAGGCATTGTTATGTTTGCTTACCAGTTAAGGCAAGTGGTCAATCAATGTGCTAATGTTTGCAGAGCAGTAATTAATACATGCATGTTCTTAATAGCTAGTTACTGCATGCCAAGTGCATGGTCATTAATCTTGTTGGGGTGAAAGTAATTAAAATGTTACATGAGCAGAAATTTGTGCAAAATCTTAATTAAGAAATTACAACTCGTGTC
>CM032661.1:26586729-26629221 GCA_019095985.1 Streblospio benedicti
CTCTAGAAGTCTACAAAAGATCCATTTGAGGTCTTTTACACAGGGGTCGGATTCATTGTCACGCCATTTTCGTCACATCATAGATTCACTTTTGATTGATGTAGGATGTTTTTTTCTTGAATTATGTAGTATGCATGGACACTGACAACAGACAGAAACATAAAAAAATCAACCCAGCTGCTATAGTTATGCTACTGGATGGCCATAAAAATGGCCCCGGAAAAAAAATAATAAATTTTGTACAAAAAAAGCCTACAGTGATTCGCAATGAAAAAGAGTGTTTTTCAAGGAAAATAGCACATATTGTGTTTGAGAATAACTTAATGTGACAAAATAACCAATTTACTGGACATGTCATACCACATATGAAGGCCTATAAGGTCTCAGACCACTAAACAAATGCTCAATTGTAAGATCTATTAACAATGTAATAACCAACCCCCCTCTACCCTGCTTAGCTTTGAGTGTTGGCCAATAATCTTATTTTTCTTCAACAGAGTATTTCATTTCCAGTTGCTGAGGTGAAAATTCATATGGGCATAACCACCTTCCCAGAGCTCTGGCAGCCATAGAAGAGACCTACCCCTTGAAATCCTCTGTAGTCTAGCACTATTCTATTTTGATACATGGCCGTCTTATAACTGACCATGTGCACTAACTATTCAAAAATATTTAAATAAAATAACTGGTTTGACACCTATTGGGTATGTTTAATCTTTTTACCATATCTATAATCAGTAAATAATCGGAACCACGCCTACTTTTAGTTATATCAACTTTTCGAACAGCACCGGCGTGTTCGGACCGAATTTTTTGCTCATTTTGTATTGATTTGGTGGTCTGAGACCCCAAATAAGTAAGTAAGTAAGTAAGTAAGTAAGCAAGCAAGCAAGCAAGTAAGTATGTTATTTCGGGAAGCAAGTCCTTAGTCTTATAAAAAAAAATAAGTACAATAGATAGAAATGAAATACATTATCAACAAATATTCCTTAAAACAGGATTTCTTACCATTTACAGCCAATATTATTGGTGTATAAATAAAACATTGAGAAGATCAACAGTTTAATATTTTCAAAAAATGCAATTGTCATATTCATTACTTGCTGCATGGACTGGTTAGGGCTTATTGAACCACGCTCTAGCACCATTTCAACCACGCATAATTCATATCGAGCTGGGAAGGAATTTTACTGAAACACGTTACAGACAAACTTTAAGAAACAATATGGCACAATATGAGCCATAAGATCATAAGACAATTAACGTCTGAATCTGTTAATTGTTAATCATTGTTCCAAGGATAATGAAATTGTTAAACATAGTACATGGAATCAGATTACAAAAAATGTTATACTGTCATAATTAGCCCTCGTTCTAGTTTTTTTTCCTGAAGAATATATGTGGGAGCGAAATTTCAAATCTGTTTTTGAAAAATGTTTCGTCTACATGTCTATTCATATAACTGAACATGCAAGGCTCACGACTATAGCCTGATATTAGATCATCCTATTGATTTCAGTAATTAATGAATGCATTTTCAATATGTCAATCAAATAATTTGTTATTTTACAGGTTTTTGTATCCAAGTGGCCTTGCCTTTGAAATGTGAAGAAGACGAATAATCTGTCAAACACATAACAAAAGTTGCACTAGAATCACTACATTGCATTATCAGTTAAGGCCCTAATCAATATGGAACAATTACTATTTTTCGAGGTTTTGGTCTAACTAAAAAACTAAATAAACTGCCTCATGGAAATTCCATGCATTCAGGGTACTAATAACAGTGATAGTATTTAGTCATCTATACAGAATACAATTGAAATGTTATTTTACTAGCTATGGGATCAGTCTGCTTTGTTCAGCGTTTATTTGCAATCTTACTTTGCGACACCATAATCTGAACAAAGTTATAAAACAAGGTTGCGACAAAGTTGTCCGAACCGATGGTTTGATATATAAAATTTATAGACGTTGGTATAAGCATTGACTTTACAGTGAGTACGTTAAACCCTATACAGTTGGGGACATCATTGACACTGGGTCGGGCGGAACAACTTCAGTAACCCCAACTTCCCAGTACTCGACCCAGACACCAACTCAGCTGTTGTATAAAAAGATATATTTTAGAGTCTTTTCGTGTATTGTGTGCAATTCTAGGTATACAAGTTTGGTGTTATAACGACTATTTAACTGTGCTAGGTGGCATTTATCAGTATGAAGTATGGTTTAAAATTTAATGTATTGTAACCATCTATAATCTATAAATATGTAATACACGGGGGTAATAGTCGAATATGTTGATGGGTTTGAGATATAACACAATTGCATAGTATTTTCACAAAAATATATAATAATATGTAATTTATGGAAGTCTCATGTTGCGAATTAAACATGTTTTTATGGAATTGCAATGATTGTAAACTGAAAGTGTCATCACATTTAGTTACATATAAAAATAACTTTTTTTTTTTAATTGTGATGTGATATAATAATTGTGATCACGAAGCATTCTTCTAATTTTGGAACTATTATAGATTTTATAATCAACCTCTGCTGGTTGTTTTCATTTCAAAACTAAAGACAGTTCACACACCGAAGTGCTCTGTGAGTGCAGTAACATGCCGAGTGACCAATGCATGTCTCAACTGTTGAGAATATATTTTACAAGAAATTAAAACAAATAATCGAATATGATATTTATATTAGATACATATACCCACTTGGTAAGCCCCCGCAACCATGGTTGATGAGACTAAACCAAATTTGGGACCGTGTTAATAGACGGTCAAGGTCTCAAAACTCAGTAATGTTTACATTTTACTGACCATCGTGCCTACTGCATGTGGAAGTAAATCCCCGTGTCTCATTTGAAATGTTACAACGTAGTAAAATCACCATAAATTATCTGCCACATGTAAACCCAGATTAACAGTTTAAAGTCATACTCTGTCTGATAGAACAAACAACCATCATAATAGATAAATGATGTTAGTTACTTTATTGGGCATAACTATAACCATTTAAGCAAAAACAAAGAACATTTTTTCCTGCCACGGCAGGTCACCTACACCAAAGTGACTCCTAATATATAGTGGACTAATGATCTTAGACTATATTTTACAAGATATTAAAACAAATAAATCATATATAATTATTTTATTGGATACATTAGCTAATAATGTTTTGCTATCTAACCAGGATCTATATCGCAATGGATACGTATTTGGTCCCACGCCACTACGGGGTATTTATATGGTTGATTGAAACTAAACCAAACATGGGGCTATGTTAATGGCGGGTCAATGTCCCAAAATGGTGACTCCCGCAATTATTTTAATATAGGCTTACATACATGTATACACATAAAATCATGAATTCTCAGTCATGGATATTGCTACAGCAACATGATGGTCTGTTCTTATTGCGTCGCTTCAGCAGCTGACGATTTCGCTCAAACTTTACACAACTATGAGGTGAGGCGACACCGAAGTGATTTATTTTGGGCACTTTATAACTAAAGTGGGTTTTGCAATTTATGAAAGATTTATTTGCTTTTTATCATACATGTATATCACTGCAGTGACTCTACTGTGTTACTTAATATTGATCAATGGGTTTGAAACTGTTAATGATTATTATCTGTTATTTAAATAGTAATAAATAAAGGAAATTTTAAATGATACCGTAAATAAAAAATAAAATTCTAAATGACATCAGAATCGTCCCTAAATAGATCTAGATACATGTACACTTATCCATAGTGCGGTGCATATTACTCTTCAAATCAACACATCAACTCATTATCCTGTGCCTTGTGGAAATGTTTTTTAGGCAAACCCAAAACGTTGCTATCAGATCTTGATTATTGTTATACATCTTTCAATCACCACGATAGATATGACAGATTGGACATGGTCTCGTTCAGATTACCATAGCTTATGAAAGGATGGTACAATTAGAGACATGCATATTGAAATATTAATACAGTCTAGTAAGAATAGTTCGGACACCCCCGCATAAGCGGTGACTTAGATCTGATAGCAGAAAGATGAGATTTGTTGTCAACACATGCCATACACGACAGTATGGCAAATACCAATCAAGTGTTTATCTGTAAGTTTTGTTTAGAATCTTCTATAAAACACGATGGATATGCATTAATTTTAGTATTTCTATGTTAATTAAAAATCCATTTTACAATATAACTGATTTCTAATAATCCTATTGTTAACTCTCTTTTTTCGTCATTTGGCTCTATTACAGTCGAATAGTCATAGTTCATGATACATGTATAACTCATTACCATGTTTTGTGTTGATATAGGCCTGTTATGTCTAACTATTGCCCATTCATTATAATCAGTAAGCAAGTATTTTCAAGGTTCATTTTTGAAGCAATGGCTGACTCAAGCCCTACTCAATAAAATGGACAGACGATTTCCAAAGTGACTGATTAAAGCGCACACCTGCAAGTGCGGTACAGACCGTGAATTGGTGAACTCCTTATTTGCTGAAGATATTGGATTGGATAACAAACAAATGGATTATAATATTGCAACTCTCTTTGTCAAAGACTAAAGGTCGCGTTGCATTTGTGAACTGTACATAAATTTCGAAATAATGGTGGTAAACAATAACGCACGTCTGCGCCAATTCATTTGGTTTTGTTCAGTTTATATGTGTGTAAGTGTATTGCTAAACTACTTAACTGTGAATAAATCTCCCCTGAAGTATTTTTTTCACGCAGGAGGTAAGTCATTATAAGATGATTATTTGAACATATACCACCCGTGGGCTGTGTAAAATTCACCCAGTTATCATTAGATTGGACTCTTAATGATCAGAGGATTTGGTGGGGATGAGTGTTGTCGTGTTTGCCTTACTTGCCCCGTGCATGTGTTTGAATAGATTTAGTTTAGTGCAATCGCCCATGTACAGTGTCGAGCATCACTTTACTCATTGGCAATAATATCGCTACAAGGTAACTCATTCGGAGCACAACCCCATTGATAATTTGTAAATAAAGTAGTACACTCTTGTCGAAACTAATATCCTGCTGGTTTATATTGTTTAGATGGGTCCCTGAAACGTTTACGACATGATACCATGGAGACCACCACCGGCATCCCTTCCTGTTACGACCCGCACTGTCGAGCAGGTAAATCTCTGCTATAAAATGCACTTTAAAATTGGGCATCGTGTATCAAAATAATGTATGAAAAAAACAATAGCATATGTAACAGAAAAGTGGGTCTCACAAGGATGTGGTTATCATTGGTAGTAAAGACCGTTAGTGAGACAGGACTGTGCCCAATGTGAGGTGTACATCATCGTTTCAATTAACAATTTTGTTCGTGCATGTATTACCCTACCCTCTCTCTACCTTTTCACATGAGGGCCTGTGGCCCCATCTGCTGCAAGAGACCAGATTTGTCTTTTTGGGTTGAATTGGCTGAAATGAACCCTTATCTATTACTAAATAACCTGAAGACGAAGCATCTCGAACCAAGCCAAATTTGCCCGTGTTGCAAGCCGTCAGAGCTACAGAGTCTACAAGTGCTCTTCATGCTGCAAATGTCCTCCAGACGATCCAGAAAAACAAGTAGATGGTACAGATTGCAGCGCTGTTTGGACACTTACATGCCGGCCGATCGTAACAGAAGTAAAAACACTTATGGTTGGGACCGCTCGATGATACATCATCCCAAAGCCTCTAGACCAGCCCAAGTGTAAGGCTCCCATTTCACATGGCCGATCCTAGCTCCAGATCCTCCAAAACACGCCCGATCTGTCATTTCGGGGGGTGGATCGGCGGATTTGTGTCAATATTTATTACGTAACTGTCCAAAGACGAAGCTTGTCATAGTCACTGAGCCGTACAAGCCGTCAGAGACGTTGTAGGTGATGGGAAAGGGCCGAGACAGACGAAGCATTCTGAAGAGGTGTGATGATCGGCTACCAGAAATAGCGGCTTCGTGGCCATTAAACCGTGAAATACCATCGGCTTTGGTCTTTCAACACGTGTTTCTCTTAAAAACAGCAGCATGACGGACCTAGCTAGGGCCGTACCCACAATCTAGACTGTGTGTATGGTCGTCTCTGCTGGTGAGCATCAACTTGAACATCTTCAAGGCCACCTTCTCAAGCTTCATCATCTTCATCTTCTACAGTCTCTTGTATTATTCTCTCTTCTCTCCTCCTCCTGGTGTTGTTGTTGAGCTACAACGCGATTAAATGCAACGGCTGTCATTGTTACAATTATTCATTGCCTAATCATAGTAAATACGTCTCTGAGTTTAACCCTTCAAAGACACAATGAACAATGACCCCCCCCCCCCCCCCTTGTGACCTTTCTGATGGACTGGAAGACAAGACAAGCTAATGGGACCATTCAGAACTAGTACACCATAATGCGGGAACATGTTTGTGGAAATTGTCAGCAAACCCACCGTTAGCAGAGAGATTTAGACCCCCATTTCACATGGCCGATCCTAGCTCCAGATCCTCCAACAGACACCCGATTTGTCATTTCTGGGTGGATCGTGCGTGATCTGGCCTCAAATGTGGAGTGATTTGGTTGGTTCGGCAGGGAATGGGCCACTTTTGGTCGGTTCTGGGCTGACTTTTCTTTTTTCGGCTTGTGTGCTCCATCGCCAAACTTTTCGGGGCTGTCTTTGGACTTTCTCTAGCAATTGCAACGTCCTAAGGTCTCTTTGCTTAACTGTGGCATCGTCTGCTACTTTGAGAATATATATTTTGACAGATGAAACCGTAGGTGCCGCCGCTACCATTACAATCCGAAGCAATGGAATCATGAAACGGAAGCATCTTTTTCAACAGCACGATGCTACAATACAAATGGTGTCCACCTGGGGAAAATGACACATTTCTGCCGGGTTCTGGGCTGAAAGGTGTTATCACTTCTCTAGAGAAGTTATTATGATTTTTTCGGCCTGTGGGCTCCCATTATAGGATTATTGAGATGTTGATCTGGATCAACGGTTTGGTTTTCTGGTTCGTCTGGAGAACAAACTTGATCATCGTTAGGTCTCTCTCTGCTAACGGTGGGGTTGCTGACAATTTCCACAAAGATGTTCCCGTTTTATGGTGTACTAGTTCTGAATGGTCCCATTAGCTTGCCTTGTCCTCCAGTCCATCCTAAAAGTCACAGGGGGGTCATAGTTCGTGTCTCTGAAGGGTTAAACTCAAAGACGTATTTACAATGATTGGGCAACGAAATAATTGTAACAAATCACAGCCGTTGGCAAAAGAATATTGATCTGGTAAATTGGACTAGGGTCTATATACCTCTGGATTGTATAGCCTTGGAGCATTTGGACCATAATAAGCTCTTTCTGGTTAGACCCCCATTTCACATGGCCGATCCTAGCTCCAGATCCTCCAAAAGACACCCGATTTGTCATTTCTGGGTGGATCGTGTGCGTGATCCGGCTCGATCTACAGTCCACCATGTGGGCAGGGGGGGGGTGCGTTATTGTGGTAATTTTACAAAACTGGATATATTTGTTTGTTAGACCGCAAAATATAACCAGCCGCAAAACATAACCAGTTATGTTTTGCGTTAACGCAAAACGTAACCACACACCCGAAAATAGACTTGGTGACGCAAAATATAATCTCTGCCGCAAAATATAACCACAGAAAATATGCACTATTTTTAACATACGGTAGAGAGTATTTTTGTTTTACTAGCCTACGACTGTATCAGATATATAACACACACATACAGTAGAGAGTATTTTTGTTTTACTAGCCTACGAATGTATCAGATATATTTACTCGAGTCATCCAATGTTTAGTGCTTAGAGTGGTGAGGCTTGGGCATTTGGTTCTGTCTAATGATTATGTGTCTTAGTAAAACATTAAAATAGTGAACATAGTATTCAACAAAAATAGATGAAAAAAACTCATACTTCTTTAAGATGCATGTAAACACCATAAGTCAACGACAGGTTATTTTGCCCATCAATAATTATTTGTCACAAAGATCGCTTCAATCCAGACTGTCATTAACAATCTTTAACCACCACTGTTCACCTTGTGAGTAAAACGGCAAGTTGTGTCCAAAACGTACTATATACGTCGCGTAACATGTTGAACCAGACACTTTTCATATTCTCTAAAGATCTTTTCGGGGCCCCACTGAAAATCAGTCAACCTAATACTGTGGAACCCCTCTATTAAGCCCACTCATTGAATCTGCCGTGCTTTGCGGATGTACTTCTGACAGGTTGGGAATGGTAATTGTAATTTGAGCTAACGCCAAGCGTCATAAATGAGTGTCTATGCGCACACACTTAGTGTACACTTCTCACTAAGTGCCACGTGTTACCCTCCCATTTCACACCACCAGCTGCCATGGTATCTTCTTTTAGTACCTAATATAAAAACAGACGGCACCCGAGGTCTTGTTACATACAGAGATATATAGAGAAACACATACTGCCTAGGTGGAAATGCAATTTATGGCATGGAGAGAGGACAAACTCAAGGCCAGGATGGAGCCGCTTTGGATACCGTGGTAGTATGATAAGGTGATACAGTTCTTATATACAAAGCTCAATTAGGGCTACAGGTATTCGTGTCCTATTACATTTCAAATCACAGATGTGCACACCACGTTTGACCCAATACACCCTAAGATCAACCAAGATGTCTGCATATTTAATGGTTTCGCATTTTACAGATTTGTTGACAATATTTTATTCATATACAACCCACACAAATGCGGCAGTAAACTTACATATTTTAAACCAGCTTTAGACATTATGCACTCGAGTCTACCCTCTGCTGTATGAGTATGTGCCGTGTAAACTGTAAAAAATGAATAGTCGGCAGTTTGGTGATTTTCCGCACAAACTAACCTGGGGTCGGGCTTATAAAGGCCTTTACGACGTCGTTGTACTGTTTTCCGTCGCTTACAGTATTTGTCGTTGATCCAATTTACTGCTTATAAAACTTCAAATCATCCCTAAAAACGTGGTTAAGGTGTCGGTAATAACGACCACAGTTGGTGGGTGGTTGTTAACACTAAAACGCACGTCGTTACACCCACACCACCCCTAGATCTCTGTACACCTTAGCACACAGCCAATAATTGTTGACCCTAGATTAAATACAGTTTGTATTATGTGTTTCTGAACCAAAACTGTTGCCCAATATATTTCAATAATAGATTGAGTAATTGATATGTCCAATGTATATGATCATTGTCTTTATTTTTATAAGGTTCATTTTCTTAATTATTAGTCATCTAAAATAAGTTATTATGGCTATATGAATTTTGATTTTGTTGCGTTTCACAGAGAGCACAACAGTGACGTCAGTTGTTTAGTTACCACCTTTCGTCGGTAAGCCTACATTTTATGACAATTTATACTACATTGTACTGAATTCGTACATCACCGACCGACATGCTAACAATAGTTTTATAACCTCGTCGTTGCACACACCTTAACGACGTCGGTAAACCAGTCGTTACACCCAAAATCCACCGGTCGTTAAGGTTCTTTATAAGCCCGACCCCTGCTGGCTACACCTTGGTTATATTTTGCGGCAGTGGTTATATTTTGCGTCACCAAGTCCATTTTCGAGGCTCTGTGTATATTTTGCGTTAACGCAAATCATAACTGGTTATATTTTGCGTTGGTTATATTTTGCGGTCTAACAATATTGTTGTTTTTGTTTGTTTTTTGTTTTTTATTGTCATTACTGAAATGATGATTTTGAGTTAGTTGGTGTGTACATATTGCGAGAGGTCTGGGGGCCTCTTCAGGCACTAGCAGGTTTCAGGGGAAGTGCATATTGCGATGGTTTCATGACCAGGAGGTCGGTAGTTCGAGCCCTCCTAGGTCGTGAGTTCAAGAATTTTAGAGTGATTGACTCTCAGGGGGGTAGCCAGACCTTTTTAAAAGGTATGCACAAATTGCACCGTGAGGAGCAAAGCCCGGACAGCGCGACATTCGCGACATCACGACACAGACACACGTTGCTTATATGACATCAGTGTAATTAATTTCTCTCTTATCATTATTAAATTGTTTATAAAATAGTTTATAATATGCAAATAGTCATAAAGTATTAAGATTTTGACATTATTTCGAGTCAAAAATTTATTGAATATATTTCGTGTCATTGACACATCCTCAGCATAAATGAAAAATTATTACATGTAATTGTAAACCAATTGTAGTACTACAATATACAAATACATTTCACGCTCGGTCACAATTGGCTTTGTGATAACGGGGTATGAGTAGTCAGACGAACCATCACTGTAATGTACATTCTAGAAAGAACAGCACACTGCCGTTGATAAGAATTTAGTTTGTTTTTTCACAAATTATACGTAGAGACAATGAAGTAAAATAGCACTAACATTTCATTACACCATCCTTATGACAATTGCTATAAAAACCGCGGGCGTTCAATGATCATATGAGTTTTACATTCACATTTCAAACACATTTTCATTTGATTTGATTTTGTAACTATTAAAAGTTCGTAAGTTACATTTAATGTGACAAAAAGCAATACTCGCACATAACGAGTGTTGTGATTTACATCAGTTTTATTGTCACAGTTTTGATTCTTAGGTCTTCACGACTGTGTATTATTGCATTTTGCATATTAAGATTTTACGTTTCTAAGAGCTATGAAATGTAGATATATAAATATTATAAAAAATGTTTTAGTACATGAAAATTATTTGGGTAATATACATTGATAAGAATAAATCACATAGTAAAGGTAGAGGCTTTTAGACCATCTACCCCGGCACTACCCCGGCACTAGGAGAAATTTCAAGATGGCACTAAGGGAGAAATTCGCCGAAAATTCATCAATTTTTAAGAACATGAGGGAGTCTCTTTAACACATCAGTTTTCTACTTAAATTCCTAATTTTGCCAACCAAAGTTAGGTTTTCATGGCCCAGAAAGGTATTAGTGTTGAGAAAATAAGAAAATACCTACTACCTCATGATACATTTCAAGATGGCCGCCATAATATCTGAAATTTTGTGTAAAATTCGCCTATGGAGGCTATGTCGTTTGCTCTATTTCCAAATTATATAATGATTTTGGTCATATTAAGCAATATTCCAATAAAATACATTATAGTGCATTTAAAAAATGAGGTTAGGCTTCCTTCGACCTTGTTATCTTAGAGAAATCCAAGATGGCGCCCACAACCCCCAAAACAGCAAATTTCAATATTAATGTTTTCCTACCCACACCACTCAAACCCTTTTGAAAGTTTAATTATTTCTCACTTGATTTTGGTACAAGGATAACTCATAGTGAATTTGTGTTGTTATTTCCTTCTGTCACCCCCTGGCAATTACAGATATCCAAGATGGCCGCCGTTGGGGTATGAGGATTGTCAGATTGTCTATAACTATTTTAATATTTGTGATAGAGTTATGGTTTTGGTGTCTACATGCAGGTTAATGAAGTGAAAGAATACAATTTTAGCCATAAAAAGTAGATTCGCCATCTGAATGTAGTGAAAATCCAAAATGGCCGCCAGCTGGATGTTAAGAATCACAGATTGCCTATAATTTTCTTCATAGTTGTGATAGAGTTTAATGGTTTTGGTGTCTATATGTAGGTTAAAATATTTTGTAGGATCTATTGACCTGACAGGTGTAATCATCTATAAGGTCAGCCTTAACTATTAAAGTGTTAGATACTTGCAGTTGGATTACACAATTAGGCTAATTAGGTTTAATGGTTTGAAGTAACACACCATTTCTACACAATTGATGATTTGAGTGACTTTTTCCGATTTTAAAAAAAATGTACCCATTACCCGAAAAAGGTAGGTCCAAAAACAATTATGATGTTTTTTTCAAAACGGTACACACGTGCGTACTGTGTGTATACTTATGCTACCTCCCTCCTCTCAATCTATGCAAAATAGTCAATCGTATCTCATGTGAGAAATCGGTCAATTGAAATTCAATCTTTAAATTTGTTTGATAGCAGGAACGTAGCATCTTGTTATGTATGTTTAATTTTTAAATTGCAGGCGAAGTAACCTCACACTGATGCCACCTCTATAATGAGGGGATCATATAGAAAAAATGTGATAGGTGATATGCCCTAAATCTTGATTGTGAATTGTGAACTGTCTGTATTTAAGTGTGTGAAATGTGATGAGATCTGTTATTGGTGACTGGTGATATCTGTTCATTACAAGAGCAGTGATTAGTGATTTTCCGTAAATCTTGAGCGTGGATTGTGAACTGCCTGTTGTATTTCACTGTGTGAAATATAATACGACCTATTCAATTACAATTCATGATTATTGATGAAAGACAATAAAATGTTTTGGTGACTGATGATTTAGGGGGAAAATGTTGATGTTTGAATTTCATCAAGGCTAAATACACCCCTCTATAAAAAGATTACCTTAACAATGACACTTTTCAGTTCCAAAGCCTCATGAAGTGAATCCTTCATACGTCCTAAATGACCACCTCTCTACTGCGACCACTCTATTCAGAACACCCTATTGAAAGCACTTGTAATATTCCATGTGGTCATATGTAGAGTTTATTTTATTTATTTACTGCGGCTCCTTCATCTGCTTTAGTACACTGATTCAGATTTAGACTAAACTGATTTTTTATCGTATATAGATTGCCTCGTTGAAGTATTTGTCACGACCCACGGGACAACGTTAAAAGTAGGACAATCTGCCATCTTTTGGAATACATCTGCATCCTTACAACTTGCTGTACTACAGACGGCAGAATGTAGTATAAATCGCACTATTGAAACGACGAGTAATAAGAATATATTAAAAAGGGGAACCAGTGTTAACGACGGGATCGTCTTGGTTGGCATTGCACCAGTCACACACATGAAAAGTCTTGGATATCTACCCTATTTCAAAAAAAGGTATGCCTCTGGGAAAATAGTAGATCTTTGATTCAACGTCATTAGCTGAGCAATGAAACTTAAGCATGCACTGACACCGTATGATATATGATCTTGCTTTAAAACCTTGCATTCTGTCATTTATAACACATAGTTTGCACATCTTTGTGATCATTGCAGATGGTAGATCCGATTTGTGTTTTTTTCTGGTAATATACCGTAATCACGAGACTTATACCACCATTTCATCTGTGCAGAAAGTATGCTTGGCACTGCCCACCCCCACAGTGGAGGCATGCATAGAATTTGACATCTTCGCAAGGAAAGTCGGACCCCCAAATATATTACAAAATAAAAGTCCGACCCCCCCCAACCCGTAATTGAGAAATTAAACGTATGACCCCCCACACACACACACACAATCCGAAAAGTCATTCAATTTTGTTTGGAATGAGTCATTGAAAAAATGAAATTTAGTAAAAATAGTACCGGCAAGTATGTATGCAACTATGACCTACGATAGGTTGAATGGCTATGCCGAGTGTCGTATTCAAACATACATGACAATGATTTCAGAATCTTAGAAAAGGTGCCTATCAATACGAATAATAGTCATTTGGTGTTTGTTTGGCAAGTGTCATTTCCCGAATACTCTCAGTTTAGTGTGTTGCATGCCAGCAACAATGATACATGGAGAACTTCAATCATCACAGGTACATTAGATTCATATGCTGTCATGTCATCATTAGATTCTAATCCATTGTGTCTGGACTAGCCTATCTCATTCTCATTTACAATGCTATACCAATAGGTAGGCCAGTGCATGTTAACGAATCAGACGTCAGCATTGGTGAGCTGGAAGCAAAATTCTCTGACATTCATAATCACGTGGCATGGAGGCCACTACATTGTCAGGCCAGGTAATCGTTTAATGTAACTAACTGTTTAACTGGTCGACTAAATGTATGCATAGCCCAAATGCACAGCATCTACACACATGCGAAAGTACAGCTAAATACACATGCTATGCGTTATAGAATCAAGAATCAAGTGACAGAATTATTTTTAACAGTTGGATCAAGTAAACGTTAGCTGGCTCGTATTGTATCGATGCCCCCCCATCAATGATACATGTGTATATGTGATGCTTTCGATGCTGAAAAAAGTGCTTGGAAATTGTACTAACAGTTTAGCTATGTAATGTTTGTAACAACAGCTGACATCATGTTTAATATACCGGCTTATATAAAATGGTCCAATAAATGCACATTCCATTATTATAGGTGGACAGTTGCAGTCATAATTCCCTTCAGAAATAGAGAAACACATCTCCGTAAGTTTCTCAACAACATGATACCATTCTTGCAGAAGCAGGCTGTGGCATTCAGGGTATACATTGTCAATCAGGTGAGTTTCATGTATAAAGTGTGTTTACCTAGCTAGCTAGCTGGCTAGTTTCATTCCAGTATCTTAATTGCCCATCTATTAAGTCAACGTCGTTCTAGCGACGCCGTGTTCTTTGAACACTTTTGATCTAGTTAGTTAGTTAGTTAGTTAGTTAGTTAGTTAGTTAGTTAGTTAGTTAGTTAGTTAGTTAGTTAGTTAGTTACATGTAGGTAGTTAGTTAGTTGGATAGTTCACTATTTAGTTAGTTCATTAGTTAGTTAGTTAGTTAGTTAGTTAGCTAGTTAGCTAGCTAGCTAGTTAGTTAGTTAGTTAGTTAGTTAGTTAGTTAGTTAGTTAGTTAGTTAGTTAGTTAGTTCCTTCGTTCCTTCATTCGTTAGTTAGTTAGTTAGTTAGTTAGTTAGTTAGTTAGTTAGTTAGTTAGTTAGTTAGTTAGTCAGTCAGTTAGTTAGCTCCTTAGGTAGTTACTTAGTTACTTAGTTTCTAAGTTACTTATTTAATTACTTAATTACGAATATACTTAGTTACATAGTTCTGAAAAGTCCGGGATCTCGCATGAAGTCTCCAACGTCCCTATTCTCCATCGATGAAACCAATTCTTCAAGGTGTCTACAATGGTCATCTGAGGATCCACTTCTTCTCCTGTGTCCATGCGTTAGTTCGTACTGTACAAGTTTGTGGTGACATGCATTTACACGTACATTGTAGTTGTAGTGACAGAGCCCAGCAAGTTAGGAATATTTGCATCATAATCCCAGCTTTCCCACACTTCTGCACGCGTATGCGTTGTGCGTCGTTTACTATTGGTGTGCCATTTATTTCACAGGCGGGCCAAGAATTGTTTAATCGCGCCAATCTAATGAACATCGGTTACACGACTGCAAAGGCGTTATACCCCTACGACTGTTACGTCTTCACCGACGTTGACCACATCCCTGAAGATCTGTGCAATGCACACACCTGTGACGCCAAGAATCCTCGACATCTCCCCGTAGCCATAGCCAAACATAAGTATAGGTGAGTCACAGAAGCATGTACTTGGCTAGTCTCGTAATTGTCTTATTTCTAAAGTAAATCTATGAATGATCACTATTACTATGTGTTCTCAAATAGTAATAATGATCGTGAGAAGAACTGCTGCTGCTCAACTTGTAAATTTAAAAAAATATATGAATACTTGCTTGTTACCATTTCCCATTATGTCTAATAGTTCGGCTGCTTCCACGGGTATGTCTAGGCCATGGGCCAAAAATGACAAAAAACCTAATTGCCACTATCTCCTGACACTCTTACATCAGGGAACGATCATAAATAGCGATACCGGGGGGGGGGGGGGGGTCGTCCATTTTTGGGACTGGAAGAAAATGTTAACCGATCCCCCCTCCCCGATCAACATTTTAAAAAGTTGAGTGACCCCCACACCCACCCGCTAAAGAAAAAGTACTCTATATAGTCATTGCATTGCTAAAAGAAAATATTTGAAAATATATACCGTAGCGTGATAAAAAAAAGTTCAGCGACCCCCCCCACACACACACAAAAAAAGGGAATCAGAAAAGTTGGACGACCCCCCCCCCCCCCCCCCACACACACCTTTAATTTTTGGACGACCCCCCGGTATCATTATTTATTATCGTTTCCTTATATCAATGACCCTACTTGATGGAATTAGAATAATTGCTTTTGGTTTTGTACAGGTTGATATACAAGGAATTCTTCGGAGGCGGCTGCCTCTTGACACCTCGTCAAATGGAAGCTATGAATGGATTTCCTAACGACTTTTTTGGCTGGGGTGGAGAGGATGATAATATGGCCTGGCGAGTGAAAAAAGCTAACTATACCATAGAAAGGTATCCAACCTATATTGCCAGGTATGTAGCCAACTCTCGATTTACACATACCAACTTTGATTATGCCAATGCTCTTTTGACCAGAAATACAGAGAAGTGAAAACAAATATTTGAAAAATAATCAGATATATCATAGGTGACGAAAACTGTAACAGTACCTGTATCTGTTGCTCTAGTATATAGAATAATCTTGTTTGTGTGACTGCAGGTATAGGACTCTATATCACCGGAAACTGGAGGGCAATCCAGCTTCTGGAAGATCGTAAGTGTTTCGTTCATTGCTGCAGTGTAAGCTTCATGGTGTCTTTTCTAAATGAAGTCAGTAGAGATGAGAGGATATACCAGAGATTCATGAAATTATAGATTATATAGAGATTATATAGTGGTCATTATGTGACCTATGGTGAAATGCTGATATACGGTCAAAGCGTGATATGGAGTTAGTGGTCACGCTGATACCCGGAGACATTGTTGCTTAAATGTACAACTGAACAAATAATGAATATATTTTGAGTTTCGATAGAGCGTTAGTTCACGTATTTAACTTCTAGAGCAAACTATTACAAAATCATCCTTTAAAACTGATGTATACATATATTTGATGCATTATTAGGTATAGTTTAAGATCATTGCCAGTCACTCGGATTGGTTGTGCTCACTCTTTCTTTAGGTGACTGGTTGTGATTGTGTCTAAGTACTTTAATATTCTATGTATGTAAAATATAGACTTCAGTGGCGTAGTTTAGTGGCCTGGGATCATTTAGAATTTACATGCGGCTTGGTAAACGCAGAGAATTGGTTTTGTAAAGTGATAGTCTACGGGCTTGCATCAACAGTTTAACATGCGTAATTGCAATTCTGTGTAGCAACGATTAGGAAGAATTGATAGTGTGAGGCGGGTCGCTGTAATATTAACTCAAATTCACATTGCAGAATGAAATATTCGCAGGACATGGCCAATTATTATCGACTGGATGGAATTAACAATCTCAACTACAAAGTTTTAAACATAACGGAAACAGCACTTTACACGAATATCACAGTCTTAATACCAGGACCCAAGACAATGCCAGAAGCTAAAAAATGGTTAGCCGATAGAAGGAAAGCCTATAAGAAGAAACTGCGCCAGCTATCAAAGAATGCAACACTATTCCAAGCCAAGAAGCCACAGACGTATGCTCAATTGAAAAATGTAACAACGTTTCAATCAAGTAAAGCACAGTTGTATGATCCATCAAAAAATGGAACATTAATTAACACAAAGCCATAAAGCACATGACAGAAGCATAATCTGATGAAACCCCAGGTAAACAATGACTCTAGCATGAACTGAACAATCGACGATCCAGTTATTTTGAGCATAATTGCATTGATGCTACATACATGTATGTGCAAATGTACGTGTATGTAATTTTTATTAAATGATTGGACTAAGTTACTTTTGTGTGCGTTTTCGTGACCATCATTATTTAATTGCTATATCCAGAAAAAATTAAATGTGAAAAAATAGGTGGCTGAAATCTCTATACATATTTCCATGTAGTTTGAAAGACTTTACAAGGTTTATACTTATTGCAGCATATTAGACAATCATGTAATCCAGCTGTTGTACAAATCGAATGCTGTTCATCCAATTCCATGTTTTATTCATTTACGCAAATATCTATTCATCCAGAGAATGGCGAGATGTATACAATTCTATACATGCAATATTTTTCATCTAAAAATCCATTCCAACACAATTTGTATCAATATCAAAGTTCAAGTATTTTACACAATCAATATTGATTATTTAATTTACAGTTGTGATACTAGGCATATTGTTAATAATGATTAGAAATTTCAATCTTATATCATCTGGGTATTTCTTTGACATTCGCATGATGTAGAACCATCATGCCCGACAGTGACCATGCATAAATAGCAATTGGTCCCATATATGTGTGCTAGACGTTTTCTTGGACAAATATTTGTGCTTTCACTTTTTGCGCATGATGCTACCCACACATAATGCTTGCAATATTATATCACTGCTGCAAAATGGCGAGTTCCAACTTTGGACGACCATATATTTTAAATGGTATACTTTACAATATTATAAACACAACGCAAACCCACAAAGAACTGTCCAGATGATTTACTGGGGTATTAGGTGTGCAATCTGTGAATGTCACTATTAATAGTTAGGCAGTGCTATATTATTACGTTGTTATTTACTGCCCGGGATTTTCTGTTCGCTTGTGCATATTCTCAGTATGCACGCTATGCAAGAAGTACACCCAGACCATAATAAAATCGTACGTTTGAAACAAACAATACTACTCGCAAAAATCATCTATATCATTAGTATAGAAACAATGTATTGCGTAACTTACTTAAGATATTTAACAACTAGTATCATACTAAAAAGTGACGAGGAAAGTGTCTTTTATGGACCTTTTTTATTTATCCATATTATACAAAAAGCTGTTAACCGAGGAGGACACAGGTTGTATGCAATGCGAATATGTAATTCAATAATTTGCTTGTGCTATGCACTGTTTCGTGGGTATTAATTGAATTAACAGCATCATGGATAATACCGTACAACTGATAAACTGATAGAAAGAACAATATCACAGGTATAACATGTACATCTAATATATTAGCAGACAAATATTTCCTTTCATTGTATACTCTAACTTTAATAGTAAAGTGCAATAGCAAGATGACAGTTGTATTTAAATATGAAAAGTCATAAATGAAGCTCTGCATACGTTCTCAACACCAAAGATGTTCAAATGTTACAGCCGCAAATTTGTTTTGTTTATTCTACATTTACTACTCAATATTTCAGTTACCATGGACAACAATTAGTACAAATGCTACTTTTAGATAATCATGTGTTTTTTTGTCTTGTGTTTACCAACTAAAACGTGAGCATCTTTAGATATAATTGAAATCCAGTTACGTATACTATAACCAACATACACCCTAAGATTACTAGAAATGTACGTCAATGTGCCAAATAACCAATCTGCTACTTCCGAAATTAATTACCACATGTATACCGGTGTTCTGAGTTGCGTCACGTGTGCCTACATTCCAAAACCGTTTTCGTACTTTCACCCCCGATTTCACATCGCCGATTCTAGCTCCAGATGCTCCGCAAGACACCAGAAGTGAAAAAAATAATATTCTCAGCCTTTTTATGGTGCATATTTCGTGCCCAAAACGTACAGGATCGTCTGGAATAACGGCCTGTGACCTTTTTGTGGTGAGCTGGATGATCATTCGGAAATAGCACACAATACATTGTCGGTTGCACGACGTTATTATTCACACTGCCTTTACAAGTCCATGTTCATAATATAAGCCGTGGGCCAAACCTATCTAATCCTACGGAATTTAGCAGTGGTGCCAATCATTCAGAATCGCACTGTATTGATACCGCTGAACATTACCGCAGTGGGGCTTCTGGTTGGTTGAATTTCGCAAATTACTTCACAAATATTAGGGCAATGCATACCAGACTCCGGGAACATCTTTATGAACATCGTAAGCAATGCCACATTGAAGCAAAAAGACCAAGTTAGCCCTCCTGATCAAGTTAGCCCCCCAGACGACCGAGAAAAACAAAAAGATTATCCAAACCAACAACTCAATAATCCAGAACGGGAGCACCCAATCCGAAATAAAATCAAAATAACTTCTTGAGAGAAGTGATAACTATTTTGGGCCGCCAGAACCAGGCATAAGTATGCCATATCCTCCAGAAAGACAGCATCAACCATTAATCATGGCACAATCGTGAACAACCCAACTATTGGACCAGGTGCTTCTGCTTCATGCTCCCATTGCTTCAGATTGTTACGGTAGCGACGGCACTTACGGTTTATGCAGTCAACCATACATCCTCCAAAAGCAGCAGACGAGGCCACAGTTAAGCAAAAAGACCCTGAACCAGCCAGAAGTGTGCCATTCCCAACCGAACCAACCAGGTCACTCCAAATTTGAGACCAAAATACCCACAATCCCCCTCGAAATGACAGCAGGCTCCTAGCGTCTAATTGAGCATCTGAAGCTAGCATAGGCTATGTGAAATGGGGGGTGGGGGTGGGGGGATTTAACCAGTTTGCAGATCAAAATGCATCCTGCATGAAATATTAACAAACAGAAAATTACATACGTATCTATCATTGGAGGAAACTTTCAAGCTAAAATTCCCAGTACTTGTAACCACATCCGCTTCACAATTAACATAATAAATTATATACTCGTTTTTTGATGCTCCATTCAATGAATCGTTTGTGTAGGGTATTTCTAAATCGTATGTATGAGTCATCTTAAAGATTATAGCAATTATTTGGTAGAGACCAGTCTACATGCAATGGGGCTATGTTGTGAGAACGTGAATATATGGCCGCTTATTTTTTCATATACATGTAGTTTTTCACCACTACAATATGTTTAGCATATGGCAACATTCAGCAATGTAAATACATGAATATTAGAGAGTTAATTTTCATAGAGCAATTGCACGTACGTATCCATCTTTATACCAAAATACTCATGGTGTCTTTATATAACAATTTTTATTAATCAATAACTTAAATGTATGCAATTTTACATCACAATGCCATATGTTACAGACATGGCTGATCGGGTCACACACTACGCCACACGGATAATCTGTACACAACATCTGGAGCACCCTAGAATGTAGTCTCGTCACTCGTCATTTCCATGGTAACTTTAGCATTCAGGGCATATCCACTATCTGAACAGGAGAAGGCAGGATTATCAATGCCCTGCGTCATATCAGTCAATTCTCGCGCAAGGTTATCAGGCATATTCTCGTGGTCTTCCCCAACATATACCTTCTTCTCTTGGGCACTTTCATCATAATTCACATTGTCAATCGATGCCGCAGATGGTGTGCGACTCTTCCCATGATGCACCTCCGCTGTGCACATAATTAGGTTGGTGTCCATGCTAGACTTGAGAGGTGGCAGGAGTACTGAAGAGAGCATGGCTTTTGGACCCTTTTTCTTGGGCGATGGACTTTTCCTTGGTGGTAGTTCAACAATCAAGCTATCTTGCTTTTGAGAATCATTTTCAAAATCGTCTTCGTCATCATCTTCAGAGTTTTTGAGCTTGTTATGTTTGACCTTGTCTTTATTCTTACTTCCTATGCTGACCTGTAATTTAAACATTTTATTTCATTAATAGTTTATTAATATACACAAAGGAAGTAGCCCTGCATCAAGTAGTATTTCACCAGTTATCGTTAATGATCACCATGTTATTCACAACCTTACTGGGCAACATATTCAAAAGCTAGGAATTTTAATTAAAATCTCTTATTGACATTGTGTGTTTAAATATGCATGTAACCTTTATACCTTGTTCCCTCGAGACAACAAGGGTGACGGTGCGTTTTTGTGACTTCCCCTACTGCCAAGAAGAGGCGATGAAGTAGGCCTAGAGCCAGAGGTCTTTCCTCGGGATTTCCTTTTCTTGCTCGGTGTGCTAGGGGGGCTGTCTGTTGTGACATAATTTATAAGTTACAATATAACGAAAGCATTTGTAAATATAAATACTTATATTCAAAATATATAGTAGAGTGTATAAGCAAGCCTTTTTATGGGGACCACAGTGCATGTTTAGCAATCTAAAGGCCGGTCTTACTCAAACATTAGGCTACCAAGTTATCATTTACCTAGTATTGCATCGGTCTCGTTGTCTGTGTTGACCACTGCTGGACAGGATTTGGTCATCAGGGAGGGGCTGTGAGTGGTCAGCTTGCGGTGTGCGGCTGGACTGTCGAGGATGTCTGCCAGGACGTCTGACGTCACAGAAACGTCATCCAGCTTCATCTGATTCTGGTCTGAAATCACGTGACAGTAACTAAAGTTTCGTGCCACCTATTTATAGGTCAATTTAAATCCCGTCAAAACTTGAAACCATAACCACTCAGCAACAAAAGGAAGACATTATGGTACACCAGATTGTGTCAGACCACGTAATGACACTTAAGATAAAAGGAAACCCACTATTGGTGCAGATGAGTTTATAGTCCTGTGTGATGTGATATAAAACACAGCGGGTGTGCACCTAGTCTAAAAAAACGTGAACATGGATTCTCACCTGTGGCTGTTGCGGCTACGCTGGAATCCTGTGTTGGGTCATCTAGGGATCGCTCGGTCGTCTCCACCACCAGAATCTCATCCTCCTCGTCGTACATGTTGTTATCGTCAACCTAAAAATTTGCAGCACTCTCTGAATTATATATGTTGAGTGGCCCATTGCGAATAAAGAGTAGTTTTTGTACATTAGAATAAGAATGAGTTTATTTTCACCTTAGATTTACATTAAATCTATCAGTACTACCAAAAAATAAACCAACACAACCAAGAATTAAACATATATACAAAATTACAAAACACACTAAACTAATTATGGGATTATGTTACACTTATGCATGGTACTATATTATACACTAATATAGTATAGTACAGCTTATTTTATATAAAAATATAGTATATCAACTATTCCAAATGTCATCATATTAGATACTGAGCTCCAAAGTGATACGAATGTCAATTTTCTTTGTCATATAAAATAACATGTTTACAAAGTTGACTAACCAGTTTACTTATTTGACCTTCAGCTGACATAATAAATATAAATTTTTCATAATCATCCAAATCTTTTAAAATTAGGACATATACATTCAACTGAGTTAAAAATTACTTTTTTTTTTTTCACAATATTTAGGACAAACTATTAAAGCATGGAACTCATCCTCAATGTGTGCCTTTTTATTTATAAGACAGTGAGAGCAAATTCTCTCATTCCGGTCAAGAGGTGGCCTAATATATCGTCCTCTTTCAATAAATAACTTATGTGCACTGATTCTTAATTTAGTAACAGCAGATCGATCATCTCTATTTTTAACATCATCTAAATAATTTTCATAACAAAAGTTTTGCTTAATTTTCCGATACGTACATAGTTTGCCATGTAATGGGTTTATATTATTACCATGGACCTCTTTCTTCCACATATTAACATACAAATATTTCAAACTCTTTGCTACTACCGGAATATCTTTTACTTGTAGATTATGTAATTGTAAACCCGGAGAAGCTTTAAGTGCACACTGCATCAACTTTAACCATTTACATTGTCTGGATTCAGTTTCTACCATAGCACACTGTAATAAAGGATTATTTGACTTATTTTCTTTCACATGTATATAGAATTTTAACGAATGTAGCATAATATCAATCATGATAGGAAATCTACCCAATTCACCACTCACCGCCACATTGGAGCTTTTGTTATTAACACCAAGTGCAATTTTACAATACTTAACATGAACCTTTTCTATAGGAGCTTTCTTAAATTGCATGAATAGGCTCTCTAAATCACATTCTCGATTTCTGACATTTAATGCAGATTCTATCCATGCTTCACATCCATACATACAAACCGGTTTAATAAGTTTATCAAATATCGCCATACTTAACCTAGGCCTTACACTATAGCCTGCTAGAATTGACGGAGTTTTAAAGCCCGGTGACGCATATCCAGTTGCGCGTTTAACATCTTACCATCTGAACTTAACATAACACCTAAATATGAGTATTTATCTGCAATTTCTAACAGATTGTCATAGATTTTAAAGCATTCATTATTGATTGAATTAGATGAATTTACAACCATTATCTTAGTTTTTTTAACATTGACTTTCAAATGCCATTTAGTACAATAATTTTCTAGTTCAGACAATCTCTTTCGCAAACCTGGGTCATCTGCATACATCAAGCACCCAACAGGTTGGTTATGTAGGTCTGGAGTATCGTGATCATTTAAGATACAACCCGGAATATGATTGACAAATATATTGAATAGATTTGGACTCATAACATCTCCCTGTCGAACACCTTTATATCCATTAAAATAACCAGATAAAGTACCATTTGTTTTTACACACATCCTATTAACTTGGTTAATACATTGTATTAAACGAGCAAAGCGTCCCCGTATGCCATTTTTTAACAATTTTAATATCAACCCCTTATGCCATACGCTGTCATATGCTTTTTCAAAATCTACAAAGCACATATATAATGATTTCTTTACTCTCTTATTTCTAAATTTATCCATCAGAGTTTTTATTACAAAAATATGATCAGTAGTTCTAGCCCCCTTTTTAAAACCTATTTGATGGGGTTTGATGATACCATTAATTTTTAAATAATTCTCCAGTCGCCGGTTAAGAACAATACTAAATAATTTACTCATACATGAAGTGATAGTCAGACCTCTGTAGTTATTCGGATCATACCTGTCGCCTTTCTTAAATAGGTTGCTAACAATGCCAACTCTCCATAAGTTGGGATAGACTGCATTATTATACATAAAATTAAAGACATTTTCATACCATCCTATACAATATTTCATGGAACACTTTATTACTTCTGCGGGTATATTGTCAATACCACATGCCTTGTTATCTTTTAACAATTTTGCAGCCTCTAAGATTTCCTTTTGGGTAATTTTTGTAATCTGAATAAGTTTTGATAGTGTGTTTATCATTAGTAATAGGTACTACAATTCACTGAATAGCACAGCGTCGCTGGCACAACGTTGACTCATGTGCGATACACATGCTTTTTGGAAGACTAATTGGCCGATTGCCACAGCTGTACACAAATGTCTGTTACTCGATATGGAATCATACCAAGTCTAAGTTGACAAAGAGACGGGGACTGCTGTCATGGACACTATTGCAAAATGTACGAGGCATCCCTTAATATTACGATCAAATAGTATTTGCACTGTTGAAGCTGTGTGTGTTAAGATAACAATGACAGGTTTGTCATTAAATAGCATGTCAATTATTTATATTGCTATGGCTTTATACAACAGGCTTCCTGGCGTTAGTGCAGTGAACATCCATATAACAATATGATTATTTCAAGCTCGGACAGCTATATCATTTTAGCCATAACGTTTCACGCCATCAAGTGGCATGGCATATAATATAAATGTGATGTAATATGACATAGCATACCACAACATAACATAACACAACACAACATGTCACATTCCATAACAAGTCATAATATAATTTAATATAACACAACATAGGATGACATCACATACCATTTTATACCCATTTATAATTTATGGACAGTTGTATACAACACAGTAAAGATCCCATATGTCTATCACCCATACATCTTCATATAATTGCATTTTGTCCAAGTCACGGGAAATGGCATGCTCTTATTAAACCGCAGGAAATCCCATTAAGCGCTGAAATCCAGTGCGTTCATAGGTGGCTCGCTCAGACTTATTGCAAATTTACACAGATCTTAGGACTCTGAATGGGCTAAATGGAAGTGGTGTCCTCATCTTACACATATATTGCTTGAATGAACTCCTGTTTAGCAAATGCGAATCAAATCCTCTTAACTCTATGTTGGGCGTTAAATGTGGGTGATGTTGCAAGAAGGCTATAGTTGTATGGCATTTGAAAAACAATAATGACGTTGTGATTATATTCAATTCAAAATTACATTGCTGGAAGAGTAGTAAATTGTGTTCGCATATTCCATCGATTTCTGTTACTTATGAGGGTTCACGAAAAACAGGTCCAACTGCAGACCATAAGACGTTTGTGCTGGAGGTGTACATGTAGCAAAGGGGAAGGTTGCTGCATTTTATGTATTATTTTGATGATTGAAAATTATATTTATTCCCTATTAAACTTCGAGTCACATGTACACTGCTAGATAATCGCTCAATCAGAATGTACATATACCTTTATGTCCAGTATATGCCCTATCCCTTTCCTCTTATCCAAGTGCCACGTGTATGTTTTAACCACCACTTACAATTACAACTGTAATGGGTCCTCGAATTGTCAAAAGAAACTACCCACAACTGTCCAGATTATATCTGCAAAATATTATAAACATTAATGATGAGAGACAAACAAGACATATGCAATAGCAAACATTGCTTTCCACCTTGTGAGGCACCATTACTCACATATCTGTGGCTCTAATGCATCATCATCAACACTGATTTCACCTTGTTGGGGATGTAGCATGAGCTTCAGGGGATGGACGCGGTCTTAGGTTCAATTACCATATTAGCTTTATGGATAGAAGTAAATATATCAATCATTATAATATTAAAACCACCTACTAAAAGGTAAAACACATTAAAGAGACTGCGACATGGCGCTAATAACATCAGAATTATTGTTTTATTGTCAACAGAAATAACAGCTGTCATGCCATTCAACAACGTAGCAATCGAAGTCAGTATTGTTACCAATTGCTAAAGCTATGAGGGATACTACAATTGTGGATATAGACCTCGATACCCAACTTATGCGGTGGGAATTCTCCACCAGGTTCAGTGCCGCCACCTGAATACAGGAGCCAAAGTCGCTGCTTCAACTTGTGTATGACCATAGTGACATCACATAGATGATAACCAGTTTCAGTGCTACAACCTAAATATAGGAGTGGATGTTGATGGGTTTTTTTTCTACGTATTCTTGTTGTGGAATCATCACCAAAAATATAGGACACTTTTTAGTCTTTTTACATGAGGTTTGGTGGACTTCGGTATCTGGATCTATGTCCTAGCTCTGTAGTCAAATAGCGTGCATGAGCATTATTTGTGTATGTGTGACGAATATGCATTGCATGAACAAAAATGCATTTAAATTAGAAGTCAATTAACTCATAGATAGTTGGTATTATTTTTATATGTTTATGTTATGCCGCATCACGATACAGAAATAAACAGCAAACATCAACAGAGAATTGTGCATGAGATACATCAACTCTCCATAGTACGCGCATATACACATCCCTATAATATTGCATGACTCAATCATTGCTAGCCAGAGCACTATAATTGTAACACTCTATGTTAAGAGGATGGCTGAGGTGCTAAACAATAAAAGCCAAAGTATGTGGGTTTAGTTTACCTTTAAAAAAGATCATTCCATACACAGAAGGATTGATCAGTCTCCTTTGAGGTAGATTATGTGTCTATCTCCCAGTACAGCATTAGTGATACATGTATGTATTAGGGATTGAAACCATGACCTACCACATCTATACATGTACATTCAAACAAAATATTCTTAAGCATTTGGACAACATGGAGGTGCTAAGCTTCACCATTCATCATATCAGGCTGTGTTTGCTACTTCAGCTGGTGTCCGCGTCTATAATGGGATTTCAGCACGAAACTATATGGAGTCTTTTTGTGCATGGTGTTAAGTGAACAGCTGCTTTGTAGGAACGGATCTTCATAATGAGGTTAGAGTGATGGGACAAGAGCACGTAATGTACTGATCCTTAAATTAGTCACCTAAACACACCCAAAACGAGTGATTTTGTAGGCCGTACATGGTGAGTGAATTCCTTGACGATAGTTGCAGTGTAAAGTTCAAACCCCATACACCTTGTTACACACCTACATGTAGTATCTCACGCTGAATGCTCGGGGAGACTTCTTTCAAAACTGAAGTGTGTGCCAATGGCTTGGAATAAATTGTAAAGTTCTAATCCAGTTCAACTTTTAACAGGGGCTATCTGGACTATAACCAAGGGTTTACTACCGTATTTGCACACCCAATTATTTGTTCATTAGATATAGAGAAAATGCCTAAAATTGCTTTCAATGGTAGATCGTACTTCCCTCTGTTTGATTTTCCATTCCTCTGCCTCACAACAAAGTAAACCCTTCAGGGAGCATCGACGTATGCCGCTGTCCTTGATGAAATGAAAGTATTATCATGAGGATATATGAAACGCTCCCCATTTGACTGGCACCCTTGATATTTCACAAAGATGGTGGGCACTTCCATTTTTGGTATTTTATCTTCTAGCTGACTACATGAAATCTCAAGTTGCTTACTAGATATGGCGATCTCCGGAAATGATCACAGTTCAGGTAAAATGTTGCAGTGCTATTATGTACTCACATGCAGCAAAGTGTTTGGTTTCCTCAGTCTTTCTTGTGTACCAATGACCATCATAATCGCGTTAAGCTCATATACTGGTGTTGTAAAGCACATATATTTGCACAACTATTTTGAGACCATTAAAATGCAAGTGCACCCGGTTCAAGTCAGGCTTGTGACTGCAACCAGATCGGCACGTGGGAAGTGGTCGCTGTAATTCATTATAGCACGACCTATTGAGCAATCCTAATGAGTCCCCTTGTAACCACATATCCTTGTACAGGCGGATTAACGCCATGCTCAGCTCAGAATCGACGTCCTGCCACCAAATGACCTAGTGTGAACTGGACACGATTTACCAACCTAATTTGCATCGCACTTGCTGGGCATTGTTCTTAATTGTCTGTTTGTAATAGCTCTCCTGTGAGGTTTGCCTCTTTGTTGTTTGGGCTATTTATTACAATATAATATATTATGAGCTTTTCATTTCTTTTAGACCGACCCTCATCGCCTGCGGTTTTGCCACGCACACTGCGGTGATGCGTTGCTCATACATGAAACATCTATTGTGCAGTAAAAGCTAGTAATAGACCATGATAGATGAAGATGATAGACCACACGGGTGTACTAAATACATACTGTCGCATACTTAATTACATAAGCCATTCATAGCCGTATGTATTGTACACGCTATACAATTCCGTCATGTTGTTAATGGTCAGTCCTTTATAACGTGTTCCTCTTATCAATAAACGCACAATAACACTCTTGCAAGCTTTTCATTGTGTGTTAATCCAATTGTTGAGATTCTCAGAAGGTTTAACAATTTAATTAACCTAGCAGTTGCCTTATCCATCAAGTATATAGGACTCCAAAGAATACTAAGAACAAGAGACATCATAGCACAATTATGGGCACATGCCATTGTCATTTATGTACTGCCAGTGATGGTCTGACCTTGACACGATGCCGTTATGGAGATTTATTGAACACACTCCATTACATTATACACAAAATTTATAGTCTCCTTGTGATAACAAGTAGTGTCAGCAATACATCTGTATTCATCCCCTGTACAGTGTTCTTGGATTGGTTTGAGTTATTGTGGATTTTATGTTTTGTGGGTATCTCAGCAATTTGCCTTTTCTGGATCAAATTGAGCATTCTCCGGAATTGAGTAGGCAGATCCAGGGGATGTAAAGTGGTACGCGTCCCTGCTTTCCGCAACAAAATATTTCATTTTCATGGAGTTTTTGGCACATTCCCTATTGATTGTGCATACTGCATGCACGGACGTTTGAGATCCTTTAAGTGCACCCCGGGTGCACCCCTCCGATACAAAAACCTTGATCTGCTGTTGAAGTTCAGTTATTGTATTGAACGAAAAAGCTTAATTTGTCTTCTACAATGCGATATGAAATATTCCCTAATATTACTAGAACATCAACTGGATCGGATGCCATGAATGAAATAGCAAACTTGTCAATACATCCCCGTAAATTGTCATTACTGTGAAAATAGTGTCCTCCTAAATGAAGCAATACATTAAGACGTTTTTGCCCTCAAACATATTTTTTGTAAAAGCACATTTAAATTCCCATTAGGACACGTCACATCTGACGCCAAAACTCCATTTCATGGTCACATCAGTCGACGCGGTTTATATCACGCAGCTTAATGTATTAAGGGGGAGATTTCATAAAACTGACAGTCACATTATTGTACAAAACATGTACTGGCTGATCCAGGTTTTAAAGGTGGTGGGGTGGCGCACTTAAGGGATTGTATATTTTCCGTACGTTGGCGAACTTGCAAAATGCCCCATAAGAATCAATTATTTTGATGGAAAGGGGGGGGGGGCGCCTGGATCTGTATATGGTATTGTAGAGTCACGCGTTGAGGTGGTTCCGTGGGAACTTGATACTTCTATATTGAAACTACGTAATGGATGTGTCCTAAACAACGTACCGAAACCTGGAGCCATAACGTGAACAAAAGAGTTTCAGATTCTGATCCGTCCAATCCTTAAACTCCTCAATCATCGATCGGCTAATGATACAACATGTAAATAAGCTCAAGTTAGACCAAGGTAAACTGTGATGCAACAGAAACAAGTGTATGCATTACGTGTGCACAGGCAGGACAGCAGAACCCTTGTAGTGAATTACCATGTGGTAAAACACCTGAACTATCAACACTGCAATTCCAAATGTAAAGTGGATGATCACCTTCAAAAGATCCATAAGTCTTAGATAAACTGACGCTCCTTATATTTTTTTCGTTTAGCTTGAGAGTAAATTATATTGGGGAGGGCACTCATAGAAGTAGAATAGTACAAGTATTTTGAGATGCATCCTGAAGATCAAAGAAATGTGCCTCTATATTCAAGATTCCCGATCAATACCACTGTAAAATAGCGGACTCAACAACGGTCACTTTGAGAATAGTTTTCCATGAGATGGGCATTAACAGTGACAGGGGCCCATATTACTACTCAAAAACTATTACGTCAAAACCCCTCACGTCAACGCTACCCCCATTATGAAGTTGAGCAAACCGTAAAAGGTGCCATTGCCAGAGAGCACATAATGATAGGAAATGTGAGGCGTCGACAGGCTGGGTCAAAGCTTGTGTCAATTAAAGCTGAAAAATATTACGACAGTGCGTGTTTGTGTACATACTATATGTGCAGTGTAAAAGAGATCCAGTGGATCGACTACAATACTTCATCATCTGTTGCTGGCGCTCCCTGATCCATCCCTTGATGTCCATGATGCCCCAGCGACGTATAAATCTGGGTGATGAATCTCCACTTTCACGTATTGCATATTCCTATCTCCCCATTGTGAATTGAAAGTTATTAATATTATTCAAGAAGAAGTTCGGGTGGTTCTGTGTCAAGATTCGTACTAAGATTATATTTATAATTTTAAACATATACATTTTGTCGAACCATTATTATGAAATGTGTAAATTTTAACCCTACTAGCCCATATGGGTATGTTATTTTGAGTATAATGAAAATGGAATTTATGTCATCACAATATGCAGCGGAATCTCTAGAGACTCGTTCATCAGAATATTATAGGATTCGTCATGATTGATGTTGGATGTAAGAGTCTGTCAGACTGGAATGGAATGTATGAAATTGGGAAAATATGAGATACGTTGCGAGTATGTTACAAGTTGAAGATAGCACGATTCGATTCAAATGGGCTGCAATAGACTGTACATTAATACTTGTATACATGGGTGGGTCCACTTCAGGTTTGCTAACATTTTCCCCAAATGCATATTAAAGCTAAACTTGGCCTACATGCATGTCCACATTTATAATTTACATGGAACAATAGCATTACTACATTACAACTCCCCTGGGAAGAGAATAGCAAACCCTCTTGCCAAAATGTGGACAACAGCTTCTTGCCAGTACTTCCAGCCTATGTGAAAGAATTGGTCAGCATCTAAATTGTGAAGCGTCATTATACATGTAGCCCAGCGTTTGTATTCAATAATATGTCATAGTTCTCTTTGGCTGGAAAATACCATCCATGTGCAACAGGCCAGCAGTAGAACATGTACCTGCGTTACAACCAGGTATGATTCCATTCATCCTTCCAAAGGATTATATAAGAAGACAAAGAATGGCACAAACTTCTATATTTTGGTAAATGGGAACCTTTGAAGTAGTTACTTATGCATGGTTTATTTACATATGGCCACAGACCACTGTGGCACCAGAAGAAACAGTAGGTGGAGTCATGAATTATGCATTCAATTTCCTTACTTACACTACTTTCTATTGTTATAGATACTGCAATGCAATGTATCAATCACATGCAGATACATGTACATATGAATATGTTATATTCATATCCTACAATACATGTAAAAGTCTTTAGTACAAATAATGCAAATAATTGTTAATTCTGAATACTTAACAATGTACATGTACGTTGTTAATTATCACTTCACAATTATTCATATTGGTGGCATATAATCGACCCAAATTTATGTATCATGATTACATAATTAACAATACACTGGGTTTTCTTTTCCAGTTTGAATTGACGGCTTCAATAGAACAATTAGATGACTAATCTTTATTCCTCTCTTAAAACCCTATACGTGGTATGTGGGTTGTTTTTGACATCCAATTCGTAAAAGAATTAAGAAAGGTGGTTAGATATATATATAATAACTAGCATGGTTACCTATCTGACACATATGTAACTGGTTGATACCGACAACTGATTTCACATTTATAAATTATAACTTCATGTACATTGTTAAACAGAATACTGAAAGCATCATACAGAAATCATTGAGATTGTAGTGTGGGGGGAGGGGCGGGTATTTATAGGACGTGTATTGATGCATGCATTTATATTAACACAAATGGCATTACGAGCCCCACAATTATTGGCATAGTAATAACATACACTCATTGTCCGCCTGCTATCACAATATTGCTACGGCCTTCCCGCATCCATTGCTTAATGATGCCACCCATTCAATATTTCACTTGTGTGGTAATAGCAGGAAATGTTAAAATTGAAAATTGTGTTCTATTGACGCATTAGTGGATATTCGTGGCATGTAACTGATTTTTACCAGTTTTATCTCCATCTAAAATTAATCAATTACTATAACCCGAAGAGTGCAAATGTTCGATTAATGAAATACACGGACGTGTGTGTAGACGGTGTATATATGTTGCCAAGTTCTGTGTAATATAAAAGGCCTAATATGTATTTGAACCCAGGATAAACTCCAACATAACAAAAATGTAATACATGGAAAAGTTGATACCAGTTTAATTGAACTGAAATCATAACCCATAATAGCGTATTTCGTTCAGTCACATGAGTTTGATTAAACATGTTGCTATTTCTATCAACCAATATTGGTACATTGAATACACGAACATAGCAGATCATATATCAAGTAATCAGATGAACAATGAAATATTATCTTATTTCATAGAAGACAAGCCCTCGCAATGCCTAAGATAAATCAAAATAAAAACCAACATTTGCCATCAATCATAAATGACTCGTGTGTGGTTAAATTAATGTACGTGGTTATAATGCGTTCAGACTAATTACCGTGGAAACGGTGTCTATCAGAACAACAGAGTTACGTTTCCAGCAATTAGTCACAATCATCTAAGTACAATTTACATGTATATATGAACAACAGCCCTTGTAAAATGTGTTCCTTCTTATGTAAGTGTATGTTATTATTAAAAGTTTTTAATTTACATAAAAACATCCCCATAGCATAACAGCGGCTAGCAATGGCCCACAATAGTAACATATGGTGTCCAATGCATCTATCCCCCAGTCAAACGTATGATTAAACCAACTCCTAATCTGTCAAAAATCATGTTATAATGGGAAAGATTTCAATTTTTCATCATTATTCTATTTTTTTTAATAAATGATTAAACTAGCAGTGAAAACACGTCGGCATGAAACTAACAGCTCAACTAACTACTCATATTTCTATTTAGTGCTTACTCAAACGCCATATGTTCTCCCTCCTAGTTGCATTCGCTCCAATGAAGTGCCGTGTGCATGGACCTGTATGAACCTATTGCAAATCAATATGGCCATGATGCGCCTCACTCATAAGCACATGGCGATCAGCTGTTTTCGGTCATATAGAGCAAGACTTGATTATTACATAAACTCGTGGGTTTTATGGACAGAAATGACAGCTACGATGTCAGCAAGCTTTTCTTACAGTTCAATTTGGGCGATATGTTGGGTATTACTGCACAGCATTTGCTACTTGCAATTTTCCTGTTCACTTGAAAAGATGGACCTCATGCACGTAGCTCACCGTGTTGCAGACCACAATTGTTATCACAGAATAATTGTTTGTGCTTATTGCATATGACCTATTTGCGCTGATGTTGATGGTAATACTTTTAATTGTATTGTTGGTATGACCCGGTAACTACATGTATATTTAGGATTTAACTATATTCAAGTGATATACCTGCTGTAATTCTATTTCCTCTTAAATATCCAGATTATTATGGCGCTTCGTCTTCGGCAACTTTACAAGACCATATCTCTATTCGTGTTAGTAGTACACCTCGCATACATTACAACATTGTCCCTATCTAATCAAATTACACACGCTGTTTTCCTCTATCAGAATATATATTTTGTACTAAATAAAATATGCCACTCCTACACGAACGGCATATGGATATTGATACAACCGCAATTAAGAGCATGAATATAAAGTTCATACGTTTGGTTTCAATATTCTGGAAATTGCTTCATACTACCCATACTTAATTCTTGATATCCATGATTAAGTTGTTTTTAATTTATATATATATATATATATATATATATATATATATATATATATATAACTAATACGATTGCAAACAAATCAAACTAGCATCCAACATATGCAACATATACACTATAGTTATTTCCGGATTGTTTTATATCCACAGTATATTGAATTTCAAATATGTATGTACATTTCTTGTAGACAGGTATATCCATAACAACACCATATTTGAATGTCCAACTAGCTGAAAAGAACAAATGGTATCATGCAATCACTATCTGTATGCTTGAGCAGTACTCTTTGTAAAACCAGTACTTTGCATGTCTCTCAAATAACATTCCTCAATCCACATGCAAAATCAGTATTTATTTACAACTTATCCTAGTACTCGTTTGCCTCACCATATATAGTCCCAAGTGAGCCGCCTCCAATGGTGGTACTGAATTTGTTGTTACTCAAAAGTATCTACATGTCAACATGCTTTTTTGGCCGTTTGCATTGAGTAGCGATTGTTTGGTGGATGCATGCAGTAGATGTAGATTTGAATATGGATGTATCGATTGGAAATATAGTTAATACAAAGCAAAAGTACATACATGTACATGTACATGTGCATCATAACCTGCTCGCACTGATGAGTATTGGGAGTTATACGAATGGGTATCAGGTGAATTTGGCTGGAAAGCCATATAGACTCAGTCTACATTTTTTTTTTTTTTTGAAAAAGTCGTGTGTAGTTGTGGGCTACATAGAGAAATAAGGATGTGCATGTACATGTGCATGCTTTGTATAGTGTTGCAAAGACTTGTTGCCTGATGGACTCTACGTTGTTGAGTAGAAAGAGACCAGTTATATAGTAATGTAAACTATAATTCGTGGTCGAAACACTTTGTTAGTTTGCTTCGTTGAATAAAAACACAGTTGCAGAACTCCGGCCGTAACATGGGCCTCCTTTCCGGCATTATATAAAAAAGCTCTCTTTTTTCACTTTAACTATTTCATTGGCCATGCAGGGCATACAGCGCCATATGGCGTGTATGTGACAAGTCTACATACGTCTATACACGTGTAGAACCGGCATCTACACTGATCTGCACAAACATCCCGGATGATCCGTGGCACACAGGTACATGCGACCCCGGTATTGTAGAGTGCTGATTCACATACTTGCATACAGGGCTATTACTAAATGTAATTGATATACGATGAAAAGTATTCTTAATTCCTATATTTTCCTAGATGACGCTGTGTCATCCCATTTCAATGTGACGTCTGTGAGAGCCGTCCCTTGAGCAAAATAATGTGAGTTGCAGAATTAGAAGTCAAACAATGTGATCCAGTCCCACAAACGCCCCCAAAATGAGAGTTGCAGCAGCTGATAAGTGTAGCAATGCACGGATAATGTAAGTACATTAACAACCTTAGTCTCGTGAAATGAAAGCGTTGAGTGGATCTATTCAAAAGCTGTCCTGGTCTGTCTCGCAATTTTGACATGGCGTGCGTACTGTGTAATAATGGGAAAACTGACTTGGCATGAAATGGTGTGTGAGGGTTTGAAAAATTAATGCCATAGAGTATCAGTAGTCAATTTCCTGTACTATTAATATTTGTGATGTTAGGTCAAACAGATCATTGTTTACTTTTATATGTACTAGCCTTCCCCATCTCCTACGGAGACATAACGCACTCAGCAACAGAGAAACATAACGCATGCAGCAACAATGAAACCGGAAGTGCACTGTAGAAAAAACAATCATTTGTACCCGATTTTTTTATGGTAAGTCAGTTTTCTCGTCAATACTGATGAAAGGAAACGCACAAAGAACAAATAAACCCTTAAAAGGTGATTTCTCATAGAGTGCAACATTCAAAATGCGTGAAAGTGCCCCAGGAAAGTGATTGCAGGCGAATTTTTTAAAAAGAAAAAAAAAACACACACACACATGGACACGCCCATCTCTTCGTAATTATATATAGATTGTATCAAATGCTAGGTGTCCATTGATAAAAAGGTGCATTATAATTCCACATATGCACATTGATAGCCAAGTCAGTGCGGGCTCATATTTAAATAGAGGACAATAAACATACCCATATAACAAACAACCAAACGACGTCTCGTGCGTGTGCACTCTGACAGTAAATGGACGATTTATTGTGGTGTGTTTTGAAATGACCTGAAATTAACAGCGCTGCAATTTAAGATAATTTATGAATGGCATCATCTGCGTGTCATCTTCCAGAGAGCCGATGTATCATTATGTTAACTATCATTAGTCTATAAGTCTATTGAAACTGTAATGTAATAGCTTATTTAACAATGGTTTGCTTATGATATGGCCAAGAATATCACATGTGGTTTGTATGATGTCAAGAACATGAATACGCAGAACAGATGTGGGGGTGGGGGTGGGGGTGGGTTAAGAAATGATTCTCGTGGTTTCATTCATTTGTACATAGACAACCGCACTGTTCTGCTGATTAGCTTCATGTATCACAGTTTAATCCAACTATGTTTTCAAATTCATCAGAAGAAATGAGTGTGGTATTTAAAACTCATTGACACGTACAAAAACATTGCCAACTATTCCAGCGCTTTAAGCATGTTAATACTGTATTATATTGGTTGTAATGCTGATCAGTGATAAAAGTCATTTGATGTGAGAACTAAGTATTCAATGGCTGTATTTAGCTTAAGGAAATATCACAAGAGGATCATATATTTAATCAATGGTGGATAGAGTGTAGAAGCTCACATCATTGGTTGACGCTGATATTTATCACATTACCTTGGCCTACACCACGTGCATCTCTTACAAACAACTTTTTTTTTATTTTTAGCACATAGTTTATTAGATTTATCTGTTTGCATTTATAGCGTCATACTAAATCTTTAACATTTATCTTATAACATTATTCACGTTGAGCTGGTGATATTGTATAACTTCCTAATGAGCATGTATTGTTCTGTTCATCTATTAAAAGGGCCGTTTTGTGGTGTGGTGTAGTCTTAGTGATGTTTCTAAGCGAGTAAATTCTTGCTCAAGCACTAATTAAATGTATCATGCGATCGGTAGAAGGATCGTGGTGTGGGTGTGGCTGCTGTGGAGTTTTAATCTGTTCAAAGTTCTATTAGTGTTTCATATACATTTTTAAACACTCAAAATATTCGTGTAGTTTTTAGAAGAAAAAATACATCTGTGTTGAATGTTTATATTAACTCATGTACCATTGGAAGATAATCGTTGTTCATATTCTATGTTCTTAGGATTCACACGTCATAGGAGGTGATGTTAGTTAAACCGCAAAACATAACCAGCCGCAAAATATAACCAGTTATGTTTACACTTTTGTCGAACCGAAGTACTTTGAACGTGGAGTGAATGACGCGATCCAGATAAGGAGACTGAGACCTTCTCTCAACTGAGATGGACGCAGACACACCCTTCCCACGTGCACCATATGGAACAACGTGTTGACCCCACAAGGGGTGGGTGGGGCGCATCTGAGGATTTTCCCGCGTCAACAGTGCCGACCTATGACGTCATCACTTGTTGTGAACAAGGCAAGAGAGATTGCCGAAAGCTTAAAAAAAACTTGTATTGGTTGTTTAAAGTGTAAATAAATATTTGTCTTGAGTTATCCAATGTTAAGTGCTTATCATTTCGAGGTGGGTCATGGGTGTTCAGGCCTCAACTATTGAGTGGTCTGGCTGGTTCATTTAGTAATGGCGCACTTCTGGCTGGTTCTAGGTCTTTTTGCTTAACGGTGGCCTCGTCTGCTGTTTTTGGAGATGTATGGTCGACAGATGAACGGTAAGTGCCGCCACTACCGTTACAATATGAAGCAATGACACCATGAGACAGAAGCATCTGTTCCAACAGTTCGGTTGTTCACGATGCCCCGTGATTAATGCTGTCTTCCTGAAGGAAAGGACACACTTCTGCCTGGTTCTAGCCCCAAAATTGTTATCACTTCTCGGGAAATGTTATTTTGATTCTTTTCATACTGTGGGCCCCCGTTGTGGATTATTGAGTTGTTGATTTGGATAATCCTTTTTTTCCTCTCGAATGTGGTTGGGGGACTAACTTGCTCATCTGTATGTTTTTTTCTGCTTAAAAGTGGCCATGCTGACGACTGTGTGCTATTTCCGAATGATCCCATGAGCCTGCCTTCTCAGTCATCCCATCTGAAAGGTCCAGAACGTTATTCCAGACGATCCCATAAGTTCTGACCACATAATATGCACAGGAACCACCATAAAAAGACTGGCAATATTTATTTCTCATTTCTGGTGTTTTGTGGAGCAAATATAAAGCATGACGCATAGGAGGTGCTGCCTTCTAAGAAGTACACAAAATAGGTGGGTATAGTTTTTATATACTAAGCTCAATTAAGAGTACAGATATTCTTCTGTTTCATCACATTGAAAACCACGAATGTGCACACCATGTTTGACTACAATACACCCTACGGTCGAACAACATCCCTGCATATATAAAGGCTTCACATTCTACAGATTTATTGCCAATATTTTACTCATACACAACCCACACAAATGCTGCAGTAAACATACATATTTTAAACCAGTTTAAGACATTATGCACTCGAAGCGACCCGCCTCTATATGAGTACGTGTCATAGAAACTGTGAAACAGAGTAGTCGGTGATTTGGTGATTGAACTTACCATTTGACGAGATTAGAATTGTGACTGGCTATACACCTTGGTTATAATTTGCGTATGGTTATATTTTGCGTCACCAGCTCCATTTTCGATGCTCTGGTTATATTTTGCGTTAACACAAATCATAACTGGTTATATTTTGCGTTGGTTATATTTTGCGGTCTAACAAGGTAATATTATGTTTAAAGCGAGAGGCACATTTGACCTTGCAGGCGTGTTCGCCGCAAGGCATCTTAAGGTCTGCGGAGTCTACGGCGTTTTCCGCAGGCAGTGAGAAACGTACAGTTGTTGGCATATACGCACTGCCTCCTTGCGTTTTGAGTGCATCGAGACTGGAGATTATTTCATGGAGGTGTCCGTGCGATCAACATGCATCGAACGTGCGTTGCACTCACATTTAACTTCTGTTTTACGCATAGTATGATTACTAAAGCTAAAGCACGGTGCTCGTATGTTCATTGTTACAGGGAAATCACGGCGCCGGTACTGTATCTGTACTGACGACGTGCCATTAAATTTCTTGTATATATACGACATTTAGCGTAATGTCACCGCACTGCCTTCTTAAGCGAGGGGCACATTCGACCTTGCGGGTGTGTACGCCGCAAGGCGTGTTGAGGTCTGCGGTGTCTACGATGTTTTCCACAAGCATTGACAAAAGTACAGTTTTGGGCACATACGCAAGGGCTCCTTGCGTTAAGGGTGCGTCAGGACAACGAATGGTTTGTTTGAGGTGGCCCTGCGATCAATATGCATCGAATGTGCGTTGTACTCGCGTATAACTTACGCTCTACGCACCGTGTGATTGCTAAAGTACGGCATTCGCACGTTCATGGTACAGAGAACGCACTGCGCCAGTACTTTATCTGTGCCGACAACGCGCGGCTAAATCCTCTGTGATTATACGACGATTAGCGTGAGGTCTCCGCACTACCTCCTTACGGTCAGACCTTGACGTAGGGTGATCGTAGAAGAAGTTTGGCATGCCAAACATCTTCTGTGGCCACCCTACGGCCTTCAAAAACGTTGCGTTTGACGCACTTAACACTCACGGATCTTTACGATCTCCATGCGTTTTTGGTCGTAGACTGGCTGTAGACAGCCCTTGCGGCGTAATGTGCCCTTGGCATTACGGGCAGACGACTGCTCACAGTAGCCGTAGAATGCGGCCACCGTACTGCCTTGGAAAAGCCTACGTCTGCCGGACTACACGCTCACGGATCCTCACGATTTGTGCAGTAGACTGGCTGTAGACCAACCTTGCGGTGTAATGTGCCCTATGCATAACTTACATGTTACATGTTGAATGGAAGATATTTAGTTGTTATGTTACATTTGTCCAAATACATGTATGTATGTATATACAAAACAGAGATTATCATTGTAAATGCCCACATTATCACATTTCATTTGAGTTACTTTTTGTAACAATATGCAAAAAGGAGCGTAATTACTTGTGGATAGTAATTTCCTAAACATTATGGGTCAATTACAATGTCAATTTCCCTCCCTAATGGAGTCTTGTTTAACGTTCAGCTGCATGGATAACTCATGTAAGAGAAGAAAGCTAATTAAGCTTTGTATTGGTCATCATGCACGTAGTAACTTATAGATTGTTCACAAATGACGTCACCCGGCAGGGGGAGGTAGAGCGAAAGATGACGAGAGGTGAAAGTGGGTGGGGGATCTAGCACTTGGATTGTGTCACCTTTGAAGAAAAAATGGAGTTATTTAACATTATTTGAAATTACTTTTGACATGTTAAGTGAGTTATATCTACTAGCGGAAATCGCAGTGCCATGTTTGTTTTTACATCCTAAATACATTTTGTAAAATTATGTCAAATTATAGACATATATATGTTCAAAAGTATTTATATAATGGCAACATTTAAACCAGTGTTAAATGTCATCACGAAGCCATGTCGCGCGGGGAGGGGGGTGAGGCAAAGATGAAGTCACTTACCAGGAGGGGTTCCTGCAAAAAATGACGAAAGGTGACAAGGGGGGGGGGAGGTAAAAGGCCAAAAAAATGAGGGGACGCCATTTTTTGAACGATCCCTTACAACTACTGGTATTTGTCATGGTATTTCCGACTGATTTTGTATTGTTGTAAAACTTAACAGCGAGATAATACAAAAAGGGGATGGGACTATGCGTATACATATATATACGAATTATAGATATTAAATATTCTTATGATTAGAAGACATGAAAACAGAAACCGCTTGTTTTATCCTTCGTCAGAAACGTTACACTAACTTTTTATGTACCTCATGGTTAACTACGTGGCTGCAAAACCATCAAAAGAGCTTCCTTGATAAAGAAACCCTTACAATATTAAAAATCTGCTTGAAGTAATTATTAGTAACCTCAAATCTTCCGTCATTTTGTGGCCTGAGCTCACCCGGTTGTCAATAACGTCTGACAAAAATTTGATGGAAAACACCAAGTAAATTAATTATTAAAGCAAACGAATAGCTAATGACATGCGTTAAGAACAATGCGTTTAGTTGTGCTATACTTTCCTGCTGCCGCTGCAACTGATGGTGTAGCCATCTGCAGTGCAGGTTGCAGCATTATTCATTTCTTTGAAGTTGTGTGTTCTGATGTTGACAGACGTATTAGGAGTCAACTACGCCTGTAGCCGCAATACCAGGAGATTGGTTGTATTCAAAAGTTTCTTTGAAATAAGTATTGATTTATTCATGAAGTTATAGACTAGGCGGTATTATATCCATCCAACATTTTGTGAAAGTTCTATATTTAAGTTTTAAAGAATATTTTTATAATGCTATCACATAACGTATTAGGCTATTCATAGCCGTGCATGCATTTGTGATGCTCACAGTAAGTCTTCCATAACCCCTTATATCTATAGGGGCAACTTCTTGTTGTGCGGTTAATTCACTTCCATATGTATGACATAGGTTTCTATTGTCTAGTTTATCTCGGTCGCTTGCAGCATATGGACGCTGAATAGAAGCACAATATGCAACTAAAGTTAACGTTACAATAAGAAAAGAGGCAACTATTTGTTGTCAGTAAAAGATGGTTACATTACTTTGGGGGGTGGGGTGTATTTTTTGGGGGTGTGTGGGTGGGGGGGGTGTGGGTGTGGTGGTGGTGGGGTGGTGGGTGGGTTGTGTGGGGGTGGTTGGGTTTTTTGGGTTTTTTTTGTTTTGTGTTTTTGGGGTTTTTTTGGTTTTGGGGGGTTTTTTGTTGGTTTTGGTTTTTTTCATTAAGCATTTTAAAACTTGGTTTGTTAATCAAACAAAATGGTGCCCGGCTTTTTTTAAATTATTGGCCATCAAAGCCCCTTCAAAAACATTTACATAGAAATG
>CM032661.1:26629321-26645266 GCA_019095985.1 Streblospio benedicti
TATAACTTCCTAATGAGCATGTATTGTTCTGTTCATCTATTGGGGCCGTTTTTGTGGTGTAGTGTAGTCTTAGTGATGTTTCTAAGCGAGTAAATTCTTGCTCAAGCACTAATTAAATGTATCATGCGATCGGTAGAAGGATCGTGGTGTGGGTGTGGGTTGCTGTGGAGTTTTTAATCTGTTCAAAGTTCTATTAGTGTTTCATATACATTTTTAAACACTCAAAATATTCGTGTAGTTTTTAGAAGAAAAAATACATCTGTGTTGAATGTTTATATTAACTCATGTACCATTGGAAGATAATCGTTGTTCATATTCTATGTTCTTAGGATTCACACGTCATAGGAGGTAATGTTAGTTAAACCGCAAAACATAACCAGCCGCAAAAATATAACCAGTTATGTTTACACTTTTGTCGAACCGAAGTACTTTGAACGTGGTGACGCAAATGACGCGATCCAGATAAGGAGACTGAGACCTTCTCTCAACTGAGATGAGGCAGACGTTACTTCCCACGTGCACCATATGGAACAACGTGTTGACTAAACAAGGGGGGCGCATCAGGGGATTTGCCGGTACTGTATCTGTACTGACGACGTGCCATTAAATTTCTTGTATATACGACATTTAGCGTAATGTCACCGCACTGCCTTCTTAAGCGAGGGGCACATTTGACCTTGCGGGCGTGTTCGCCGCAAGGCGTGTTGAGGTCTGCGGCGTCTACGAGGTTTTCCGCAAGCATTGACAAAAGTACAGTTTTGGGCACATACGCACGGGCTCCGTGCGTTAAGGGTGCGTCAGGACAGGGAATGGTTTGTTTGACGTGGCCGTGGGATCAACATGCATCGAACGTGCGTTGTACTCGCGTACAACTTACGCTCTACGCACCGTGTGATTACTAAAGTACGGCATTCGCACGTTCATGGTACAGAGAACGCACTGCGCCAGTACTGTATCTGTGCCGACAATGTGCGGCTAAATCCTCTGTGATTATACGACGATTAGCGTAAGGTCTCCGCACGGCTACCTCCCTTACGGTCAGACCTTGACGTAGGGCACGGCATGGGATCGTAGAATAAGTTTGGCTTGCCAAACATCTTCTGCGGCCACCCTACGGCCTTCAAAAACGTTGCGTTTGACGCACTTAACACTCACGGATCTTTACGATCTCCATGCGTTTTTGGTCGTAGACTGGCTGTAGACAGCCCTTGCGGCGTAATGTGCCCTTGGCATTACGGGCAGACGACTGCTCACAGTAGCCGTAGAATGCGGCCACCGTACTGCCTTGGAAAAGCCTACGTCTGCCGGACTACACGCTCACGGATCCTCACGATTTGTGCAGTAGACTGGCTGTAGACCAACCTTGCGGTGTAATGTGCCCTATGCATAACTTACATGTTACATGTTGAATGGAAGATATTTAGTTGTTATGTTACATTTGTCCAAAGTACATGTATGTATATACAAAACAGAGATTATCATTGTAAATGCCCACATTATCACATTTGGAGTTACTTTGTAACAATATGTAAAGGAGCGTAATTACTTGTGGATAGTAATTTCCTAAACATTATGGGTCAATTACAATGTCAATTTCCCTCTAATGGAGTCTCTTGTTTAACGTTCAGCTGCATGGATAACTCATGTAAGAGAAGAAAGCTAATTAAGCTTGGTATTGGTCATCATGCACGTAGTAACTTATAGATTGTTCACAAATGACGTCACCCGGCAGGGGGGAGGTAGAGCGAAAGATGACGAGAGGTGAAAGTGGGTGGGGGATCTAGCACTTGGATTGTGTCACCTTTTGAAGAAAAAATGGAGTTATTTAACATTATTTGAAATTACTTTTTGACATGTTAAGTGAGTTATATCTACTAGCGGAAATCGCAGTGCCATGTTTGCTTTACATCCTAAATACATTTGTAAAATTATGTCTAAATTATAGACATATATGTTCAAAAGTATTTATATAATGGCACATTTAAACCAGTGTTAAATGTCATCACGAAGCCATGTCGCGCGGGGAGGGGGGTGAGGCAAAGATGAAGTCACTTACCAGGAGGGGGGTTCCTGCAAAAATGACGAAAGGTGACAAGGGGGGAGGGTGGTAAAAAGGCCAAAAATGAGGGGACGCCATTTTTGAACGATCCCTTACAACTACTGGGTATTTGTCATGGTATTCCCACTGATTTTGTATTGTTGTAAAACTTAACAGCGAGATAATACACCAAAAAGGGGGATGGACTATGCGTATACATATATACGAATTATAGATATTAAATATTCTATGATTAGAAGACATGAAAACAGAAACCGCTTGTTTTATCCGTCAGAAACGTTACACTAACTTTTTATGTACTCATGGTTAACTACGTGGCTGCAAAACCATCAAAAGAGCTTCCTTTGATAAAGAAAACCTTTACAATATTAAAATCTGCTTGAAGTAATTATTAGTAACTCAAATCTTCCGTCATTTTGTGGCCTGGAGCTCACTCCGGTTGTCAAATAACGTCTGGACAAAAATCTGATGGAAAACACCAAGTAAATTAACACAAGCAACGAATAGCCAAATTTATACGCAATACATCAATGCGTTTAGTTGTGCTATATACTTTCCTGTTGCTGCTGTAACTGATGGTGTAGTCATCTTGGTGGTATTAGTGACATTCATTTCTTGGTCGTGTGTTCTGATGTTGATTAGATGCACAGGAGTCAACTACGCCTCAGCCGTACTTGTGACATCATTGCAATCAAAGTTTCTTTGAAATGCCATTGATTTTATTCATGGCGAGCATAGACTAGGCGGCATTACATCCCATCCAACATTCTTTTGTGAGTTCTATATTTAAGTTTTGGAAGAATAGATATTTTACAATGCTATCACATAACGTATTAGTTGCTATTCATAGCCGTGCATGCATTTGTGATGCTCACATTAAGTCTTCCATAACCTTATATCTATAGGGGCAGCTTCTTGTTGTGCGTTTAATTCACTTCCATATGTATGACATGGAGTTTCTATTGTCTAGTTTATCTCGGTCCTTGCAGCATATGGACGCTGAATAGAAGCACAATATGCAGCTACACGTTAACGTTAGCACTAAGAAAAAGCACGGAGGCAACTATTTGTTGTCAGTAAGAGATGGTGTACATTACTTGTGGGGGGTGGGGGTGTATGTGTGAGTGTGTTAGTGTGTGTGTGTGTGTGTGTGTGTGTGTGTGTGTGTGTGTGTGTGTGTGTGTGTGTGTGTGTGTGTGTGTGTGTGTGTGTGTGTGTGTGTGTGTGTGTGTGTGTGTGTGTGTGTGTGTGTGTGTGTGTGTGTGTGTGTGTGTGTGTGTGTGTGTGTGTGTGTGTGTGTGTGTGTGTGTGTGTGTGTGTGTGTGTGTGTGTGTGTGTGTGTGTGTGTGTGTGTGTGTGTGTGTGTGTGTGTGTGTAAGGGGTGGTAGCCATTTTATGAACACTTGTTTGTTTTGTGTAATACAGAACTACTTAGTTTTGCGTATGCATGTAATGGGCATCAATAGCCTTACATTAAGCACTTTACAAGTTACCGTTGACTTCAATAGTTGAATCAAAACAAACTGAGTGACAAACGCAAGTTCTTATTTTAAACTTATCTAGGCAAAAGGAGCATCGAAATGTTCTCTACGAGCATAGTTATTATTCATGAGAACCATGCGTACAATTTGTACAATTTGTATTACGTACATCTGATTGTGAGCAAATTACATTAGATCAACAGCTTCCATTTTTCTTTAGCTCAGTGATTTGATGAATATGTACATGTAGAGGAGCTAGACGTCTATGATTGAGCGAGTGGCAAAATAAACAGAATCGCCGGTAATTTGTCTGGCAAGTGAGGTAGAAATATGAACAAAAATGCATACTTATATACATGTAGTACTCATCCTTAACCTCATCATTAAGCTCATCCTTAAGGATGATTACTCTTCGATGAAACATGTGTATATGTTTCATTGCTTATATCATACTGCATCTTTGGTTACCAGGTACAAATGTATGTTGAATTACGATATGAGCTCAACACAAAGTCACAGACTTGAAATTATTTGTACCCTAAAACCCATTCTGAAAACAAGGGCAACATATACAGCAAAATAGCCCCGACAATATGATGAAGCTTCAAAAAGCCGGTACTCACGTCCATGGCGTTGGTGCTAGAGCTCTTGGTGTGCAAGTAGTCGTGGATGTGTGACTGGGCAGGTATCACCTGCACAACGGTCTTGAGAAACTTGGGTGTTCCAGCACGTGAGCGGATCACTTCCGCACTCTCTGCCTTGATCTCTTCACGGTTCTTGTTCTTATTGAGCAGCTTTCTGTAAATTGTGCTCGGTATATACTCCAATAGATTGCAGCGGCTTGTGTTTGAGTAAATGGCATTATATTTTCGTTCAATGTCATCAGCGAAAGTATGCGTAGTGGACAAGTTACGAATTTTGATTGGAATTAAGACATTACAGCGCTATTAAACTATGAATCATTGTCTTCAAATATTGATATAAACAACTGCCTAGCAAAGATATATAGGATATACTGTTAAACTACATAGTTATGTTGCTTCAATACGCGATCGTGCAGTGACTCACTTGGCCCTCTTCTTGAGGATCTTCTGGGCCTCTGGATAGTCAGCCATGGCCTCCTCAAAGTCTGCCTTGGACAGAATGAACAGCTGGGAGAAGCCCTTAGAACGCACGTCAGCTGTCCGCCTGTTGCCCCCGGCCAGGGCCAGCAAGCTGAAGACGGAGAGCAAAATAAACTACTTGAGCTGGACAAACAATTCTGTATGCTAATAATAAAACAAATATTGATTAAGAAAGGGCTGATAAAAGAATATGTGGTCTATCACTGTTTGAAATGTAATATACATATACAAAAAAAAATATGCAAATTCATTTTTTATCCATAAAAACCTTCCTACTCCACTTAAGACTCTACGTGCACATATACCGTGGAAGGTTTATTTTTAAATATAATGCATTGGTATATTGTTGTTTCCAGAAGAAAGGTATCAGGCATGCATTAGCACATTTTACCTGTCTGGCTCCTTCATTAATTACAGTTGATACAATCAGCGGCAATAATGGCCGTACTCGTGCCTTTGTGTCATTAAGCAGTCCTAAATGCCTACATCAGTCACCATCATTATGTTTCCCAAGAGGAGAGCATAATGCATCGAGAGAGTACCCATTCAAGGCTATCTGTAGTAAATTGTGTCTTGATTGTGGAGTTTACATGCAATCTTACTGCCGAAGATATGAATGTACGTGAGAAAATAGTGTGTTATATCATTCGTGATATGAACAAGATATCAGTCCATCCGTTGGCGTTGATTTTTAAAGTATCATCGTACAACCATTTTTCTTTACGTCTACGATAAACCCCATACGATGAAACAAAACAAAATGTGTATTCCACATCATAAAAACATGGGCTGTACAGAACAAATTCGATTTTCATAAATGATGAGCCAATGTGTCCTTACTATTGAGGCAAAAGTAAATATACACAGCACGTTAACTTCTTGAATAATCGTTCACAAACAGCCCGTGTTCGTCTCATCATAAGTAATATTAGTATGTTTTCTTTAATTGCTTCCCCAATAAAATTTCACACAATCAATGTGACAATGGCATGATGATTGTACACTGCTTGACGTTTGAGACCAAGCCCTTGAAAACATAGGCCTACAATGATGCAATTGAGTTATTTGCACGACAGTGTCCATTTTGTTTCCTGTGGTAATAAATGCACTCTACAATTATTTATTATTCTTCAATTTACGTAAACTGTGTGCATTAACTGTAAGGTATCGGTTCATCGCATAGCTGTATGTAGCATAAATTTCTACGTTGTTTTCTTTTTTCTTTTTTTCTTTTTTTTTCTTTTTTAAAGAAGGTCTTATGTATTTGGTACTTTGGTACACAACGCTTGGTCTCATTTTGTTTTTGAATCTTCTTTTATGCTGTGTGCCAATCAATGTTTAATTTTGATTTTTTTTTAAAAAAAAAACGTTTATACACCAAAAACTAAAATAGAAATACAAGGTAAGACAGTGCAAATACAGTATAAAGAATACATAGGCCTAATGGTTATTAAGATTAACATGGTATTATGAACTAACAGAAACGTTTCCATAATGCGAACAGCTTTGAACACAGCTGGGGATTTTTTTCGGCTTCAAATATACCATAAAATGTATACCAAAACAATGGCGAGTGATGCATAATCCAAGACGATTGCTGAGTCGATGTCGATTTGCTCTCTTCGCGATACTATTTTGATTTAATATTATGCCTATCTATACCGTTAAAATAAGTCAAAATACGTCTCTATAATATTCAATTTGGTTTCAACACAGACGTGCTAATACAATGTATATCCCGTACATACGTGTACATGTATCTTAATATCAACACACCTGGCGTGCCCAACTTGCAAAGGACAATATTTTGCTGAGCTTATAACTCTCCTCCAATTCACTTAATATCTCCACAGCCACCTTACGTCATCAAACCCACTCGATCTTTCTTTCATCCTACCTCTCTTATTCACCCAACCTATCTATTCACCTATTCTCGCCTATTATCCTGATCTCTTCTATTCACCATATCTCTTCTATTCATCTGATCTATCCTACTCACCTAATATATCTTATGCACCCGATCTCCCCTATACTCCAGATCTCTCCTATTCAGCCGATCTCTCCTATTCAGCTGATCTCTCCAAACTCACCTGATTTCTCCAAACACGCTTCCCTCGTGGAGAGTGGCGAATACGATGCTGTTATTCTCTCCGCCCACCACCTCCACTTGTCCCATCTTGACAATGTACATCTCCGTCCCAACCTCACCCTGTATTACCAGCAATGGCTTAATTTGAGAATTTAATCATACATACATGTAAAACTGACCATTTGCAAGTTTTATCCAAAACTAGTGGTTGATTGCCTTGATATAAGAAATGTACAGTGAAATTTACTACTGCGTGTATATTGTGATTATGGTAACATACATGACTTAAGCAATACTAATTTTTAATTTTTTTATGCTATTTTATGCATTATTCTATCGGGTCAATTTGAAATGAAATCAAAGTATTCATAAGTGTTTCTTTGTATTTCTTAAATCCAGCTAAAGTGCTTATACCTTTCTGCAGATATAGTCACGTGGTAAATATAGAACTGGGTTGAGCTTCAACACCAAATCAAACAATAAGTTCTTGTCACAGTCCTGAAATAATCACACAAGACATTACATTTCGTAACGTACATGTACAATGTAAAATACGTACAGTTGTAGAGCCACAAGTTATCTTGCTACAATCGATAAGGATAAGCAAGCTAGCTGCGATGAATGTGCATGTGGTTAGGTACCTGGAACAACTGGACCTTGGTGAGAGTCTGTAAATGCACGTGTATAGCAAGGTCGGCCTTCATCTTTCTTGGTAGTGCCTCCAACAGTAGGTTTTCATCTGCAAATCACGACAAAAAATGATTTGAACCAGTATTCCAATAATCTTTAAGTAAAAGCTATCTTATAGGAAATTGCTCAATAATATATAATTGCAGTTGTAAGTCATGAGATGAAACTAATACCGGCTGAAGATGCCAGCCGCGTAAGATTCAACATAAGAAATGCGTACTTACAGAGGCCACGGTGGTCATTGATAGTTAATATATATAGCCCAGTCTACCCCGCTATGACTTCCATCAAACAACATCCGACGAGACGTCTTGTCGAACAACGTCTTTGGGGTGTAGATACGCTTAAAACCAATATTCCACGATTTTTCGTCTCGTCTCAAGCCGTCGTGAGTATTTGACAGGTCAAGCCTATGTTGGATGAAGTTTGATGTAGTTTGAAGGAGTTTGATGCAGTCGTGTTGGTGTAAACAAGTTTAACGACAAGACGGATCGTCGGGGCATACTTTAACCAATCACAGAGCAGCATTCCTTCCACGCATGATTCATTACCCGTGCGCCTTGTTACTAGAATTAGAAAGTGCACGACTAATGGTCGTAAGGTTTTAGCGGTGTAGACAGGCTCCGTGAAAAACAAAACGTCTTCACGTATTTTTTATCAAACTGCTTATGACTTCTCGTCGGATATCGTTTGAAGGAAGTCTTAGCGGTGTAGACAGGGCTTAAAGCATGTGAAGACTGCTCATTATTCAAACAAGAGGAGGAAGCTACTGACTCAGTGTCTTCTGGTGCTCCCAGTTGTAGTTGAACCAGCTGCGGACCTTGTCCTGCAGCTCGTTGGGCAGGTTCAGGTTGTGCATGTAATTCACTGTCTTGTCCATAGTCTCCCGGTAGTTGGTTTTGGCCATGTTTGCTGCTTGGAAAATGTCGCGAATCTGAAACACATCCGATAGGCCAGTAACTTGAAATTGTATTTGCATAAGTTTTTTTTCGCATTAGTGAAATGCATAGTAAAATGTTTTAGATGATTGTCTCTACTAAGGATTGTGTAGTAATTACAAACACATGTACGGTAGCCCGATGTGTACTTGCCCATCTCCATGTAAACGCCGTGACTGTGTGATGGGATTGTGAATTACTTTATATAGTTTGCCAAAAATGATATATGATAATGATCATACAGTGCGGGGAGGTATTTGTCTATTTGTCAGAAATGGCATGCATCATTTTACCTTTAATAGTATGTTTGATTCATAGAACAGACATCAAGCTCAAGACATTGTACTACTATGTGCATGTACGCATCTCTTAAAGTTAACTACCTGCCCAATGAGCATGGCGAAGACGAAGACACCAGACAGCCAGTATACAGTCATGAAGCCGTACTGACTCTCGTACTTGGGTTTGGGGTTGTTGCCAATGGAAGTCGCCGTCTTGGTGGCAAGGTACATGCAGCGGATGTAGCTAGATATGTGAAGAGAAGTGTTCGATATGGCTGGGGGTTATGGTTGTGTACGTGTATATTGATTAACATAGGTAGATTCAGGGGAAGCGCGCGCACGCACGCACGCACGCACACACAAAATTCTCTTTGCCCAACAATATTTCATTTTCATGGGTTTTTTTACATGTCTATCATTGATCTTGCATACGAAACCCAAGAAATCCCCTTTCCAAAAACCTGAATCTACCAGTGCCAATTATTCCATACATTTTTACAGATTAGCAAAATGTTAGCAAAGAATTGGGTGCTCAATGGATCACTTACGCAATGCCTCGTCCATCATAAACCCAGCCATCAGGTCCATTTCTGTTGAGACCTTCAGACGCAGATATAGCAAAGTATCCACATGCTTCCACGTGGATCAAAAAGAGCATGTAGGATAATGTCCTCATCACCCTACAACATGATTGTAGGATGAATCTACTTAAATATACTTTATCTATTTAAACTATGAAATTATTTCCACTTGTAGATATCAAATTATTCTTAGCTACTACTTGGCCAAATACACCTGACATTTCTGAGCTTGACTATCTTGTTAATTGAATGATAAGAAGATTGAATGATAATGATAATATTCATGAGGATACCAAAATTGTTTTCATCAAGATGTCCCACTAATATGTTACATCTTTCCTTATTTACTAGAATATGACTAACCATCTATTGAATATCACATATTATCAAACATTGTATTCAATTTGAAAGCTCAGCTAGTAAATTTTCATTTATTTCTTATCTTAAAAAAATCAGAGTTTACCTAATTATATGTGGATTTTTCACAGATTGATCAAGTCGGTTCCAACACTCCCAAAATGTCTTGATCTAAAATTCCAAGCAGTAAAATATTTAGATCCACTAACCAAAATTGTGAAAGCATTGGTCATTTTAAAGTCATGTTAGCTATTTAGGCATTTAATTGTGGTCTATTGCAATTGGCCACATCAAACATTTACAATAGAAACTGTATTTGCACCTTTAATAGTCTTGGTATTCTCAAAAGTGAGGAATAGTTTGCACCGGGAACTAAATAGAAGAGGTCTAATGGTGTCAGGCTAGCAACATCCAGCTGTAAACATATATAAATAGTACGGAATCAATGGCAACAGCCACTAAAATGATAATCTTTAGAAATATATATATAGATTTACTGCATTGCCTCGAGGATTTCCATGTACACCCCAAGTGTATTCTTTATTAAAGCTTGGCTTTTTCCACGCCACCCATGTACATGTACCCGGATGTTATTACCTGGATCTGACTCGTTAATATGTGCAATAAATAATTTAAGAAGTTATAATGGCAACGTACATGACATTCCAAAATAGACAATTACCATTGTGAACCATTTGTTTTAGATGGTTTTGTAATTTAGGGTGTCATTATTTCAATTTGTTAAAGTTAAAATGTGGTTACCTTAAAATCGACTTTCATCAGATAATTCATCAGGCATTGCTTTCGGTCACTCTAAAATTGTGTAGCATGCATTGCATAGATTGTTTTGAAATGACAATATTCAATATTCTAGGTATATTACATTACAAAAAGGCCTCCATATAATGTGACATACGGATAGATGAGTCTTTGCAACACATTTCCAATCATGTACAATGTGCCATTTCAATGAACGTATGTGCATTTTATTTTCAATTGTATCTGTTTTAAACTAGTGATGAATGCATGGTAATATTAATAGTCTTTGTAACTAGAAAGCATATGTATTCTAAGTTTTGGTTACCTCTAACATCCCATTATTGATAAACATCACTCTGCTTTTGACCAGCACAATGTCCATTATATAAATTAGGTCACCAATATAGTCCAAAATCCACCAGTAAATTCTGTTTTCATCTGTTTCATAACCAGGATAATATTTGGTGCGGTACTCTGTCACATACTGTGTAATATTTCTAAAAAGATATGGAAGTTATTATTCTTAAAGGAGAAAACTACACTGTATAGAATAGAAGGTCAACTCACAACCATCTAAATGCGTTTCATTCAAATGAGAGGCTTTAAATATATATTGCATTTGCTTCATCAATCAAGATTTAATGAGAAATAATTGTGAGCATAAACGGAATCATAAACAAAAATACATTCTATAAATCTATCAAATGCAACCAAGAAAGAACAAGTTACAATCAAATTTAAAAAGGTAAACTGAAAATTTTAACGCATTCCATAGTAGAATGAAGCCATGAAGCTCGAACCCATTGTGCATAATTTAAATATATATAACATAGAACACAATATCTTTACCGATTCAAACGATCCACGTTGCTGCAGAACATCCCCAGACTCGGACTGACAATAAATGGCTGTGCAGCGTAAGCTAGTTACTTTGCCACATGAGAAAAAGCTCAGTTTATTTTCTAAACATTCAGTTAGCTGAGACGTATACAATGCACCCGCCTACCTGCAGTATAGTCCGCCGTCGACGGGCACGGAGTCGTTGTGTCTGACTGCGCTGCACACCTCGGCCGTGCGACCCACCGCAACAGCCTCCTTGTCGTAGAAGGCCGTGGTGCGGAAGGCGGCGCGCAGCGGGATGGCCAGCGCGTTGTACACGTACGTGAGGGTGACGAGCAGCAGCCACAGCATGTACCAGCGGCCTGTGGGGGGCGGAATGTCCACGATGGGGAGCTTGATGAACAGGAAGCTTGGTGGCGGAATTTAGATTGAGAAATGTCTAGTTCAACCTGAGTATGATTGCTTATGTTTTAGTAGGATACTGATACACCAACAGGGTTTATCTGACAATTAAATAATGCCCCTGTCATACCAGGTCAAGACCAGTCGTACAAGTGAATGAACGAGGCATTGAAATCCAAGCCATCTATCATTACATCTGTTAGCATACAGTGGAAATCGTCTCTTTTTGGCATCAGATGATATTGCAGTTAGTAGCTTTCAGTATTTAGCAAAAACCCTTACTGCTGGGGTCGATCGTGGGCCGAGGCTTGAGACCGAGCAGCCACCTAGGGAGCTTCATCCTGCATGAGCCCACGCCCACGAACATCTCCTTGCCCGAACCCGTCGCCCCCGTCGCTGACACGCCGCTAGCCCGCGAGCCCGCTGTAGCGAATGAGTCTAGGCGGTGCTGCTTGGTGGGCGGCGGCGGGTGCAGAGGGCTGGACGCCGCCGATGCTGCAGCTGTTAGATTACGAGGAGAGCTTCTTTAAAGTTAGGGTCAGACTGTCAGACTAGTACTTGGGCGTAAAACAAGCAGACCTCCATAGCACGTACGATTTGTGAACAGGTCATGCATCGTCCTTTAATACACGTGTATTATTATCAACATTTTGTGTAGGCAGAGTAGAGGGCATGCGATTATACCACACTATAAAACGTAAATGTGTGCAAAGAACATATTCTCTCATACCATTAAAAACTGTCTATTAGAAAAATCAAATCACTACGGTGTGTTGGTCAATGAGTGTGCATAAGGGTAAAACAAACACCCCTTCACAGCTCTTGACATATCCGAGCATAACAAATCCAAAGGCGCTTCACTTCATGCTCACGCACCCAGCTGTGTGGTTTACAAAGTTACATCAGTTTGACACCGTAAGTTCGGGGATCAGTGGTTAAGTCACAAATTAAAACTCACCTGCACTCACTCGTGTCGCGCGTGCGTGCAGTGACGTACCTGAGCGCGCCCCGGCGCTGCTGCCGTCCGTGGAGGGTGTGGGCGGCTGGATGGTCTTCTCCTTGAAGCGCTCCGTGCGGCTATTGAAGCGCTGCACCAATGTCCTTAGGTGGGTGCTCAGAGCAGTGCTGATGCCCGAGTAGCTGCGCCTGCGAGAGAGAGAGATGGCCATGTGAATGTTCATGTCTCTGTATATCAGTACGCTCATTTTGGCACTTTGTCCGTGGAACGTCTCAGAAACATGACTAGCTAGTCAGCGTGATCTGTCTACGGGTGATCGTTTGTGGTACTGGGTATATGTGCAGGTTAAACATTTGGACCGGTAAAATGGTCCTGTTGGCTGTCTATTGGTAATTTTGTACCATAAACGGATGGGGGTGCCAGGACATTGCAGATGATGTAACCCGTGCTATGAAAGATTTGTTATGAAATCATGGTTGTGGGGTATGTGGGTGACGTGGGCAGGAACTATCAGGACAATAACGGGTGGTGTTAAAATGGGGAGCTGGCGTTGTTACTCTAGTGGTGTGGGAGACAGAGGTGGCTGTTAAATATTTGTACAATGGTGCTAGTACGTACTATAGTCAATGGTATTTTCTGTATGCTCGTCAATTGGAAAACTTTTAAACTTTCAAATATAGTAACCATTCCATCTTATTTGATTACTTGTGATTGATATAACCAAGAAAAGTGTTGATATATGTGGACACATTGCTCGTTTTAAATGACTTTTTTCGGTTAATATACATCACATTTTCCCGTTAATATACATCACAATGCTTGTTTAATTAAATATCGATTAAACCTTACACGGATTCTAGGCTGGCATCGCTGTGGTATGAGCCTATGCTGTCTCTGCGGCTAGCTAGTCTAGCCAGCTCGCTAGAATATGAATGCATGCTGTGGAGACCAGGACTCTTTGGTGGAGCCAACATGTTTGATCTGCAATAGAATGTAACCTTACATACGTACAGAGATGTTGGATATAAACTGTGAGATAAAGTGTATGCATATAGATGAAGGTACTAAGTGTCCAATTAGCACTTTTGCCATCAGCAGAAGTAGTTAATAATGAGTGATAACAGCTGAAGATGCCAATTCACATTGTATGTCTACATTCTGAGGCGGGTGGTGCGCCTTTGTACCTGGGCGTAGAGAGGTGGTCCACTTGGACACTGGGCGTGAGGCTGTTCGCATCATCCTGGCCTGTCGTGAAATTAGACACTAGACTATGACGGCGTATACCTGTAAAAACATAGGACTTGCATCAGACGATGTTGGTAAACAATAGTATCTAATCACATAGTGGTATTTTCCTTGATGTTAATGCCTTCCACGTATGTGCTGTTGCTTTGTAGTGCCTGTGGGTTGTGCCTTTGGATGCCTATTGAAACATGCCAGATGCTCTTGCAGAGGCCTTGATGCTTCCTGAACTCGTACTGCAAGATAGATTTGGTAAATAAGCTATATTAATGCCAATGATAGACTACACAATAGGAAGGCGGTTGATATCTGATAGGTTTGTGGCTATCATTTTAGAAAAAGGTCATATTTGGATGCTCATGTTTATATTATAATCCTAGAATACCAGGAAATATTGGCACCATGCCAAAAATGATTGGATTCACAAGTCTTAAAGCAAACCAATCTGACTAAATGGCACATTTGACTATAATGATGTAGGATATTAAACTAGCTTATACATTCTGTCGAGGTTACTTTTTTTAATTTCACTTGAGCATTGCTGTACAGTTCTTAGTCTCCGTGTATGTATATTTTATTTGCTTAATAACAAAATAACAATCCTCATAGGATCCTTGAAATCTAATGGTCTGACACATTGGTCTCTCTTGGATGAGAAATGTGTTCATAACTACATGCAGATCATAGAACGAACAATATAGGCATGCACATATCACATAGACGTTGAGTCAGTTCATAGCTTCATAGCCTGAAACCACAATATCCAAACTAGATGCCAAAGACAAAAAGTATATGATAATATATCAGAAACCATGCGAAGAACGGTCCAAGAGATTCGTCTCAAAGAAACATAGCCTTCGGGGGGACTGTGTCAAATCTTCAAGATATCACGGCAACACGGAGTTACAAGATCAAATCTAACTAAAGTCACGTGGTGGAGCTTCTTACACCATTAAGAGATTTGTGCGTACAGAAGACCAACTATACAACTACACAAGAGAGACCCAAGAGCATGTAGAAACAACACCGTTAAGAACAACGGCTGGACGTGGGGGCTGCAGACAGTGGTGTAGTATAGGTCGGTTGAGTATGAAAGAAACAACGCCAACGGCACCCACTGAATGACGTGAAACTGAGACTACTGGCGATGGACGGGGTTTCTTGGCCCGGTATGAAGAGGTAATCTATGTTGATGGCTGGGTTGTATTGGGGCGAGTCGTCTGGTGCTGCAGATGGTGTAGTTAGTCTGGGTGAACGGCGGTGACGTCGATGGAAGAAAGAGTCTAGAACTGGCGTTATGGAACCTGGAAAATAAGTTCCACACCCACTACATGATGGCGCTCATATGATGATCTTACATATGCACTCCAAATATACACGTCAGGGTAAGCGTTGACCAAAATTTGGTGTGAAACTATCCCAACAGTTCGTATTGGTACTACTACCTACATGTTCATGTAACCGCCGCAAAACCTTGAAAACGGGTGGCAATCTTGTGTAATCTTGTTGATAACGGTCTGTCATGAAGACTCACTTTTTCGTTATATATACGTTTAAAAAAGAGACAAACATTATAATTTTACTCCTCAATTGAAGCAATATGAAAGAAACAATATATCTATAATATATATGAACAACACATAATAATAATATAAAAGAGCAAATGCTATGAAACCGTAATAATTATGCAAATACATATTTTAGTAAAATATAGTAAATTTTGTGTTTTGTCAAAATTCTATTTCAATGTTATCAAATGTTAATTTGATGTTATATTGATAGGGACTTCACAATTCACACTTCATACTTCATACTTGATAGTACAATTAACATGTGACACCTCTCTATGTATAATACCTGTCCTTGACATGTTTAGAGCCAAATAAAAATCAACTGTCATCACTTAGTAAGTGTAGCTGAAATCTGATTGAAATGGGTTAATTAAGTATGAAATATGAGCTGTGTGAACAATGCAGTATGAACTGTGAAGTATGAAATGTGAACTGTGAAGTTTGACGTATGAACTGTGATGTATGACGTATGAACTGTGACGTGTGAAAAGTGCCTTGGGGCTGTTGTTGACAGATAAATCATGTGAAAAATAAAAAAAATAAAAGTGTGATGTCCTCTGGGGGCTTTTGTAG
>CM032661.1:26645366-26734091 GCA_019095985.1 Streblospio benedicti
TATATACACATCGCACCTGTGCGCAAGTGCTACTCACCAGTGCTGGGAGAGGGCACGTTGAGCGTGTGCGCCCCGATGCTGGGGTCATTGCTGACCGGTCGGCTGCTCACATATGACACGGACTGGGTGGACACTGTCGAGCTCGGTGGCTCCAGGTCCTACAACAGGTATTTTATGAAATGATCTTATATCTAGGAGCTTTAAGAATACTCCATTTAAAATGACACAATCCAAGCCAGTAATCACGTTCAAGTTTGTAACTGAGGAGTAGGTGAGACCAGCTTAATGCCAGTCTGAAATGGGCGCTAATGTGGACGCTTTTCGTCCATATGAAATCAACTCTGAGTTGTCACCATTGCTAAGTTAAATACAAACTTATTACTTATCTAAACGTTAACCTCAAATGATGCGATCTCTAGCTGTGGAAAATGCAGACAGAAAAAGACCAAAATAATGTCCTGGAATGGACCCAGACATCAATCACCAGGGTCCGTGTGAAATAGGCTCCGTATGGATAAAACCGGAAGTAGTCCCCTTCGAGGCGATATGCGATTCTGGACAATATTAACACAGTAACGCGACCATACGTCCATGATTTGACAACAGCTACTGATGTACATGTTTGGTTGTAGGGATTTGGCGGACTGCCTCTGTACGCACGTTGACGTAAGCCGAGTTGTCCACGCCTCCTCCTTCTCCTCCACCTCCGCCACTGCTGGCGGGGACGTGCGGGTCACTGATGTGGATGGTGGGTGCCGTGGCGGCGGCGGCAGCTAGGTCCGCCTCACACATGACCAGCGTCCGTGCCAGGTGTGGCGTGGACGAGCGCTGAGGCTGCATCGGCGGCCGCGGACCAGGCATCTAAACAAAAGGGGTCCAGGGTTTGTTTTTGTTTGTTTGCTTGGGTTGTGTTTTTTTGGGGGGAGGTTTTTTTGTTTGTTTGTTTGTTTGTTTTGTTTTTCGTTTTTGTTTTTTGGGGGGTTGCTGTTTTATTGGTACAATGTGTTGATCACATATGAAATAAAACGGTGGTAATCTGAGCAAACATGAGGTAATACAATACATGGTATCTTTGCAGTTTGAAGCACCCGCTCTGTGATGCGTCCAAGTGCATGTTTAAAATCCACATTCATTGAGTTATTTATTATCTCCTGTTTATACATATTAATATGAGCTATCAAATAATCCTTCTTACCTTTAGTTTTTGACGTAAAGTCGATCAGTGACTTCGAAAATTCTATTCGACTCTACAGCCGATTATTGTTCATGGTGTATCCTCACACTGACAACAAAAACATTGCATGTATTGAAATATTGAATTTACTTCTTCTGGAATGTTAATGTTAAGACATTGTCATGGGTTCTATTGCGTAATTGTAAATCCAACAAACACCATTATACTTTGTTTCCCTATTAATCACTTAAAAAACAGTGGAAATATCCAATCTTTGGACGGACGAGGTAAAAAAAAATCATTACGAATGAATGCATAAAATGCAACCACAGTATGAACCAATAGTTGAATTGCTTATGGCATGGTGTTTATCCTATTCCAAATCGTATATTATATCCTCACCTTTCATGAAAGCAGTCACATCTCCCAGGTGCATCTCACACGCTCAGTAAAAGGTATTGAGTAGCATGGTCTCGGCCTGCAAAGGTGCCACACTCTTACCTACTGTTCTCACTTACCTGTGGCACGCTATACAAGCGATTCTGTTGCTATAGAAACCAAACAGTCTCGGATTTAGGCTGTGAGTATTAGGTGTGTGGCATTTATTGATTGTTCCCAATATATGTTATTGGACATTGCACACATTTGGATAGCATACATGCGAAAGAGGGCAAATGCTCTGGATCAGCACTGATATATGTGTAGGCCTATCCTTGTCAAAGTTAAAGCATCTTTTTAGCAATATCAAATGCATCTCTGGTAAGCTATAATATCTAAGACACTAGCCTAACCCGCGAGTATAAGGGAAGTAGGCCCTAGAAATACTGGTGATGCTCCCCATGACCTAATATTATATATAATCGGGGGCCTTAAAATTAAAAAAATCAGTGTCTAAAGAATTCTATTTTGACAGAATGTGAAGTCTATGTTAGGAAGTGCTTGCATATCTGGATCATCCTCAGCGAGAGGCGTATAATTTATCCATGTGTATTATAAATGTTATGGTTACATTTCAAATTATGAGATAGTTTATGTCATTGGTCTATTGTTGTTTATGTTGAAAGCTATTGTATGGATTGCTCTCCTTATTATGTGTGTCTCTGAGTACACGAAGTCGTTGTGAAAATAAGTAGTTTTGAATGAAATACTATATAATTAAAAGTCTTAGCGTAGGGAGTGGATCTGGGTATATGTTTATGGAGAGTTCTTGCAAAAATGCTACACATTTGTAAATATGTATATAACACAAGTAAAAACTTGAAAAAAAACCTCAGCTTGTGACCATTGTTCTAAACGTATTTAGACAATTGGAGTAATAATCAAAAACGACACTTTGCATAGTATACTCAAATGCACTTTGGTGAATAGCAGCTCAATAATGAACCAATAGTTACATAAAGAATATACTAGCTACATGTACATGTATATACACAAACAATAAAAAATCTTTACATATTGTGCATGCTTTATTATAATACTAACAAATATTTGCCCTAGTTGCCTAGGCTTTAGGGTAGCCCATAGGCAGATCCAGGGACACAGGGGGCGCCCCCTCCCCCCTTTTCACACCGAAATACTTCATTCATTTTAATAGTTTTTTTTACACATCCGCCATCGATCGTACGTACGAAACGTCTAAACTTAGATCTAAATAAACATAATTATAAAATACATTATTTCATTTAAACGATCCATTAAATCGTTAATGCATACATGAATAATATTATACAGAATTCACATAATCAAAGATAATATAAAATCAGTATTTACATCATCAATTTGATTATTCATTTTTAAATAATTATAACAATAGTGTATACACTAGTATATGTGTATCATAATTGCAACATCTACATCTAACTCTACATTTATACAACAAAATACTCATACATGTACAGCATTTAATCCAAAACTGTGAAACAGTTAGTAATATCATACTTAACATTTTTATATTCATCCAAATATCAGCCTACCCAATTATTCTGCAACTTCGCAATATGAACAACATCCAATGACTTTAAATGCAAACTGCAAAAATATCTATGATTCTTCAGCCTCAATCACGTCGCCTCAATATCACATTTAGTTGTATCACCCATCACAATTATGTGTGTGTGCGTGCCTTAACAGTTCAAATGATCACCTATCACTAGTATTCTATAGACATTCTCAATTCAATAACATATTGTAATCTGTAAATCAAGATGTTCCATTTTTCACATTGTTTATTTCTCCTGATATTTCATCGTAAGATTTTTCTTCGTGCATGATTTCCACAAAATATGTAATTTTATTGGACCATATCCTGCTGCTGAGACTTGCGGTGTTGCTGAATACTAGTTGGTCTGTGGATATATGAGTTATGATTATACTTTTGTATTTTTGATCGCTGTTATGGTGTTTGAATATCAATTAAAACGATACAATTGCAATCAAACGTGTAATTGCAATAATACGTGTAACTTTTCAGAAATACAGCGTTTGATATAGTGGTAAAAGTAACATTAAATTGAAATAAAAAGAATAAGAAAATACTTACAATTTCCCTGAGAACACAGACATAGTCCATCCTCTGGCACTTTGCTCACTGAGTAGGATGTCATAGCCTCAATAGCCTCACATTTATCAATCGGAACTTCATCACTAGCCGCAGTATTCTCTGGTTTCTTGTAGATGCCAAACAACATGTCACCATGGTCGGTGCAGAAGAAATATCTGATAGCAAAATAAGTTGCATGCATAATACTTGTATGGGCATTCTTACTGCACTTATAGGTGACAAGAACGAGATGTTTGTTGTGAACGAATAGTAAACATCCATGGCAAAATCTTGTTCTACACAGTAGTCTCACCTTATTGCTGTCTCCCCAGGGCCTACACTATACTGCAGTATTTTCGTGGATCCTGCAGAAATGGACACTTGTTTCACATCAGCACCCTTTGGGAAGAAGTCCTCTTTTGACTGATAATACTGATCTGGTACTTTTCCTCCCATTTTGATCTAAAAACAAGTGATGATAAAATGTAAACAGTAAGCTAACACAATCAATGAAATTATTATATAAAATAATATCAGTAGACATATAGATATATCACAGTTTAATACAACAATCAGTATATGTACTAGTACATACCACATGTTTGCAGTATGGGTCATTTCCGGGCCCCATTAGCTCTCCACCCCAGTGAGCCGGCACAGTGGGACGGTTAAGGTCCTCACTGATGGACTTCTTCCAGTCACCTGCAGATAACATTTTCATTGGGATCATGGTGTTTATCCAAATGTAGAGTGCAAAGATATACTGTGTCACTTGCGAATAGTCTAATTATGTTTGACACCTCTCATAGCTCTGTATAATTCATACCTTTTAGAAATCTGAACTTCCCTCTAGTTTCTACAGCAATAAATGGTGACACAATTGACCAGACTAAGTGGAACATGTAGGGTGCTGAAATATACAAAAACTCTAGCTAGCAAATTCTTAACTACTAGAATTACCTGAACGATCATCATACTTGAAAGGGTTTTAAATAAATCAAAATTGAAAAATAATATACCATCTATCCGAAAGTGTATTTAAATATATTACAAAGATAACAATTGTACAATGTAATGTACATGTTCATAGATAGTAGAAACGTATACTCTATACCTTTGAGTTGGTGCATAATTATTAATATTTTATTATCTTTATTGTAAATCACAAACCATTGACAAAGTAAGTTCTGTGTAGAGTCTCTGGATAGTTGTCCTCTACCGTGGTCACCATTTCCGTGAATAGATCCAGACCTAGCCAAAATGAACACAAATGGCAACCATTTGAATGAATAATAAGTTACATATGTCCTAAAACTTTATTTTTTACTGGAATCCTCTATGTAGACTTCAATATAGCAAAACATACCTGGTACATGTCATGAAAATAAAAATAGCCTAAATTCGTGACAAAAGAAATAACATGATCTCATTAGAGTGATGGGTGCTATTCAAATGGAATACTTAGAAATTATAAAACAAAATAATGAATTACAAGCAGCAATTACAATCAAATTGCACGGATAGTCTTCCTATTTCAAAGTTGAAAAACAGCCCCAACTCAGGAACTCTGTTGACGCAATAAGTGATATGGTTGACTTCATAATCTCTAGAAAGCCTATGCAAATGCTTTGTCTTTAGTTACTAAGGATGTTGCACACAGAGGTAGTCCTTCCAGGAGATGTACAACTTTATCGTACCTGGTTTCCAGAAGTGCTGCCGACCAAAGCCCTCAAAGTCGATGATCTGTATGGACTGCGTGATGCGCCGGCCATGCTTCTCACTCTGCCTGCGGTAGTCCTGCGCCACCCTCTCACACTGCCAGATCACATAGCGTATAATGTCCTTTTTCTTCACAGAGTACAAGATCCCTGAACAGAATTACAGTCACTAATGAGCTGAGTTGGAAAGATCTTTTTCTCCATTATTACGTCACTGTGTTTTTCTTTCATCTTGTCTCTAACTAGTGTACATGTAGTCCTTTACATAATAACAAACACATATAAAGGATAATTCTGATGTTATGTCAAGGACAAGTCTGTTCAAGATTTAATGGAATATTTAATCATCTACTGTTTGTCTTCGAACAAACTTCTCAGCTTTCATAATGTACAACCATGGTTCCTACAGTATATATCTCAAGAAATTGTGGTGTAAACTCACTGGAGGTTAAACAAAAGAGAAAACCTTAAGTCACCTTAAAGTAGTGTGGTAAGTATATTACGCATCATTGTAACATATTCATACCACACTTAGCTTACCCACGAGAATACACCATACAAAACCACACCAGTAAGTTGCTTCTCACCTTTGAGGTCCAGTTTTCCTAAGGGGTCTATAGAGACAGGTCGCCCCTCCTTATCCTCACCACACACACCGCCAAAGTAGTACTTCTGCATCACCTCAGGAATTTGGAACGTTTCGAGGATTGTGTCTGCCCCGACTTCCTTCCGCCAAGCCATGCTCTGTCACATACATGGGTAGTCCAATTATAGAACTTTGTTTGAGATGCGTGGCATTCATGTGTTATCATTCTTTGTTATTTGGTGTGACAATTTTTCAATATTTCTTGTATTGGTAGTGCAATATAATCATAAAATCAGCAATTGCAATACCTTTCTAAACATGGTTTCTGCCCGATCCAAATTATGACCACGAGCTGCAAGTACAAAATATGTGAATTTTGCTTACATCATCATATACTTTGAGGTGTAAAATTCCACTTCCACAGTACGAGTGGCTGTTCAATCTATTTAGATGCAAATTCTCTGGGCTTTAGCATTCAGTCCATTTGATCTGGTCATTTTGTCTTTGGGTGTCTAGATATGGAATTGTGCTCTTCGGAATTGAGGATGCTATACAAATAACTAAATTGACATCTGCTCATTTTATCATTGTAACTGTGGTTAAGAATTATTCATTTACTGCATTGATGTTATTTGCATTGTGGTAGATCAGAAACTATAGTTGGGGAAATGAAGCTGTTGTAAATCATTCTATGTTATTAGTAATAACTATCTTAAACGGGTTGCAATTTATAGATGTTCAGAATGATAAATAGCCAAGATTTCGGTGGTTCTAGATCTTAGGTTTACGTTGGTCCAGTCTTGGTGTTACTCAGTCATCATATTTTGAGATGTACTTTTCGGAATTCAGCTCATAGTCACGGTGATGTTTGTCACAATGCACCCACCTCTAAGCCACTTGCACAAGTAGAAGTCGTCATGGTGTGGCTGCGTTATATCTGACACTCGAGCACGGAACTAAAATATACAGCATGTATTCTCAATTTGCATTATTATACTACTACCAGTCTTCAAATCAATAGAGATTAAATTCACATGTCCGTCAAATCTACCAATGAAATCTATTTAGTGGTTCATTTGATTGATGATTATGAGATGGAAAGTGTAAACAATATGTAATCTTATCAATGATGAGTTTTGTTTTCTTACTACCTACTATATCATATGTTATGTCCCGAGATATATAAACATGTTACGAGAATTGTGGAAATATAAAAAGGGACATATATACTTGATAACATTGATTTTTGATGGCTTCATTGGACTTCTAATGCGCAAAGTTTGACTTTCGACCAAAAAACAAACAAACAAAAACGGTTCACTGCATTAGTTCCCCCTTTAGATAAATATGTATAGAATGTGCACCTGACCTTTACAATGACCATCATATAATTAAGGCTGTCTCCTGTTCAAGTTATAGTGTTTGGTAACGACCTTTTTGTGTGCAAAGAAAAGACAGAACTATTTTGAAGAAACTTATATCTATTGTCTTCTTCAATTGTTTTACTCTCATGATATGAATAGTATGTCTCCATTGAATTATGTATAAAACATAGATAATCAAGCATTGATGCTGCCCTATGGAAATCTTTATAAAGTAGACATATCAATGTCAATTGTTATGCAAATATACTGTCGATATGATTGGATCCCGTGACAGCATATATCACATCACTTTCTATGAGGAAAACTGAGCTCTTTTAATTTTCAGTAGAGTGGCAATATTCTGTAAACAAAGTTAATATTCCTACAGTTGACCAAACTAAGTTTCACGACTTATATAGACGTGGAAGAAATCAAGATTATTCTCTAATGCAATGACCATAATTTATACATAACCCGTAGCCATTTTGATATTGAATAGGAAACAACTCAAGATGGAAACGCTAAATACCAACCCATTTGTAACCTACTAGTTGCACATGTATTTAGAGTGTATCGTGTGTAATTATGATTAAAACAATCTGCTAATGTAAATATTAGCCTCCTTAAGTTTTATGACTTTGATTTAGTGAGTTAGAAATCGTCTATACAAGAATATTAAATTTTACATAAGAGAAGATAATAAACTTCAGCACAACACAGGTATATTCTTATGTTATATTATATACTAATTTTACTGTACGTAATTGGATACAAGTAAATTTTGAAATACATAATTAGTGTTGCATAGATGCATTCTTCATATAACGGCACTTATATAGTATATTACATCTAATATAAATGATGAATATCGAAACAATTACCCAAAACAATTCAAATATCATGCTTATGTAAAGATGATGACGTCATTGCTCACCTCTTTAACGAGCGCTACCTCATCTGTTGTAAGATCCGCCATTTTTGGCTATTCGCGCACAAACTCCTTATTTATTCCACCCGGCTTGCCTAGAAGAAATCACTGCATTTGTGCCATGCTTTTATGGAATGATATAGTGTGATTTCTTGTTACAAAACCGCGTCCAGTGGTTATCATAGATCACCGGTTTAGTCTTCAACATTTTAGCAGACGATACTCGAGCCCAATGTAAAGGTCGGATTTGCTGGTTCTCATAGGTTTTTCTGTGTGGATTACGAGATGATGTCACGATATTGTTGCTGGTTTTTAAGTGAAGATAATAAGGAATGGATGTTCTGGTAGATGAATAAAATAAGAACACTCTGTCAAACGATGAAGAACAAAAACAATGTTGATATTAATTGATGAAGTACATTAACACATTTCCCCATGACAATTTCAGGCTGTATTAAACCACCTAAAGAAGCCTTAAACACCTAGAGTCTGGGCCCATTTAAATATAATGTATCCGGACCATCACACTCTCTACCATATTAACTCCATCATTATTTTCATAATACTTTACGCTAACACTTTTATCTCTACCTTATTCCTAGTTCGCTCTTAAAAGAATCTTTATTCAACACCCAACAAACTTGAACAACTTTTAAGCCCATAACCTTCCCTTTATAATGAAGGACTCTGCAAGTGAAACGTGAAATAATTTCCAGATACCAAAATAGTATGCATAACAACCAAACAAAGTAACAATTAAATTTCCACGTGTTCATTCTCTAACTGTCTGTAGTGAAACGCAAGTCCATGACATGGTGTGCCAATGGCCTATATGTGGATTTATGTCAGCCGATATTACGATCACGCCACCACATATGATATTTAGTCATTGATGGTGTATATTTAATGGAATTTCCGATCAAGAATACATCGATATACATCGATAAAGATACCATCTATTAATATATAATAATAAAATCTGTATAAATATATAATAATAGCATTTTTTGTTTCTAACGTCAATATTACACACCACTGTGAACCTCTATAGTAAGACTAACTTTCTATTGACACTACGTAGGCAGATCCAGGGGGGCGCAAGGGGCGCCCCCCCCCCCTCTTTCCCACCAGAATACTTCATTTTCATAGGGTTTTTCATGAAATCCCGTAAGTGCGCCGCCTCTTTTCCTTGAGTGCGCCCCCCTTCCAAAAACCTGGATCTGCCTATGGACAACTCCAGGCCTGTCCACTGGACGTTCATAGAGATGTTCTGCTGTACTTCGATTATAGGTATATTGTATTTGTTCTAAGTAAAAGCGTGTGTCATTTTCTGTATTCTTGAAGGCCCTTGAACACGGATCTGTATCAATTGATTTAAATGACCATTCCTTTATCTAGTGTATCAGCAAGACATGTTTTGTAGAGGTAAATATGCATTGGAGAAATGCATATAGTTAGGTTATAAAGAGTGTAAGTAGAAGTATATATGGACAGCAGAGCTATGCGCGGGTTATAAGTTTGCACCCACACCCGCCCCGCGTGTTTAATGTGAAACCCGCATCTGCACCCACACCCGCACATATAAACTATTGAAGCCCACACCCAAGCCCGCACCCGCATATTTCTTAGAAATTAAGCCCGCACCCACACCCGCACCCGCAGGTACAGAAGTATAGATTATGAAGTGGTTCAGCATAAATATGGGCATAATCACATTCATAACATAATAGTAATAAAGTGATATGCACTTTATTGAAATAGACACATAGCAGGAAGATATAGTAGTAAACTGCACGGTTTAGAGTATGCAGGGTTTTTTGCGGGTTCTCCATATAAGTTTTAGCCCGCAAAGAGCCAACGATGTAACTTTTTTTCAAGATTAAAACCCGCACCCGCACAAAATTTTCAAACCCACACCTGCACCCGCAGTAAAATGATAATTCAGCCCGCAGCCCACATAATCGCGGGTGCGGATGTGGGGCCCGCGGGCTGCGGGCCCCACGCAGGGTTCTGATGGACAGCAATACATGATCCAACTTGCATGGTTCATATTGGGTATTACCATCATAGTTCCACTTTGGTAGCATGCAGTTGACATACCTTGCAACAGAGGATGCATAAATTCATTTGCTTATATTTTCAGGAATTATCTTGTAAGCGTGGGGGGAGGGGGGCCTTAAACCCCTTTTAGACGACTCTCTACGAGAGATCGACCTTTTTTAAAATGTATTTTTTATGAATAATATTTTGTATACATGTAATTGTGTTTGATGATTAATTTGATTGAATGATGTGAAATGTAATAATATAATGAATATTGCATTTTTATGTATTTCTATTATTAATCTTGCTTTTTCAAGCAAGGAATAATTCCAGTACGGAAGAACCACTTTTCCAAGACAAGTACAGAAGAACCACTGTTTAGAAAAAAATGAGCCTCTCGTTGAGAGTGCCTATTTAGACCATAAAATATATTATTAACCTTTACCAGTGCACTAGGAGGCCTGTCCGACACCCGGGGATATATATATACTTTTTATGATATCATTTAATATGCTTGGTATTTCTTCTTTTGCTTTTGATCACCGGTCGTTGTCACCTTATAGCTTCCCATTATCAGGACTAAAGATTATTTGATTTTGTTGAATATTGATTATAGGACGAACATAGCAGATATTTGAATGGGGTCAGCATGCATAGACCCCACACCCGTTGAGAACAGAAAAAGGAGGATACACTGGGGAAAAGGTGATTGGAGTTCTTTCAGAAAGTTGTCAGCTAATATCTTGCCATACTCAGGAGTAAAGATTAATTTATTTTGTTAAATATAAGGATATATATGAGATCAATTTCATTTGGGGTCAGCAGTGACCCGGAGCAAGCCAAGAGGAGAAAATAGTGCTGTTCGACAGTTTGACCTATTCAAAAATTTAGGTAATAAAAACATAACTATTTCCTTGTTTGAAATCATGTTTGTTATAAATTGAATTGAGAATGGCATGAAATAATTTGGGTCCAAACGGACAACTATTTTACTAATTGGGGCATTTTGGTTATTGTACTGATCAGGATTAATTCAGCATTAATTCTACCCTTTCACCTAAAAATTATAATTCTCATGGTCCTTCAACAGTGTTTCTCGTCACAGGGTGGTAAACATTCTGATAGAAATTTCTCTTATAAGTGTACAAATACACAATACTATTCACTGTTTTTTATGGAGTAGACCTATGCCACGTGACAATGTACGAAGCTTCAATGCATTGATTTAGAAAGAATATATTTTCTACGTCATTCTGATATAATCCTACCAATACAAAATTTGGTCCACAAAATCAGCACTGTACCACTTGGATGCATTTGTACAACCGAGGAAGAAAAACTGTGCCCCAGCGAACTTATTTCTTTCTGGTAAACAAACATCCAAACATCCTGTGTTGCAGTTTGCGTTATGACATATATGATTCTATTTACTATTGGTATTTTACTACTACAATTGTGAGCCAGGGATGAAACTAGTCAATTGTGTGCTGATCATTGACGATTATTAATAGATTAGTTTATACAATGCAAGAGTAATTGTATGTGATGAAGCAATGACCTTGCAACTTTTTGTTATTTCTAAATTTATCTTATTGAATATAGTATATATTGTGATACATCTTTCTACCAACACTCAGACACTGATGGTGTTTTGGATTGCACGAAAAGATTCTGCGGAAACACGTGGGTTTCAAAGAGCCATTTTCCAAAAACTCACACAACTTTCACAAACCTCTAAACTACCACAAGTGTAATATTTTTTCCTCTGTAGCATCGCCTTTGCAGTCTGTCCATCAATATTCTATGGGTTCACAACCACAAACAATGTTGACATACACATGAAATTATTACAATTGCAAGAGCGATCTGGATATATACGCAGAAGATGTCTAACGTTGTATGCTAGTGTATCCGGTTTCTTGATTACTTATTTATCTAGACATACTAAATAGATATAACATTTTGTCCTCGTTAATACCGGTTTGTTTTACAGCAATTATATTATTTACATGCCTTTTGCATGAGTTCAATTTAGAAGTACATGTATATGCTGTGTGAAATAGCTTAACTTGCTCTACATGCGTTCATGTGTACACGCACATCGTCCGGTAATGACAGACACATCCAATAAAGTCCACCATCGCAAGTGACCAGCTGCGTGATAAACTTCTATAGACTTTCCAGAAAATTGAAGCTGTAACATCGTAGTTTTTGTACATTGGCAGATCCAGGTTTTCAACAAAAAAGTAGGGGGCGCACCCACAATATTTTACGGATTTTGTACCTACGAAAATTCGATCAAGGAAATGCGGGGGAAATATGAGTGAGCATTTCATCGCACTAATGTTTGGAACGTTAGTATGAATTTATGCAACTGATTTTCATGAGAGAGATATGGTACAACTCAGACTTCACGCAATTAACATTATGCACTATACACAAGACTTGAAGTCGGAGTATTCAGAGGTTTTCAGCAATACTCAGTTGCACATTTCAAATGCGTAACCAGTAGCGGGGTTTTGGCACTACATGTACATTACATGTATAATACATAAGTAATAACTACACATGTATACATGTTTGAGGTGGGCGAGGTTTTTTTTATATGTGCTATGCTTATTTGGTCATTATATTATTTTAAGAGGATACACTAATATTTTTTATTTGTTACTTAATTGACATGGAAAAGAGTATAATTAAAACAAGTATTTTGTTGCGAACAGGACTGGCTAGATTTTGAAAAATAAAAGAGAATACGTAGTTTGTAAATGACGACTGCAACCAGCCCGCTCCAACTTTGGACTACATGCAGCCCACAAGGTTTAACAGGTGGGGTAAGAAAAACGACCCGCCCAATTACACCTGCATTAAAAACACCTATAAAACCTTATAGGAAAAGTAAAGAGGAAAAGCATGTTGACTCATAAAATACTGTACATTATACCAGTGTTACAAAATAGATAAGGAAAACATACAACATGTAATGTACATTTAATTTGATATGACTAACCTAACTGTAATTGTAACATACCTTATATGATAGTGCTAAAGCCTAAGCTGGAAAAGTAAAACCTGTGACATGACCATACAAAAACCTAGCTAAGTACAAGTCTAAATTAATATTGTAATTTATGGTTAAAAACAATCTGCTAAAGTTTTTTGTAACAGAACAAAGGGAGGAGGTTGGGGTAAAGGGAGGATTTAAAAAACAACACGTGGTAGTTGAAAACAGTGTTGGCTCGTTGAAGGAGTTTTACCAAAGGAGAAGAGGTTACAATACGACGACCTAGTACTAAAAAAATTTAGAACCGAAAAAATAACGTTTAAAATGAAACAGACTAAATCGCAGCGTCATCGTATGTAGGTTAGAGACTACGAATTAAGTAGACGTAAAAAACAATTTGTTCACCTTATTGTAAAAATTTCATTTTATGAAGCTCTAGAAAGTGTCCCATATTTATGATTTGAATCTGCAAATTATTTTGATTGCACAATGACATACTGTGTAAAATTATTTTAGTTTAGCATGTTTTATTGATAGTGTTACTTGGTAAGCATGATAGATGATTTTGTGTTGTTACTATTGTGAGTTCAGCCAATTTCTTTGCAAAACCATGATGTTTTCTATATTTAGCAGCATTCTGCGCATGATAACATTTAAAAATTGAAAAGTAGGTGAATAAAACATTGCCCACTGTCTATAGAAAGCCTGGTTTGATTGAATACCACGTGATTGAAATAGTTTACGACTGGCCAATACAAAACATATGAAAATAAGTAAAATGTGCTTTTTGTAGATAGGTAAGTGACATGTAAAACTAGCTAATCACATCGATAAGATGTGTGTTCGTTATTCATGTGACAGACACTTGCATATGATGGAGGTATGGGACTGTATTCAGCAATAAAGTGGGGAACTCTAAAGTAATTTAGACACCCGTAGGCCTATATTTTTTGTTACCTGGACTGAAAGTATACATCAGAACTGCGTAAAGTGTTAAGGTGTTTTATGTTGGCTTTTTTCACATGTCTAAGTTAAACCGTAAATCAAACAGTAGTGTCTCTATCAAGATCTCGATATCAGGAACATCTGTCTTTGTATAATTACCTACATCTTGTGCAGTATGAAATGATCCTGTGTACATCGAAAGTACTTGTATGTATCCAAGCATATTTCCATATAATTTTTTTTTTTCAATTTCAAGCTTCCACCGTGTCAAATTTCTTTGTAGTTATAGCAACTTGGAGAACGATGGAGCAAAATACGGAGAAAAATAGCTTGGAAACAGGTCAGATACAGAAGTACCACTTACTTCTCCCTGGGCAGGCCCTCTTTCATGGGAACTGTTGATATGGGTTGTGGGTTGTTATGGTTGCGTATTGGCATCAATTCTTAACCACGCGCACATGCCATTTCCAGACATATACGTCTTACTAGTTTACTGCGATAACAAAAGATTAATTTCCAAATAAAAAAAAAATATGGCAAATCTAACCAATTCTATGTAGAAATTGCCAGGCAAAAATTGATACATTAATTGTCATCGGTTGCTAAAAGCTTTTGGATGCTGTGATACCTGAATTGAGGCTTTATTCGATATCTATTTTTTATCAGTTGTAGGTTAATGTTAATTGGAACACGAAATCTCATTATATCTATCCGGAGCGTCTGGAACTCATTTGGAGTATCCTAAAGTGTTTCTAATTACAACTGGCCGTGTTTTTTCCAAGGGCTTCAGGCAGCAACAAGACTGACCTATCCAAACCGTAAGTGTCTTTCCTACTACAGCCACTACACCTACGATCGGCCGGCATGCATGTGACGAAACAGTTTTGCTAATGTTTACCATCTTCTTGGGGTTTTTTCTGGGTTGTGTGTGTGGGGGGGGGGTGGCTATCTGGAGCATCCGGAGCTCGGACGGCTTGCAAGGCTTGCAAGATACATGTTCATGTATGAAAATCAGTGGTCACATTTTATAACGTATGTATACATGTGCACGTGTCATTATGAGAAATGATTAAAGCTGCCATCCTCCATTCAAAATGGTGGTGTTAGCCAAGTGGCCCTTCAAACATACTGTTGGTGTATACATACTAGTAGCTACCTGTTCGTTAGATTCTGGTTCGTCAGGTTTGGGTGGTTTTTAAGGAAGTGGGCGTGGGGCGAAAGACCAAAAAATTAGGGATGTTGCGGAAAGGCCAAAAAAAATAGTAATGTTGTATTTCATAGCAAGTGGGATGGTGGGAAACGACAAAGGATTTGTAGGATATGGGGGGAAAGTCCAAACAAATTAGGCGTGTGGGATTTCTTGACCCCTTATAACTCCCACTCTCTCATTGCGGTCTTGCGAAACAAGTCGTTTGCGTTCTGTGTTGCGTTTGAAAATAAGACTATTCCTACATGTATAATACGATTCTATATCTGGTTCATGTGATATGTTGCACCTTGTCTCATCTTGGTATTTTGTCAAAATACCCTATATAGGGTATCAGTTCATCTAAAAAAAAATCAGTTATCACGTTTTATAACCTGTGTATACACGTGACATTATAAGATATGTTTACAACTAGAACACGTCTCAAAGACATCCATTAATTCATATATACCAATTTAACACAAGTTTACACAGAATGTCCTCATTTGAAAACGATGCGTTTAAATCGACCGTTATGTTTAAATGTCAAAGCAATACGAGTTTGAGTAACTCGTGGGGAAAAAATGTCGGAACAACAATAAAGGTAGATTGGATTATTCGAATTGTTGCGTTGGATGTGTTCTCTCATAACATACATAGACATTAATGATTATTCACATAACACATATCATTCAAACATCAAACTAAGCTGACAGTTCCGGTGACATCATGACAATTAACGTGATACATGTAAATATAATTTTTGGTGCAAAAAGCAACATCAAATATAGTTTTGTTTGCCATGATTCTATTATTCAATATTATCACCTACTACTTTTGCAACAAAAATAACTCCAAACTCCAAATGTTAAGTATAATTTATGATCGATCAGTAATATGTTATTGTTGTTTTCTAATTATATATTGTTTGATTTTTAAAAGGAACCAGAAGTGTTCGAAATCGATCACGAACTATATTCACAATTTGAATTTTGGATTTATTTGGAGCAAAGGCTGGTATTAACATTGACTAATAAAGTCATGCCATCCACTGCTATACCATATAACAAGGATCACCTGGATAGAGTTTTGTTTGTATTTTTTTTTCAATAATGCTCCCCAAATAATGTATTAATGTGCATATATGTGATGTGTGCCAACGATTTGCCATTTTATCAATGCTTAATACAGTTAACTGAAGACTTCTGTATAGACTAGTATCATATTGGAGGAAACAGTCCTATTTGTTTTATTAGGGCTAACAATTGAATAAAGTGCGGTGTATTATTGTATTTGTCATATTACAATTTATAATTATGTAGCTCCACTACTGGTATGGTATTGATTTTGCTATTATTGCGTCGCTTCAGCAGCTGTTTCAAAAGCATTGTGTTCACTTCGTTTAACGTTTGTATGTCACTATTCACTATGTACATATGTATGTGTCCGGACAAGCTAGAGGATTTACTGATGAACCGATTTTGTTCAAACTTTACACAACTATGTGGTATGGCGCGACACCAAAATGATTAGACTTTGGGCACTCTGTCAATTAAACTGTGCTTTCCACAGGGCCATTATGGTCCATTTTCGACAGTCTTATTATTAGTGAATGCACAATTACAGATCAATATCATATCAGCTGCAAAAGTCGACTTAGTGTTGTTTGCTATTTGCTGCTACTTGATCAATGATACCATGAGGGGCCAATATTAAACATTGGTATATTATTGGTGGCTGATTTTGTACCCGGTATGTTGCAATCATGCACTTTTAATCATGATTCCCAAAACATTTAAGCTAAAAATTTTCTAGCCACGCCGTGTTCTTTGAACACTTTTGATCTAGTTTGAGTTTGTTGTTTAATCAATAGCATTTAAATCACGGTTTTCATTTTAGGAGATAACTATTCTTGTGTGTGGATCAATTAACACTAAAGTAGCACAAAACAAAGAAAAATGTCTCACTGTCTTTATATTTTATTAGAAAAATACAGCCTGTTTTCATAACAAAATGACGTAAATTAAATAATTAAAATATGTGTACCAATCCATGCGTCATGGCAGCCACAGAAAGCTCAATCCTGTTCATACTTTCATAGTTTAGTTACTGATGTCGGAAACAATTGGATACGTAGTACATCATGACTTTTATCTAGAGGGCTTCTAGGTATTATTATACAGCTGGAGTAATATTCCATGAGGTGATGATACGTAATTTTGATATTTTTTTAGCTTTGATATATTGAATATATATATGATGTATACATATAATTATATCTACATACTTCTATGTGGAATAGATTATACAACACGTGTAAATAATAACAATAATTTTGATGATCTGCCTTGACCAACAGCAGCATTTACTCCTTTATTTCGTACTTCGAAGCTAATGTTTGGAATGAACTAGCTTGAAGACACCAATAGTACTACATCAGAACAAATGTTATGCCTCATTGAAAACCCATCTTATCAGTAGTATCAATGGATATCATTAAAAACCAAATATGATTGATGCACATAGAAAAATATGAAAATACGTTATAAATGAAAACAATAATTATCAATTTAAACAGATCTTAAGAAAGTGATAATTTCACACTTAAACTAGTTTGTCCCATTTCATCATGATACGCTTATTATCAAACGGGTACAATGATCACACCTTATCAAGGTGTATTGTGTCCCCATTTACATATTAAACGAATAAATCAGAATTATATGAACTATAAAAATATGGTGCAACTTACAACATGTACATGTATGTGTGTATTCGTGGCCCATTTATCACAAATGCGTTACACGGACATATATTGTCAAAATTGTGAACGAACAGAATCTGCATCATTTCAACTGAAATAAACATTAATGTGGAGGGTTTTTGAAAATTGATCATTATCAGCAAATTATGCAATAAAAATATCACACAGAATGACCTGATTCATAATCAGATATGCACTATGAGTCAGACAGCATAACTTTCAAACATGCTTTAAGCCAAAACCTTATTCTTAGTTATGCTGGGTGGTTTGATAAACGAACCTACATGTACCGCTTACAATTACTGGAAAGCAGGTGAAAAAGAAAATACATTTTATTCCATAATATGTAATACCAGTTTCATATGCAAAATGAGATATAACACATGCTTTTGCTTTCATAGTTTAACACATTACAGCACATAACTTAAAAGGTGTGCCAGCACATAATAATAAGCAAACAAAACTGTCAATCTTAAAATATAATTAAATCTTATATAAATGTCATTCTAAATTGGTATCAATGAGAAACACAATTGAACAATAACAGTGACTCTAAATTGGCTTCAATGTTAAGAACTGTAAGTTCTTCACTTGCATTCATTTGACACTATGAGTATATGCAGAGAAGTGTGAAATGAAACCATTCCTGCATGAGACGTACATTCTAAATACATTATTAATAAGATTTCCATTTTTATTTTCAAAAAATTGTCTCATGTCTATAACAACAATTACCTAGTTCAATATTAATACACGACCTTGTATTACACAGACAATATTCATAAAAGACAATAGTACAGTGTAGCTGCAATGAAGAAGTTTTCCCTGCTGTTGATGGAATGTGTTTGTCCCTGAGATTAACCGTTTGGCAAGTTATTATGGCTCGTAATGTCTCAAGTTCATTGTATGGAATACCAATTGTAGTTAATAAATTAACATACTTGCAACGTGTATACGTTTACATTACATTGCTCCAACTTTACTTATATCAATCACAGATTGAACAAAACAACTACAATTCGGCTATTAGATACCACAAACAGTCATCACTAGTAACAAGGGCAGCTATAAAAGCTATCACTTAATATATGTTGTGCAATATATTTCAACTATCACAATTCCAAAATTATCACTTTCATGACCACACACACATATAGACCATTATCATACCCTTCATACCGCTTAAATAAACTTTAAAAAAAAATTCCCTTTTGCTATAGATACATGTTCGGTACTGTGCTTTAAGTTAGATGGGATGTCTAGTACATGTAATTATTGTGCTGTACCATTTATACTAAATGCCTCCACCTGAAGTTAAGATTTTTCATATTGTTAAAATACAGCCATTACTACATCTAAAGATACGATTGGCGATCAGGAAGTCATCATAATACATATATACTGTTATTTTCTTCGCCTTTCTTTCTACTACTACTTCGCCATTGCTAGTATTAGAAGAAGCTCGTCCTAAGTATGCAAAGCCATTTCAAATGTGAAATAGCTTAGCATATATATACATATGACTATATAACAAGTTTAAAGCATATTAATAGAAAACACAAGAGGCGCCGAATGCATTTACACCCAGAATGCAATTCAGTCTCAACAGTTTATCTATATATCTGGTAAGTAAAGTATCGGCACATAAGGATCTTCACCAGGACTAATAACATCGTTGCATGGAACCCATTGCATTTATAATACATCGTTTGTTTTTTACCTGGAAGCTTGAGATTTCACTAATGTTTACGCATCATTTTTTTCTGCAGGATGGAAAATATATACGAGGGGACAAAAGCACCCAATCCAATCACACTTCTATATAATATCATTTATATTATCAGTCCGATAACGATTAATAAAAGCACCTACAAATAGTTGAACAACAAGCATTACAAGAACTTGAATTGCCATGAAACTGAAATGAACCTGATCTGTACAGATCAGGTAAGTATCATACATTTCAAAAGTCGTATCACGGCTGAATCAACAAGCACAACTTGTCCTTCAAACTCTAAGTGAAAAACTCTCACGTACGCAACTGTCAATATAATCAGCACAATCTGGGTTATCAGGTGCTAGCTTGACCAGGTTAAGCTGACCATAAGGTAGTGAAGCCAGCACCGCCGCTACCGCCGCCGCCGCCGTCGTCGTCTACTGGCTGCCATTGTTGTTCTCCAGCTCAATGTCACCCACAATGCGGGCCACCATCATCTGGAGGTCTTTGCTGCGGATCCTGCCCGTCTCGAGCACCTCCTCGTGGTTGGCCTTCTCTTCCGTGTCGTACTCCATGATGCACTTGTTGGTGACCAAGGACATGCCGAGACAGCGCATTCCGCAATGGCGCGCCACTATCACCTCGGGGACCGTGCTCATGCCTGCAACGAGAAGAGACCACCGTGAGTTCATTGCAAGGTCGTGGCAGGTTCTTGGGAAAACTTCTGGAACTTTTTTTAATTTGAAATAGTAGAGGGTGGCAGCGTATTTGAATGCCACGTAGCTTCTTATTATCGAACTTGTGTGGTTATTTGAGCACTTGGGAAAACTATTGGGCTTATCAGGGAATTGGTATGTTACTTACTTTTTTTTTACTTCCTCATTATTATATTTAGATTGTCATAAAAATGCATACCCTAGGAAGTTATCTGTTCGTAGTGGATGCATTAATTATATAACTTATAAATAAACATTTATAAACATACTCAATATTTCTGTCCGGAAATATAAATTGAATGCTATTTATATTGCACAACATATTAGTACAAACTGGACACAATGACGGACTACGTGTATTGGCATTGTAGTTAGCATGTAGAATCTAGATGTACATGTACGTTGGTCTTCTCAATACCTGAACTAAAATGAACTTTGTTACTTTTACATGTTTATCGATTGCTCTTCAATGCCGTGGGATTATCTTGTTCCGGGACGCCCATATTTAATCATATGCCTCACAAAGCTTTATTATTTGCACGCACCAGTTTATTTTCGTGTTGTTTTTTTAAAGTATTTCTTAGTAAAAATCATTGACGAGAAAGGAAGAGAGCATTGATGGATTTCTGATATATTAGTCACAATCAGATTAAATAAAGAACGTCTGCCAATTTTTATCAATGGAAAATTCTCAAGTGTTGACTCCTCTGCTGTTATTTAACAGTGCATATATGGCATTCTGAGGCAAGCATGTTATCAATAGAACATTTAGACTGCATAAAAACTACTGAAGTGACTGAAGTGTTCTGTAATGTAAGAATGCTTTTACAAATTGATGACTTTATCAGTAATTATTTACCGGAATTTCCTTTTAAGAAATGATATCTCCGGACATAAGAAAAAATCAATGCCTACAACCTTTGAAGTGTTCAAAAGGTGTAACAGTCTATTTTTGTGGCACAGGTATTATGTGCAGTCAAATGTTAGTTGAGTAAATATATCATATCAAAACTGTATTTCAGGTGATCGTTAGGGAGCGACCAAAATTAATTGTACGGGGGGTGCGGTTATTTGGTATGAACGAGATAAAAAAATGAACACCCTCCCTAACTCTCTACATTGAAATTGAATGCCCTCCCCGTATGAACATTAAGAAACTGACTGCCCCTTACACCCCTGTATGAAAATGAACAATGACTGTGATAAAGTTTTATATTGTTCAGATTCCCTGAAAACTGTTTAAAGTGTATTGCATTGAATCATTCACTGTCAATGGTCGATGAATACATATGCAGCCTCTCACTTTAAATTAAAATTGAGCGCCCTCCATTCTGTGACCAAAGAAAATTGAGCGCCCCCCTCCCGCAAGACCGCTCCCTCCCTGTACAATTAATTATTGTCTCCCCCTTATATATTACGAGCGCTAGAGTATTTTGTAACAAAAATAATATTTGATCTACATCATAGTAAACATTTTGTAGCGAAGTATATCCACCTATGCATTATTTATATATTTAGACAACATATAGCTTAAGCTTGAAGATGGAAATCGATCATATTACGAACGGTAACTCTCAAGAGTTTGCAATGCTTATCAAAGCTTTTTTCAGTGGGAGTTCTTTTTTCCAGTCTGTATGGTAGTAATCACGTGATTGGATCTTCTAATCAGGTGACCTTTTTCTGTGCAAAACGGTCGGCTCGTTGTATTCGATAGAAAATTAAATAGCCATACAAATATCCAATATTAACTGGCAATGAATATATGGCAATGTTTATGAACTTCAGAGAGAATCAAATGGTGATGAAGTCCTTGGGAATGTATAGTGATATGTAACGTGTTATTAATACCAATTGTTTTTCCTGGAAATACACATGGTAAGGTTAAGTAATTAAAATAGAAGAAAGCGGGTTTTCGCCATCAGAAAATGCCCAGAGACTATTCATTGAAGGTTCCTGTAATCCGAGCAGTCATGTGATCGAAGCTAGTCCGTGCACAGAGGTCAACCTTATAACATCGAATAGTGAAAGGAATCACAATCCAAATAGTATTAGAAACTCAGGGTCAAGTAATCAAAACAGGAGAAAATGGGATTTCGTTTGAAAACATTGAAATAAAACACAACCTCTATATCAATAGTCGCTGACATCCCACTATAATAGTCACATGATGAACTAGGATCAGGTGGCAACATTCCGTGCAGATAGGTCAGCCTCATAGTAATTAATCGTCATAACATCACCATACAAATATCCCATCACATTAGACAGTCTCAAGGATAAGAAACCCAAACAAAAAAAACTTTTTCACTAGGATTAATTGTAACATACCACACACACCCTTTGTCAATGCGCCATGGTCATCAGCATTTGAACTATTTGCCCTTGCTGTTAGGAATATAACACATACTATACACACCTAAAATCACTGTCTATGTGGCAATATATATGATCTTCAAATGCAGAGAGAATCAAATGGTGATGACGTCTTTGGAAATGTATAGTTACAATGATGTAGCAGTACGTGTAACGTGTTTAACAGTGCCACTTGGTTTTGCTGGAAACACTAAGCTCGTACCTGGAGTTACAACATTATTTGTGTCCTCAGGGTAGCCTATACTAATCTTGATCCTACCACTGATCTTGAAATTATTGAAAATGTAGATTTTAATCTTGTGATTAAAAAAGTGACAAATAAATCAACTGGGGTCATGAACTGGAAAGACAAACGATCAAAGCTTTAGCTATATATAAAATTAGTAGATAGTTATTGTACAGAATTTTATGTTTATATAGAAATGTCAAGATTCAGCAGACCTTTTCTATCTCAGTTGAGATTAGTACACTGCCAGTCAATATTGAAATTGGAAGATTTGATCAAAACTTAACAGATGGAATTTGTCCAGGGTGTAATGGAAATATGATTGAAGATGAAATCCATTTTTTGTTTAATTGTCATCCTTATGTTGGTACTCAAAATGTGTTTATGCAACGAGTTGATATGTTTCATCTTAATAATTTTACAAAATGTTTTATTGAACAACTGCAATGTTTTATGAATTAGGTGTTTGAATGTGTAAACAACCTGGGTAGGTACTTTCATCAGAGATTTTTAGACATTGAAACGACAGATATTCCAATTATGACAACCCATGAGGAATGCATCCATCAAACCACAGGACAGAATATGCCAACAATGTAGAATGTGTGCACTATGGTGTTATACAAATACCATCTATAGTAGCGCATTAGGATCTAGGGTCTAATTAGCAATCTAGTGTAGAGCAAGACACTTTTAATTAGGCTCTCATCATTCAGAAACTCTGACGAAGATAGTCAGAATCATGACATGAATAATCAATACAATTGAGACCATACAATAGACACACAAATCAAACTCTTAATTAACTAGCGTGATGCTACATACGCGCAGTATCTCTCAAAACGTTATCAATAATAAATTGTCAAGCACATGTTAGGTATTGCCTCACCTGTTACGTCAGCGCCCATGCCCCGGAGCATCTTGCACTCTGTGACGGTCTCGAAGCAAGGCCCAACCTGGATCACGTAGACACCCTCGCGAATGAAGCTGAAGCCCAGATCATCACCAACCTTCTTGGCCAGTTTGCGCAGCTTAGGGTCGTATGCTTCTGACATCGCCGGGAATCGTGGGCCAAACCTAATATGATTAGAAACGGGTATAAGTATTATGGTAGTCATGTGTGTTCTTATTGTTTGTTCCCTGTTTATCTAAACTTATATATCAGATGTGTTATTTATTATTGTGTATGGGTGTAATTGCTTCATATAAAGTATGGTGAATTCCTTTTTACGAGTAAAGACGGTGGGGTTAACAAAACTCTGTACTGGGTGTCAAATCTAGTGATGCTGCATTTCAGAGTTGTTGCCACTTAACGAACGTACACCGCAAAGTACATTTCATGATGGGGATAGCAAATACATTAAAAAAGAAAAAGGTATACTTTGAAGACAGTGACATCAATGCCATAAACATACCACTTCTAAGATGATATGTGCCTGCCCACTTCAATCAGCTAATGGTGAAATGGCCATCAAAAGGCATGTTTTTACACATGTAATCGCACTCTGGCTAATAGACATTCTATATACTGTCTGTATACAGCCATGTCATCATGCACAGACAATGTAAAAACCCACATTCAACACTTCTCTTAGAAGCACTTTCAGTGAACTTTGTGGAGAACTGAACAATAAGAAAAGCAACATCCAGCAAAATATACATTTCATTATACTGCGCACGTGGTTGGTGGCGTCATACCTGGCGTCGTTGGGCCCGATCAGCGGGTTCATGCCGGAGAGGCCGGGCAGGTTGATGTGGTCCTTCATCACCATCACGTCGCCCACCTCGTACTCGGGGTTGAGGCCGCCGCACGCGTTGGTGGCGATGAGCACCTCCACGCCCAGCAGACGCATCACGCGGATAGGGAACGTGATCTGCAGCAGCATTCAACACTACTTTTAGTAAAACTTTCAGTGAACTTTTTTTTCTTTTCTTTGTTTTCTTTTTTTCTTTTTGGAAATTGCACGATAAGAAAAGCAACATCGAGCAAAATATTGCACTTTTTTCTTCTTTTTCGTTTCTTTTCTTTTTTTTTTTTTTGGGGGGGTGTTGGGGAGGGTTACAGCATTGTATATGCACGTGTTTTCATATCTGTCAATTGTGGGGGTTGTTTTAGACAAAAAAAAATCATGTGGCATTTCACGTGTTTTCCAGTGCATTGTGGGAATTCTTGTTAGACAAACATGGACAGAGACTAGAGAGTTATCTCGTCTACGCCACGATAGTGTCAGGTTGATCGAGATTAATCACCTAACGACCAACATTGTTACTAAGATCGTGATCTAATAGTGCTATATAGCAAACAACTCTATGGCAATGATGTGTGAATAAATTGGGGTTCACGAGTATGTCGTAAGCATTTGAAGGTGTACCCAGTATTTGTTATACGATCTATGTATGAATTTCCCCTTTCTTGTACAACTAACCCTTTCCTATCCGCCACCAAGGGTAGACATAATTCCAGGGTTATAGGTTGGGGTTTGTATATGGTTGGGGTGTATTCTTAAGCAACAGCTACCCATATATTGGATGTTTTTATATGCTAGGCTATGACTTCAAATGAGAACCGTTGCATTAAAGAGATTCTGACACAGTGCTGCTAAGGCTTGGTAAGAGAAGTTGTCATTATTTTTAAGATTGTGATACGTAATTATATGTAGAGTTAGGCCTACTGGTCCAACAAAAGCGGTTGCTTAAACCTACCTTCCATATTGGGTAGCCCTCATAGCCGTGGACGCGGCCTTGCATGCACACGACCACTTGACCATTCAGTTCTCCAAACACCAATCTGCCTGCGTGGCCGGGCACTGAATCAGAGGAGTGACCATAAGTGATTGTTGATGGAACAAAAAAAAATCCTCTTCGGGTGGAAACCGGTTCAACCACTGAAACATAACCTATTTGAAATGTAACTCGAAAGGTGAATTTGGTATGAATATTTTCTTCCGAATGTTCTGGAATTTGTTTATTTGTTTAAGTGCATGTTTTGGTATGACGCAGTTGTTATCGTTGCGGTCAAAACGTTTGTGTTTTGCCAATTGGAAAATCCAAACGTATATGACGTTAAGACTGCTGCGTTTAACTGTTATCTATAAAATATCTAATATACATGTTGTACAGTTTAACAATTGGCTTGTTTATTTCTAAGGTTCTTTGTATCGAACAAAATCAGCAAATAAACTCTTTACATTCCAACCTTTTAATTAAGTGTGTCTCAAAACGAGCAATACAGTATTACGAAACTAGTCCCAGGAACTAGAGCAGTTCAATATTAACATCTTGATGACAAGGTAACCGTTATCAATAACACATCTATTGGTAGGTTGGTCTTGTATAATATTAATGAAGACAATATAATTGATTATATCTATCTGCAAGTTTCTTTTAACTAGTACTGTCCAACTATCTTCCTGACTCTGGGTCTGAGTCAATGTCGCATGCCACAACCTCACCTATATCACGCTGCACCAACCCCTTACCTGTGCTGACTGGAAAGTTGGGGATCTCGCGGTACTCGAAGCTCTCGGGGTCCATGATGAGCTCGGCAAGCCCGCCGAGGCCAGAGCCGCAGACGATGCCCACCTTGGGCAGGTGCTTGGTGCGTGCCAGCAACCAGTCTGCCGCACGCTTCACGTCATCGTACGACAGTCTGGAGCAACATTGCGCATTATGTATGTCTTTGGGGTGCTGATTTTGCACTGTTATGATGCACTTGTGTGAGTAGAATGACCGTACAGGAAAATAATATTAGCACTGTATTAATGTGTGTTAGCGTTAAGCAGGTGTCATGAGTATTGTAGTAGGCGCATGCATGTAGTGAGAACTGAAATGTTGAGGTATCAGAAGGATCTAGAGTAGAAAATGCAATGTAATGAAGTAATGGACCAGTACAAACATTGTTAATTTATACAACAATTCTAGACATTAGGAGTGGAGTTTGTGATAGAGACGATGTGTTTGTCCATGGGGTAGTATGGAATTTTGCATCATCTTTTATACTAATGTGGGCAGTAATATAGGAAATATGTTATAATGAGAGGTGGTACACCTCAGTCTTCAAGCAATTAACACATGCAACCTTTTCCAGCAAAAAATGCACTTTTGTCACAAATGAGACTTGAAGTCGGAGGATTCAGAGACGTTCAGCAACCATAAATGTTCTTCACATTTGGGTTCAGTCATACTAGTTGCACATTCCAAATGTGTAACCAGTAGCAGATTTTTGGCACCACATTTACGAACCAGTAAATATGTATCTTGTTTGGGATGATCGAGTTTTCTTTAGAATATTCGTATGCTTATGTGATCATATTATTTAACAGGATACAGTAAACATTATACTTATAAGCTCTGCAATCTTGTTCCACTTAAATGGTTTAGCTCTGCTAATTGTTATTAGTTGCACTGTGTATGGATTATGTTCTTAAAAAATCTGTTTAAGTTGATTAACAAAAGTTAAGCTATTTCTCCCTGACTTTAATCATGATAAGTTTTTTATGGTAAAAAATCATTACTTTAACTAAGTGTGCCCGGAGTATGTACTGATCATGGGAGATGATTTCGCTTGGCTACTATTATGACTTTAGCCTACAACCTTGCAAAACCAATGATGTTTTGTACCTTTTACATCAGTCTGCGCCTGATAACATTAAAAATTTGAAAGAAATCTGAATAAAACATTGCCCAGAGTGCTATGGCCTAGACCCATAATAATGAATGGCGACAATGTCTATATTTATAAACGACTGATTTGCTTGAATACCATGTGATTGAACGAGTTTAAGACTGGCCAATACAAGACATATAAAATATGTTAAATGTGCCTTTTTGTAGACAGGTAAGTGACATGTAAAACTTGCTAATCACAGCGATAATATGTGTGTTCAATTTATTCACCTAGTAGAGACTTCCACATGATGAGGGTATGGGAACTTATTCTACAATAAACTGGGGACCTCTCGCCTGACTTAAATAGCCCTATTACTTTATATGTCGATACTTGGACTGAAAAGTCTACATTAGAAATCTGTGTAAATTGTGTTTTGGTGTTGACTTTTTATTCTGTGCGCGTAAAAGCGCCAGAGCAAATCTCTTTATTTTTTTGAAGAGGGACATCTATGATGTTAAAAAAGTTTGGGTAGACTTGTCAGATCCTGGAAGTTTTTGAGAAATTTGATGTTTTGTTAGAACTGCGTGAACTCAAAATCAGTGAAAAAAATAGGGGTAGGGGAATAAAAACTGATGTAGAATGATGAAAAAACAACATATGACATCATATAAGCACTCAAATTGAGGGTTAGTGCATCAGCTACAATATGCAATTATAATCATTAACGTACAACAAATTTCAAGGTCACTCAAGGTCAAAGTGTGACGAAAATTAATGTAAGCCTAAAATTCAGACGTTCGTAACGTTAATGTCTATAAAAATAGTTTTGATGACAGAATGATTCTACTGTTAATGCATATTGAATTAGGACAACATCAGGCAGTTTTGGGGAAAATATGAAGGCTCTAGCTGGTAAAGCGAGACGCTGAGCTTCATTTGGAAATAGACCATATGGCAAAAAAATTGTCACTCGAAAGACATAGGGTAGAGAAAATGAAAACTGGTGTAGTATCATGAAGAGACAACATATGGCATCATATATGTATTCAAATTGAAGCTTAGAGATTCAGCTACATTATGCAATTATGTTCAATGAAGTGGATTAAGGGTCAAGGTCACTCAAGGTCAAAGTGTAAAAAGGTATAGTAATACACGTTTTTTATCTTTATTTTGTTTGTCAGCACATTTATGATATATTAGGTGCAAATCTAACACTTAGTAACAAAATATTTATTCTACTGGGATTCTACCAATCAAATATCAATCTAAAATCAGATTCTACAGATCTGTCGCATATTTTGTACATGCTAGCAATTGAACTTTTTTGACCAACCAGAATCATGTTGATAGTTACATTGAAACAACCAATATATAATCATAAAGCTTTATGTTCTAAGTTTGGGGTACATTCACATGCAGCTTTAACACAGTGTTTGGATTCTTACATTTTGAATCAAAGGATTCACCTGTACATTTACAATACATGCAGCAAGTAATGTTCATTTTCCTGCATGAGCATCGCATCGTAGCACACTTGGTACATGATCATGTTTGTGGGAGATCATTAGGCAGCAATTGTTTGTTCTTGATTGGCAGGACAAGTTCATCTTGATATTCAAACCCAAACTCAGTTGGATCTAAATTGGGATTTTGTAGACAGTTGATTTGCATATGTGTTGAATACATTGCACGCAAGATGTGAGTTTGAAGGGAACGGGATGTTGGAGGCAGGTCACAGTAAGTTGAATTCTTTGAGTGATGATAAACATTATACCGAACTTCATCCATGGTCTTCAAGGGTGTACCATGTTTCACTACTTGGACCAGGTATTCTTCTGCCTTTTCCATACATTGAACATCTGCTACACTTCTTCCAAAGTCCTTCAAATAAGCTGCAGGATTGGCCTTCAATGCAGCTGGCTTGGTTCCTACTTTACTTGTAGTGTCACATCCTGTTAAGGCATGCATTGCAGGTAATACCTCACACAATGGCCAACCCATTCTAATAGCCAGAGTATGTATTGGAATGTATCTAACCGATTCTTCAATGCCACCACGAATCTAGGGCTCACCAAATTGTGCACAGTACTGCATGGTCTTTAAGAAATGAATGCAAAGTACTGCTACATCTGTATCATTGGACATCACAACAACACGTTGACATTTGTCACTATGAATGCTATCCAAAACATGAGGAATGATTCGGACATCTGCTTCTTCAATATGACTGAAGCTGAGTTCTTCATACATTTCTGCAATGCCATCATTTACAATATTACATTGCTGGTTATAATCTTCTTTTTATGTCATTGAAATGACTTTCGGAATGAATACAGATCCAATACCTAGAGGCAATCTGAATCTTTCTCTTGTTGTGTGGAGAAGACCAAAAGGTATTCATATCTTTTGGCAGAGGGGAATCAAAATCAATTGTACTTATGTACTTATATGTCACATCAAATTTTTCTTGTTCTATTTTTAATTACCAGCTTCCACAGCATCACATTTCAGCAATTATGAATGAAAATACGCAGAAAAATAGCTCAGAAGCCGCACAGCTGCAGAATTGCCAAGTGCATATGTTATTCTCCAGACTTATTTCTTAATAATTTATTGAGATAACAAAAATCCATTTTCTAAAGAAAGAGATAACAAGTCTAACATAGTTTAGAAGTTGCAATACAAAACATGGACAAATTGTTTGTCCTTGTTGCCCTAACACTTTTCAATGACGTGAGACCTAAATCAAGACGAGGCATTATTTTGTGTCAATCTTTTCAGTTATAGACCAGTGTTTAATTGAGAGAGTACATCTTTTATGTTCCATATTCTATGTGCATTACTGGCCCTATACATTGTAAATGGTAAAAGAGTTGCCACATAGACTAGACCTATGTATTCTACATTCCGGGCCGGTAGGTGACGATACCATGTCACATCCATAGATAATGTTGATTGGCTGCTGTTGCTGGGTGAATTACAACAACAGAGAAAATAAATGTCAAACAAAACATCTTCCACCCAATCAATGCTCTATCTCGATCTCTCAATGTCACAAATGTCACCGCATTTATTATCAACAGCGTATAATTGATTAAGAGGTCAAAATGAAAAACAACACACTTGGGTTATCAGAGGAGATCTTATCAGTCCAAATGTTATTTATTGTCAGCAAAAATGTACTTCAAGTCATTAATGCGGTCAAATTCAACGAGCTTGTCTTTGTGTTGCTATAATCAGGCCCAGTGCTATTTGCCAATTACATGGATGTAGTATATTGTTCTTAAGAATGCATTTTGCGGTCTGTCTACGTTGCCTAGTGTTTTTTTATTATTGTTGACAAGTGTTTATTTGTCGTTTTAAGAGCGTTTCTTGATAGTTTAATATTAATCAGTCGTCAAAAAGAATGGTAAACAAACATTTCAGACATGAACACACCTTTTTTCCATAGCCAATCAGGTATGAGTATTAGGAGGTGTGGTCTGACGTCATTCTCTTTATGCATATACATGAGCAAACAAGAAGTGGTTGGAACGTTGCCAGCACCTCCGACAATTTTGCAAGTTTCCCAAATATTTTCGATCATACACCCACAGAGCTTCGCTGGCTTCTGCTTTACGTCAGTCAAAAAGTAGAACTTAACCATACAGAAAGCAGCCAAAATATCAGTAGCTTGCACAAAAAGCATCAGTATCAGATATAGCTGACAAGTATATCCGTTGATTATCAAATGTGGATCCGGAGCCAGGTCGGGCCAGGTGGATTATTGTGACCGTCAGTTGAGGTCATTTTTATTTGGGTGAAGCGCGGTGTCGTCTAATACGTTCACATATTTGGCAATGAAGTTAAAATAGTGGGCGGCCAGATCAATTTTTTTAATTGATTCTTTCCTGACAGATCCCCAAGGCAGTAAATTCAAGGCTGGCCTCTAACACTTGAAACTTGAATGGAAATTTTCTCGTAACTAATTCCAAGAAGTCCAAATCAAATTTACACCACATTGGCAATTTAACTCTGCTCAAGTTAATCAACAGTAAATCAATTCTCATCTAAGAACATCTTACTTAAATTCCGCCCAGCATGCGTATTACAAAAAAAAACTACATATGACTTCTAATGCCTAATTTCATTGGAAAACAAGTATTCTAGGTAATAAAGTTTTCTTCTGTTTGTTTTGTCTTCGACCGGTTTCAAAGTATTCCAAATTAACTAGCAACACATTTGTATTTTATTATGTTTATAATATAGTTCGTACTTATATCATACATGTAGGTGTCTCTTCAAATTTAAATTTACGAAACAAAAAATGAATAGGCACCTATAATGTGAGTGCGAAATATATTGTAATAAAACACATTAACTCAAGCAACGTAATGTGTGGTTAGTCCTAGTTAATGCAAACATACAAAACCATGAGACAGATAGTAACAGTTTTTTATTGTTTGTAGATAAAAACAATCTTTATCTTTTTCGCATTAAAAAATCTTTGCTTTTTATACAGTCCACCGTGAACTGCATTTACAAGGTTAAGTATATAAAACAGAGCCTGGCAGCTTAGTCAAAAACATCAAGGCCTTACAATGGAACACCCACCTGTGCATAGAACCCATTACATCTTACGGTGATTTCAATGACACATCGATTTTTTAAAAATTTCATACATGCAAGATACTCTACACGGTAAAATTCACTACTTTGTTTTAACTATTTGCAGCACTTATATTAATAAGTTGATTTTTACACCACATCAATGCATGCATATACTAATTACGTGAACCCATATTTCTTTACGTTAGAAATTTCCTCAAATTACATAATCGTCCAGTGATGGTGTGTACACGTTCGCCATGTAGGTAATAGAATAGCCTTGGCAACTCTTTGTTTCATTTATATCAAGGTCTCGTTGTTAGAAGTCAGTAGGAACAGGAATAGTATAGGCATTTCTTTATGTAGACTAAGTTATGTCTTTATGGGCAGCCCTCAGAGCAAAGTGAATATACGAAGGACCTATGAGTTGTCACTTTCATTTTATTACACATTGGCCTAACCAAAGCTTATAGAACAATTTATTTGTGGGACAACAGGACAACCAGTAGGCATTGATTGATTTTATTCTGGAAAAGAATGATGGCATTACTCTCCAAAGCAGTGGTAGTATCAACACATAAACAATATTACCAAGTGAGCAACACATTGGTGAGTATTCATGTGATACTTGGACACAACACCTCTGTTTATGAACGGTGTACATTAAACTTGACAAAGCATAATTCAATTTAACTCTTTTAATTCGAATCTTAGTTGTACTGGTATGCGAAAACATGTCACTAACATGATTGAATCACATGGCTCTATTTACTATGTCAGAGGAAGTCCTTATACCAAGTGGTCTAACACATGTTGTCTATAAAAAAAATAATGCTCACTCACCCCATAGTCTTATTAAAGCCATTGGTCTGGATGACAGTTCCACTTCTCAGCTGATTCATTTTTCTCTTCTCAAGTTTTTAACACGTAAAATGCCTTTAATGTTTGTCACGGATGCGCTTGCTGTAGAAAATACCCCGATATGCCTAGTGACACCTTATATAGGCATGCGAAAATGACGTCATGACATTAGCATAAATTACAGCCACCATTAGGTTTGTTCATTCATTCTCAAGTAGAACACGTGACACTGTTTGTGACATTTCATCATAAATGTTAGTGGAGTATAGAGTGTAATCGTAGTAGTTTGTGCTTTTATTATTATTTACATTAATAATATGCGTATACTTCTTGATAAATAATCAGATAACATCCACCTCCTTCTGCAGTGTAGCTATTTTTAGTTTAGCTGTCATACTACATCTTTTTTGATTATAGATTGGTGAGGACCTTTTGTTCTTGATGAAAAGTCACGAAACTACAACACACCTATATGATAACGGTTGATTAATTTCCAATTCCTCTCGTTTCTTATTGTTATAAACGTTGACCGCGCCTATCATTTTAGGTTGATTATTTGATGTTTAACATTTGCTTCAATACTTAGTTTGCACACAGTAGATCTTTGAATACGGCACACACTAATTAGTATTCGAAACAATTTGGGATAAATTATTTTACAATTGGAGATGAGCAAATATGTATTTCCATTACAATCTGTAAGCCAAGCTCTGTTTGCATGAGTCTACTAAAGTAATACATGTGTATTACATTTCCGTATTGGCAGTTTACCGACTTTTTGTGGTAACTTATTTAAAAAGTAATTAAAAGTGTAAAATTATTATTAACAGCTAACTCTTAAACGAGGTCAAATTGTTTAACACGCCAATTTAATACTAAGACGCATACAATTTCATTTCCAAAAAAAAGAGTATCTCTCTTCGTGGGGTCGCAACCATTTCCACCATTCAGTGCTTAACGATCGAATCAGCTTATGATATGTCACATGCCCTGTGCCTTATATTATCATGTTCGGTACATACATGATAGCGAGAATTATCGTATTCATCCATACCTAATCAAAGTATGGTTTTCTGTGAAGAAATGTGTACGAAACACTTGTTTTGTTAAAGCATAAGAATAAGGTAGATTTACACAGATACATGCCGCTGTTTTGAAATCGTACAGATTTGATGTCAACCTTAAATATGAGTGAATTGGATAAAACACATTCAAACGAATCGGGTTCTTTGAGAGGAAAAAAACTCTCGTGCAATTTTAATGAATATGCAAAAAACAACGATAACAGAAATTCTATAACATGGAACATGACATGTAATAAGATCTATAAATGTCCTGAAAGCCCGCCTAGCCAGGGCACGCAAATTGTGGGTTTGGGGGAATGTGCTAATATAATAATAAATCTGCAAGGTGGTGTTTTGATCAGAATATTATGTAATTATGTATTATGCTAAGTGGTGTTATGAAAATCATCATTATATTGCCATACGGGTTCTATTTTGTATTTGCATACACTTGTCTTCTCACACTTCTTATTGGAATACCAAATTAATGTATTTGGTGTATGCATTCTTTGTAAAAAAAATCGTATTAACCTTCCCGATAAGCAGCCGTCACCACCACAGAGCCTGACCTCAAGACTTGGGAAATTGGAGAATTGTTTGCATTATCGCAAACATCACGTTCATAAATTTGTGTCATCATACATGTACATGTGTGCGGGCGTGCGTGGCGTGCGTGAATGTGTCTGTGTGTGTATGCGTGCGTGCGTGCGTGTGCGTGTGAATATCAAGAAAGTTTTTTATGTCTTATCGTGATATGTGTTTATTTATACTAAGATGGCACAAGAATAATTCATAGTACTCATGTATAAGTAAGCCCCCTTACAACAATGGGGACCTACAGACAATGCTGTTTTGTTTTTTTCCTTTCACAATCTTGTTGCGGAAGTCAGTATCATGCAGGAGGGTCATTTTCGATCATTCTCGTATTTATATAATGTACATTTACAAGCCACCCACTAAACATTCCATATCCATACCAACGGTTATCTGTAATATGGCGGGGGTCTTTCATTTAAAAGGCTCTCGAGTTCCTTGGTGTGATAATCTTTCTAACTGGATCTCTTGTGTTAGGACTGGATCTCAACCTTGACAGTCTGGTTTGTGCTTTCGTACAGTGGTCTATAATCTGGCCAATTGACCTCAAAGGGACATTGCCGATTATTTAGAACGGTCCGGGAAAATGGAAGCACCATCTGGCGTCTATGCCATTTTAACTATTGCCCTATTGTCTTGATCGAAAACCACAAAGTTGTAGTTTCAACACAGAATCTACATGCATACAAGTCGTGTTAAAAGCATGAAATTTGGCACAGATGGGGAGAAACATATATCTTTAAGATTTGGATGTGGAGGCATCACAGCTTTTGCCTCGTTTAGGTTTGGCGGCCATTTTGTTTCCGCCATTACGATTGAACACATTTCTGCTAATATCTTTGTATCTAAAAAAGAGATATCAATGTCAATGTAGTATATTTTCCTATGTTTTTAAGGTCAATCATTAACATAAACCGTACAAAAGATTATTTAAATGATGTTTTATTGAAGGAAATTATATATAATGGTACCTATAACCATAAATGGTACCCGTAATTGGTAACAAAAGCTGCATATTCAGTCAGTTAGTAGAGTTGCACTCCCCATCACGAAAGCACAAAGTTGTGCATTTTAAGCTAGCTTTTTTTTTACACTTGCAGGCTACATTGCAATCCTTTTTACATTGACAACATAATAACTCCTGTGCTGACGTTCTGGGGGGGGGGTAAAGTTGACTCTAATGGACTCCAGCCAGTACAGTGTTTCCAGCCCCATTGCGTAGGAGATGGCAGACTTTGTATTCTATTCACACATTGAGCCTAAACAAATGCACCTTGAAATGATGCTCTTGCAATATGTTGTTTAAATGCATCTAGAGTTGGTGGAATATGTTCATGGCTCATTTCATGGCACTGGTATTTCTTTGTTCCAAACATAGATGATGAGTCCCTGCCTGTGACTAAACAACTCTGACTATACAAAAAAGAAAGTATGCAACAACTATAATTTAAGACATGAAACTCTATCAGCTGCCAGATTCATCAACAGTAATTCCAACAGTGTTTGTTTTTAAAACAGACAAGTTTTAAGTACCAAAACCTATTGGTACTCAAACTCATACTTTCCAGACCTTGAAATAAACGATGTTATTGCAGCGGAAATCAGGTAACAGGTAATTACAAATTAAATTATGAAAATAGATATTCGATCAATCAATCAATCAGATCCTAAGTTTATTTGAGCGGGCCCCTAATTATTCCTCATTCAGAGGACGTTGCCTGGCTGCCCAGTCTACATCTCAATCGTCCTCTCCAAGCCTTTTGGTCACCAGGATCTATCAGACCCGTGCTCAATCTTTCTACATGACCGCATCTCCAGTCTGTTTTGGTCTTCCCTTTCCTATCCTTCCTTCTATTTCAAGTTTTCTTACTTTGCTAATCCAGCCAGAGCTGCGCTCAACCTAATCTTGCCATCTCAGTCTCCCTTTACGAAGCACACTATCAATATCTGTGATACACAATTTCTCCAAAAGGCTCTCTGTACTTGTATCATTGTTAGACTTGAAGGATAATGCGTATTTCTCTAGCTTTTTTATTGGTCACTTGATGATTACAGAACTCTCTCAATCACGCCTGGATCATCCCTAAATACTCTTAGACTATTCCGTTCGGTGTCGTATGGTCAGTGTACGGTCACACTGCACATCCAGCAGATCATAGCTCTGTCAATTCTTCTCACATGATTTACAGTACTGGAAGATGCTACCCACGTCTCAGACCCATGAATCATAGCACTGCGTAGACAGATTTAATACACTCTACCTCTTGAAGAAAAAGGAATGTGCCATGATGGTTTGGCAGTTTGGCAGGAGCTCACAAAATTTGCCCGATGCATATATCCTTGAATGAGTTCAGTGTTTGGTTATATGAATAAATCAACATATTTCTTCAATCGCAACACTAAATTTACCTTATTATTTGCAGTTTCGGACCATCGACTGTGTCTATCCTCAGAATCTCACACTACGCATATCAGTCAGACGGACAAAACTGTAGCAAAACTGGTTAAGTAAGTTAGGCCTCCAGTACGCCCCGACTCATTGTAGCATGGTCACAGAGTATAAATTGCCCCCTTCTATAAGTTGGACTGGAGTAGTTTAAGTTTCCTTTGCGTGTCAGCACTGCCTGGTGTGAAGTCCTCGTAAAGAGGTCTCTCTTGAAGCCCAGGGGGTGAACACCATCTCAGCAGTAGGTGACAGAAAGCCAGGCCTTTACATATGTGGAGAGCTACTGAACACAACGAGGAGCTGTCATAGAGAAGCGCAAGACCACCCCGGGGTCGTAGGTGGGCTACTGCTTGCCGCATCACCCCAGGGACGAAGCTGTCAAGTGGAAGGTGGTGATTGCACAAGGCCGGGCAGTGGCTTATACTGTCAATTTCTTCACTGTTGGAGCTAACTCACAGTCTCCATCACTGGACAACATCACCTAAGTAACAAAACTCTCACAACCTCTAACTTGTGTTCACCTACTGTTGACCTCCTTGATTAGCCTTACACCTTGGATATGTAGTCAAGATCAGGTTTGAGAATACCCTCAATTCCGCTGCACCTTTTGTGTACCCAGCATACACAACTGCCACAGTAAATGGAGTGTCTCGCTACCCCTATACTTTCAAAAGACCTTATATCTAAGTGTTTATTTCTATTATTGCATAAACCACCCATGTCAACCATACATAATAAGTTCAAAGATTAAGAGCAAGTACAATTTTGACAGCCTCTAGCTCGAATAGATTCATGTCCGATCATTTAAAGGTCTTGTGATAGGCTATGCTACCCTTTGCAGGCATACAGTATTACAGCACATGAGTATTCTCCACCTTTGAGAAATTTATCTAGGTGTGACCCAGAGACAACCAGAGTGTTTTGTTTATACAATTACATATAGATCCCACATGTCAACGAAAGCCAGGTGGGCACCCTTGGCTTTTCATCCTGGTCTGCTTATCACACTGAACAGTTTCAGTCACAAGGTGCAGAGGTCATTTATTTGTACCCTGCTATATCAGCAAAGCTTCCACTTTTCTCTGCAAAGTCAAAATCACATTCAGTTGCAATAATCAGTGACTCATTGGATGAAATCAAACTAGCTGTTGAAAAAAAAAATTTAGGCCAAATACCTATCATGACCAACCCCTATTTGCAGTATTTGCAGTAGCTAAAGATATCAACTCTACCAGTATTGAACCGTTTGTAAAAAGTGACAAATACATGTAACACGAAAACATATTCCACCAACTCTAGATGTATTGAAACAACATATTGCAAGAGAATCATTTCAAGGTGCATTTGTTCGAATAGAGTACAAAGTCTGCCATCTCCCTACGCAATGGGGCTGGAAACATGGTATTGGCTGGAGTCCATTAGGAGTCAACTTTACCACCGTCCATAACGTCAGCACAGGAGTTATTATGTTGTGGATGCAAAAGGGGTGCAATGTAAGATACAAGTGTAAAAAAGCTAACTTAAAATGCACTGCTGTGTGCTTTCCTGATGGGGAGTGCATCTCTACTAACTGACTGAATATGCAGCTTTTGTTACCAATTACGGGTACCATTTATAGTTATGGGTACCATGATATATGATTTCCAGCAATAAAACTCCATTCAAATAATCTTTTGTACGGTTTATGGTAATAATTGACCTTCAAAACATAGGAAAATATACTACATTGACATTGATATCTCTTTTAGATACAAAGATATTAGCAGAAATGTGTTCAATCGTAATGGCGGAAACAAAATGGCCGCCAAACCTAAACAAGGCAAAAGCTGCGATGCCTCCACATCCAAATCTTAAAGATATATGTTTCTCCCCATCATATTTTGGTACAGAAACCCATAAACTAATAGAAATAAAACAATCTGAGCTGAAGGTTGGTAGGATTAAAAGCAAGAAGGCCTTCAAATATGTTGTCTAGGTGTACAGCCAGCAAGGCTTCTGGGGCATGTCCCCACAGAAATGTTTCAACACAGACGACAAAAATGGTGTATTATGGTGACACTTGGGCCCTTTAAAAAAAATTATCTTTGTCTATGGCTTCATAACTGGTTTACCATTAAGAAGAGTCATTTCCACAACAATTAAGTGCTGGATTTATGGTTGAGATAATTACAAATAGATTCCCCCTCAATCATTTTAGGTCCCCCAGACGTCTCTTAGTACAATTTCTCATCCATCTAATCTCTCCATCTCTCTCCCTTCTCTGTAAATTTCTAGTTTTCAGGCCAACACTGCAGACTCATATGCATGGGGATACCTTTATTGCAAACTGTATATAAATTCAAACACTTAGCAGATTGAAGTGCAAAAGTTAAGAGAACATTTAGACAGCATTTCAAACAAAAGCAGCCTTTCGATTACCAACACCCATATGACGAAGGTTGAATAAATCATTTCATCTGTCTGAACCATACATTTGAATTTAGTGGTTCTATCTCAAAAAATAGGTAAAATGATAGCATGGAGGAGCTAGATAGCCATTTGGACAAATATCACCACAATCCATTTGCATTTATATGAGTATATAGGGGTCTACTATGATATATATATATATATATATCATAACGCCGCCATAAAAAATATATATATATATATATGAAAATTTAGGTATAAAATTTTATATATATATATATTTATTTCAGGTAAAATAAAACATCTATCCGCTTAAAATTGACATATATATATATAGAAAAATCCATTTTTCATATTTGCATTAAGTAATATAAAGCGTATATTATATTGATTATCTTGATTTTTCTATATCTCAAGGTTGTTTTTAAAAAATAGCCAAAATGAACATATATAATATAAAAGACAAATGATGTTATCAAATCACGTTATTTGAATTTATGAATGATATATATCACACCATATCAGACAAATATCACCATTTCATTAAACCGTGATAGATAACGTGCGAAAGCAAACAATTTTGCATTCATCACGATACCTATTAAGATTATTTTTCCTGACACCTGCTATTCAAACATTTAGATAACGTGTGCAACTGGGTTGAAACAAATTTATAGATTTAGCTTTTGACCGTTTTTGTGAATGTATCTAAAAAACATATATGTTTGGCCTTTTCCACGTCATCCTTTACTCATTGCCAATGCAAGATTCTCCATTATAGCAGGCGTTTCGATGGCATTATTTCCTCCAAAGCAGTGGTAGTATCAACACATAAACAATATTACCAAGTGAGCAACACATTGTGAGTATTCATGTGGGATACTTGGACAACACCTCTGTTTATGAACCGTGTACATTAAACTTGACAAAGCATATATTTCAATTTAACTTTTAATTGAATCTTTAGTTGTACTGGTATGCGAAAACATGTCACTAACATGATTGAATCACATGGCTCTATTTACTATGTGTCAGAGGAAGTCCTTTATACCAAGTGGTCTTAACACATGTTGTCTAAAAAAATAATGCTCACTCACCCCTTATATAGTCTTATTAAAGCCATTGGTCTGGATGACAGTTCCACTTCTCAGCTTTGATTCATTTTTTCTCTTTCTCAAGTTTTTTAACACGTAAAATGCCTTTAATGTTTGTCACGGATGCGCTTGTTGTAGAAAATACCCCTGATATGCCTAGTGACACCTTATATAGGCATGCGAAATGACGTCATGACATTAGCATAAATTACAGCCACCATTAGGTTTGTTCATTCATTCTCAAGTAGAACACGTGACACTGTTTGTGACATTTCATCATAAATGTTAGTGGAGTATAGAGTGTAATCGTAGTAGTTTGTGCTTTTATTATTATTTACATTAATAATATGCGTATACTTCTTGATAAATAATCAGATAACATCCACCTCCTTCTGCAGTGTAGCTATTTTTAGTTTAGCTGTCATACTACATCTTTTTTGATTATAGATTGGTGAGGACCTTTTTGTTCTTGATGAAAAGTCACGAAACTACAACACACCTATATGATAACGGTTGATTAATTTCCAATTCCTCTCGTTTCTTATTGTTATAAACGTTGACCTGGCCTATCATTTTAGGTTGATTATTTGATGTTTAACATTTGCTTCCAATACTTAGTTTGCACACAGTAGATCTTTGAATACGGCACACACTAATTAGTATTCGAAACAATTTGGGATAAATTATTTTACAATTGGAGATGAGCAAATATGTATTTCCATTACAATCTGTAAGCCAAGCTCTGTTTGCATGAGTCTACTAAAGTAATACATGTGTATTACATTTCCGTATTGGCAGTTTACCGACTTTTTTGTGGTAACTTATTTAAAAGTAATTAAAAGTGTAAAATTATTATTAACAGCTAACTCTTAAACGAGGTCAAATTGTTTAACACGCCAATTTAATACTAAGACGCATACAATTTCATTTCCAAAAAAAAGAGGATCTCTCTTCGTGGGGTCGCAACCATTTCCACCATTCAGTGCTTAACGATCGAATCAGCTTATGATATGTCACATGCCCTGTGCCTTATATTATCATGTTCGGTACATACATGATAGCGAGAATTATCGTATTCATCCATACCTAATCAAAGTATGGTTTTCTGTGAAGAAATGTGTACGAAACACTTGTTTTGTTAAAGCATAAGAATAAGGTAGATTTACACAGATACATGCCGCTGTTTTGAAATCGTACAGATTTGATGTCAACCTTAAATATGAGTGAATTGGATAAAACACATTCAAACGAATCGGGTTCTTTGAGAGGAAAAAAACTCTCGTGCAATTTTAATGAATATGCAAAAAACAACGATAACAGAAATTCTATAACATGGAACATGACATGTAATAAGATCTATAAATGTCCTGAAAGCCCGCCTAGCCAGGGCACGCAAATTGTGGGTTTGGGGGAATGTGCTAATATAATAATAAATCTGCAAGATGGTGTTTTGATCAGAATATTATGTAATTATGTATTATGCTAAGTGGTGTTATGAAAATCATCATTATATTGCCATACGGGTTCTATTTTGTATTTGCATACACTTGTCTTCTCACACTTCTTATTGGAATACCAAATTAATGTATTTGGTGTATGCATTCTTTGTAAAAAAAATCGTATTAACCTTCCCGATAAGCAGCCGTCACCACCACAGAGCCTGACCTCAAGACTTGGGAAATTGGAGAATTGTTTGCATTATCGCAAACATCACGTTCATAAATTTGTGTCATCATACATGTACATGTGTGCGGGCGTGCGTGGCGTGCGTGAATGTGTCTGTGTGTGTATGCGTGCGTGCGTGCGTGTGCGTGTGAATATCAAGAAAGTTTTTGTGTCTTATCGTGATATGTGTTTATTTATACTAAGATGTGGCACAAGAATAATTCATAGTACTCATGTATAAGTAAGCCCTTACAACAATGGGGACCTACAGACAATGCTGTTTTTTTTTCCTTTCACAATCTTGTTGCGGAAGTCAGTATCATGCATGAGTGGTCATTTTCGATCATTCTTGCTTTCTGTGTTACATATAATGTACATTTACAAGCCACCCACTAAGCATTCCATATCCATACCAACGGTTATCTGTAATATGGCGGGGGTCTTTCATTTAAGGGCTCTCGAGTTCCTTGGTGTGATAATCTTTCTAACTGGATCTCTTGTGTTAGGACTGGATCTCAACCTTGACAGTCTGGTTTGTGCTTTCGTACAGTGGTCTATAATCCTGGCCAATTGACCTCAAAGGGACATTGCCGATTATTTAGAACGGTCCGGAAAATGGAAGCACCATCTGGCGTCTATGCCATTTTAACTATTTGCCTATTGTCTTGATCGAAACCACAAAGTTGTAGTTTCAACACAGAATCTACATGCATATAAAAGTCTGGTCTTGTATATGCCACGACGGTATGAAATATTTCTATGAAAGGTCCAGCAAACAAACTAAGAAAATAGATTAAGAGTTGTATTTTTTACCAAATATATGTGGATAGTTGCAATTATGCGGGACAAGAAACACCACTTGAGGAGTAAGATACTAGTACATAGACAGTGAGGTTCAAATATGTGACACATGTATTGAAGAAGACAGGAAACTCCAAGATGGTGAGGTGAAAGAACTGTTAAAATAATACAATGTATGGCAAATGAAATAAGAAGCTGCATCAAAGAGATAGGCTATCCATCGCTCCACAAGGAAAACCGAAAGTCAGTATTAGACCTCTCCATGGAAATACAAGATAACAAAGTTATGTACCGGCACTATAGAAAAAATATGACGAATTTCAAATTACTAATGAAATGCCGCACAGGATCGAAAAGAATACGTCTCGTCCAAGAAGCGGTGAGAATAATGAGGAATACATTCAATACAAGTATAGACCATGATAAAAACATTGTAAAAATAGACCATGATAAAAACATTGTAAAATACTTTCTGCGTGAATACTCTGTAAGAATGCAAGTAAGTGGGCACAATGTAAACTATAGGAAAGACGTCATATTATGTGCCATAAACACATATACTAGTATGAGAAATCAGGAGCGGATCCAGAGCTGAAGGTTTGGTAGGATCCCTAGAGCTGAGAAGGCAAGCACCAACGGTGCTCACTCGAGTCTAGCGGGGTCTGGGGGCATGTCCCCAGGAAATGTTTTGAAAAGTACGATGAAAATGGTGTATTCTGGTGACACTTAAGTCCTCTCAAATAAAGACTATATGAAGTCATGGCTCGACACTTCTTAACCATTGAAGAAGATATTTCTTTTCTATTAAGTGCTTCCGTATGGTTGTGGGTAATTTAACTGACTAATTCCCCCTCAATATTTTACTTTTCCCCCCCCCGACGTCTCTCATTATCATCTCTCTCTCCATCTACCTCTCTCCATCTCTCTCTCCCGCTCTCTTTAAATTTCTAGTTAACCAGGCCAACCTGTATGTATTGCATATGCGCATGATGATACAAATATTGAAACTGTATATAAATCTGCGGAAACACACGAGGCAATCACGGTGTCTGCTTGGAACCATTGATTTCATATCAAATGACGAATGTTTTCGAGACCAACATCGGGTTTGGTCAAAGTTGAGGCAAATCATTTCTCTATCCGAACATACACAATATAGTCATTGTACTAGAAAAATAGGTAAAATGAACATGGGAGCAGCTAGAAAAGACAAATGATATATCAAATCACGTTATTTGAATTTATATGATATATATCACACCATATCAGACAAATATCACCATTTCATTAGACCACGTGATAGATAACGTGCGAAAGCTAACAATTTTGCATTCATCACGATACCTATTAAGATTATTTTCTCCTGACACCTGCTATTCAATCATTTAGATAACGTGTGCAACTGGTTCGAAACAAATTTCTAGATTTACTTGGACCGCTTTAAAGAATGTATCTAAAACATATATGTTTGGCCTTTTCCACGTCATCCTTTACTCATTGCCAATGCAAGATTCTCCATTATAGCAGGCGTTTTCGTCTTTACAAGTCATGTCATTGGGCAACTCACACAACGAAAATCTATAATGAAAACGTGCAGACCAAACGACGAGTACTGCACCTGTACTACGTGTGGTGTCTACGAATCTCAGAATTTCAAACATATAGACACAAACACTAGCACCTAAAATATCGTTACTGTCGTATAAGGTAGTGTCCTCATAAGGTATCTAAGCTGGTCTTAGAATTGGTCAAAATGGGAGACGATGTTCGGAGAAAGTTGGGGTTGGATGTGGAGATGGGGTGGTGGACGGGGGTGCGCAAGGCATCGTCTCCAACACAGCCCTTGGCACACCCGGCAGTATTGCTTATTTACTGTCTCTCTACTATGGGGGTCAGTTCGTGTCCAGTACGTTGAAAGTGCGGCAAAAATACGTTTTATACTAGGTAGTACAGAGACAGTAGAAAAACTTTCATAAGCGTCCATCCAGCAGTAGCCTGGCAGTAGGGAGCCAGTGCGCGAGGCTGCACATGTACATGTACGTCATTGCTTGCCGAAGACACCTCACATACGGGGGAAACAAATATGCCAGCATACTGTCCCCAATGCGGATTATGCCCCTATGCACACTGTAATCAAAACTATATGTAATTTGGTGGTATTTTCTTTTTCTTCCATAGAATGTCAAAAAATTGAAAAATCGAAATATTTTACTTAACATTTTTTTCAATTTTTTTTAATTCTTGGACATTATGGCAAACAAAGAAAATGCCACAAACTTAATTATGAATCCATTTGCCGTTTACACTAGAGTAAAAAGAACTATCAAAATATATGAGTGTGGACATATACATTATATAGAATGAGGCGAGGATGAGCGGGTGATGCTCAGCACTGCAGAAGACGACAGACGGGAACACTGGATAGACGGCCGGCTCGTCAAGTTGGAAGGATGACTGAAGTAGCATTATCATTACTAAGTATTAACTGACCTCTGTGCTATTCAAGCACGACCCGGGATCTCTGTGTGTACATGATGTGCCCTTCGTTCATGTTTATTGAGTTGAGACAGAACCGTGGATGTGCCCATTTGACAGCAGATTATGAGTCGTTCATATTTAGTCTAGCCTACAGGCGCCATGGATCCTGTATCTTATGACGATATTGAAAAGTAAAATGTACATAGCATATTACGTATAATGTAGATTTCATTGTGGTACGTGAGCAACGGGGTGTCAAGCTAAAGAGACAATGGATTGTGTGCACCCCGTTCACCACGCTCATCTCCACATCCAACCCCAACTTTCTCCTAACATCGTTCCCCATTTTGATCAATTCTAAGACCAGATAAGACACCTTATGACATGTGGACGAAAGGAACGATATTTTATGTGTTTGTGTCTATATGTTTGAAATAGTGAGATAAATCTTAGACACCACGTATTACAGGTATAATCAAATGAAAGGTGTCTGAACTCTAAATAAAGCACATTTATTTTTATGCAATTCTTAAAAAATTTGTTTATTTGCCTTTAGATTAAAAAATGTAAAGATTCAAAACACAATCGGTCTGTCCAATAATGGAGTTTTTAATAGAAATTTCCACCGATTCAACTTACGCTGTCATGTGATTTCAAATGTACGACCGTTTCTACAGGATTTGTCAACAAATTGTATAATCAAATTCATTATGAAATCTCGTACACGTGACAGAAAAAAATGCACCTAAGACAAAACCTAAACTTTGTCTATAAATGCCTGTTCAGACGGATCACTTTTTAACCTCCCTCTGCTAGTGAAACTTCATTACCACTGCAGAAAAAACATCTTAACCTGTTTGTGATACAGCATATATGCGTAGCGTAATTTTAAATGCAAGCATTCATTGTTCATTCATAAAAAACTTGTAAACGTCTTAAGGTTTCTTCATTCATGAGATCCTGTACCTTAGTTAGATAACAACCGCGAGGAATTTTAAACGGACACAGGTTCATATTTTGCACCCAATATCTCTAAAGACACGAGTTCGGTGGTGATGAATCGTTAAGCACGCTAAAAATCTACTAATTTGTCCCATAAACATGCCACCCTTTGGGTGGTCAAGCTTGCCAGTGACCATTTATTAAAGGGAAAAGTGGAGACTGCTCTTCCGGTCAAGTGCGGTCACGCTCCCTGTCATTGAATTCTTGTTCGAAAGTTAATGTATATGTAAATGTGTGGTTCAAAATCGCCCATCTCGTTTAGGTACCAGCTTGCATGTATAGTTTCTTGCCTACAATTACATTATAGTAGCAGGCCGCAATTATTAACATATTATGAATATATTTCTTCTTTTTTTTTTTCAAATCAGAAATAAAGCACTCACGTGCTGCATGTGTTTCTTTTTCCTGTTCTTTTTATAGATAATTTATTCACATCAACTTAATTTTGGGTGTTCTTTTGTTTACGTTTCTATTCACTAGCTTGTTTTAAACCTATACATTGTACATGTACATTTTTGTGCGTGACTATGCAGGCGGGTGAGTAGCTGGCTAACATTGAGCTGAGATAATTCACTATGATTGAACTATGGTAATGATGTGGGAACAGTTTTAGGCAACATCCCACTATGGATAGGGTTGCTCGAGCTAAACTGGTTGCCATCTATCCCATCTAAATGGGACACATACTTTGGCCACCAATAATTGTCCTTCGACATGTGGCTGAAGCACGTGAGGGAACAAGGGTAATAACCCCAAAGTACCCATGGTTAATCTATTAACTTGAACATTTTACATATACAGCATGCTTATATATAGAATGGGTCAGGGTTAAACGCATCATAAAACAATTGTCAAAATGGCAAATGACGCACGAACCCAGCCAATTTTAGTGTTGGGTCATCGTGGACACGGCATGGTTGGGTAACGATGCATCTTCGCGACTTCTTAAAAGGATACTTTTCTAAGTTTTTTTTGTTTTATTTTTTATTTATCTATTTATTTAAATCGTTCATCACAAGTATCACATATAAAAAAGAATAGAATACTATGTGTGACAAACGAGTAGCACTAAAAACATATCTCATTATAAAATGGAATACAGAGTATCTTATTTCACATCAACAACTTAATTGCTAACTAGTTCAAAGGTGCTTAGAGAGCACAGCGTCGCAGGAAAATTGTTAACTCATGGTCAATAAAGTTGTTTACTTTGCAATTAAAGCGTTAAATCACGAGGACGTTTTATTACATTGTACATGAGCATTGTTGAAAGTTCATCAATTTAGTGTGTGGGCATTTATGGAAATGGGTTACACGGATAATTACATTGACGTCACGGGTGCCTGCTGTTTCGTGCATACCTGTATATAAATAAAAATGTGCTTAAACATATATCCTCAACAATATGCATACAAAATCATTTTTGGTTTAGGATCATTCACAACTGACGTCACCTCATTTTTGGCCATTCCCCCCATTATCCCCCCACCCCACCCCCACCCCACACACACACACTTTCACCTTTGCAGCACCAGCACCCCCATCCCCCACCCTTGATAAGTGACGGCAACTTTGCGTCAACACCCACCCACCCTTGCATTGTTTCGTGATGACATTTAACATTGATTTAACTGTGCCATCATATAAATACAATTGAATATATATGTACATAATTTAGACATAATTTTACAAATGTATTTACGACATAAAGCAAACATGGCAATGTGATTTGCACTAGTAGTTTTATCACAACTCACGTAACATGTCAGAAGGTAACTTCAAATACTGTTAAATAACTACAACCTTTTTTTAATGTGACGTCACCCAAGTGCTAGACCCCCGCCCCTGTCAGCTTTCGTCAGCTTTCGATACCCCCCACCCCCCTCTGCCACATGGCATCATTTGTGAACGATCCCTGGAATGCCTTAACACCTATGTGGTGTTGTAAACATATGGGCTTATAGTACTAGTGTGACAGTTAAAATCTATATCACATGAGTCAATGTAATTATTGCATGATGTGATCTCTGTGCACGTTTGATCTAATATAAGCATTGTGAGATGGCGCCAAATGTGATGACCCACTGTAAGTAGGCTAGGGAGCCGACATTTTTCGGTTTCCTAGCCTACACTCAGTGTGTAAGCTAGGGAGCTGACGGAAATATCTATAATATTACTATATATCTTACCACTAAAGAAGACATGTATGAAGATTACATTTTCCTGGTATCCTATATTGGATGTTCTGGTAAAAATTTAGACAACCAATTATGCATATATGATATTTTTTATTTTCATGACAAAGCATGAAAGATAGTTATATTGAGAGCCTAAATTGAGTAGGTAGTATAGCAGCAGGATAGGCATGTGGGGTGGGGTACCGGTGATAAAAGTACAACAAGATGCATCATATATTTTTATCTTCCCCATACTCTGAGGGGCATGAAACTGCTTGATGCCATTGCAGGAAGTTGGTGCGGGCTGAGAAAATCACACATTTGTTAACGGGCTAAGGCAAAAAAGGTCCAAACTACACATATCTCATATAATTTTCAGAAAATTCATCAAAGCTCATTGAAAAGCATGTTAACTTATGTATAATAGATGTGTGAAAATAAGAAATAATGTATTGAAGACAAATCATGATTAAAAATCTATTTTATTCATCAAAATATCCAAAAAATGCGTATAAAATCCTTTCGGCTTTGAAAATTTTGAGGCGCTTAAATGTCTCTATCTTCAAAATGAATCAACATAATGCTCTGATTAAAATTTTAGAATTTAGTTATAATACACCTTGATATTTTAACATCATTAAGAATTATCTGTGTCACTTTTCCTTGTTTGTACAGCCTACGACGCTCGCTACCCACACCCCTAAATATGAAAAAATGGCGGTTTCCGCTAACAATGACTAAAATCTATAAGAACCTCTAATGCATTGTATAGAACCTTGACATTCTGTGTCTAAAGGAAGATGTAAAAAGCATTGTAATGCTAACTGATATGTTTCTAGCCTTTCTTCTCATATATATAGTCAACATTTCATACATGTAGATAGGTTTAAATTGTTCATGCAACAATATTATTTCATTAGTTTATATAGGAAACAAGTCTTCAAAGATTAAAGTTTGACGCTCTTTTGGGCGCAGTACATGTAGTGTATTGAAATGAGTGGATTCTCTGAAAGCTTCTTACAAGAAAGGATGTGTTTATTGCGTCGCTTCAGTAGCTGAAGCGAAAGCCTTGTGATCACTTTGTTTCTATGTATCTATGTATGATGCCCTCTCCCCACTAGTGTTGCTGTGTGCCGAGTGGCCAATATGCACCACTCACCAAAACCAGGACCCCAAAGGCATGAATGTCCATTGGAAACTTCAAGAGAAACCAAGGGGGCAAGTCAGCCCCTCGGATCACCCCAAGGGGTCAACACCGGGAGAATGAAGGACATAGAGGGTTTATTCAATGATTCAATTTAAATTATAGATTGGAACCCGGTGGTCGTCGAGCGACTCCGTAGTTCCTAGAAATGTATGATAGTGTCCCAATCGAGGTCAAAATCACCCCTTGGGATCAACAAGGAAAAGAACAGTAATACAGGTATAGAGAAAATAGGGTCCCAGTCGAAGTCAAAAAATCACCTCGCGGGATATATATGGGCTGAGAGTGTAAGATAGGAGAGGATAGTGTTCGGGATAGTATCCCAGTTAAAGAATCCCTTAGTAGGAGTTATAGGGGTGGGGAGTGCAAGAAAAGGGGGATAGTGTCCCAGTCGAGGTCAGAAAATCACCGCGTAGGACTTATATAGATGAAGAATGAAAGTACATGAGGAGGATAGTGTCCCAATCAAGGTCAAAAAATCACCGCGTAGGACTTATATAGATGAAGAATGAAAGTACATGAGGAGGATAGTGTCCCAAACAAGGTCAAAAAATCACCTCGTGGGACTTATAGGGATGGATTAAGGTGGGAAGGTTTATGTAGTTGATTGATGTCATGATATCTTATAGTATATTCTATCTACCCCTCACATGTTTGGGTTTTTTTTTTTGTTTTTTGTTTTTTTGTTTTTGTTTTTTTTATAACATATATGGAAATGATATATTCCCATAAAGAAACCAAAGGACCAGTTGTTTAGTAGGCAAAGATTGTCCAGATGGTGTTATCAAAAAATGTGAGAGGTAAAAGTATAAGACAACTGTATTGTAAGAAGTTTGTGGTCCCGCTGGAATAAATTTTGATTAATTGACATGATGATGACAGTCCACCAACTGGATGTACCAGTAGATGAATGATATGTTATCTTATTGACATTGTATTACTATACCACTCACATGTTCTTTTTAGTTTTTTTTTTCTTTTTCTTTTTTTTAGTACAGTAGTTCCAGATGGTAAAAGTATATGAGGACATCCTCCCCATAAAGACCACAGGATCAACTACATAGCATAGACATTGGCCAAGTGGAGTTAAAAACCATGTGAGAGGTGAAGTTAATATAATTGTAGGTAAATTAAACAATACCGCCCTCCATCACATGTGTTGGAGTCCATGGGAAGATGCTGGACCAATATCACACCCATCCCATACATATCTTCACACCCATCCCACTTCACATGGATGTTGCACTATCAGCGTCCCTCATGGACAGCGACCCTCATGAACAGCGACTCTCATTGCACCACATGAATGCCATGGGACGATACTGATCCAATACTCGTTATATATTGGACATTGCCACGCTAACGTCAGCCTCCATTACATTTTTTTAAGTTTGATATTGTTTTCACTGCCCACTTCCGGTTGTTTTATATGCTGATTTTAATAACTTTGTTTGAGAATCTGAAGGTCATTAAGTGAATCTCATCAAAAAATCATATTAACAAAGCTGTTTCATTTGTCCATATGCATCTTATTCAGCCAGCAAGAAAAAATCAATATTTCAACCACGCACCAAAATTGATTATTGGATTTGAAAATGATATTGATTATCATCTTTGGTTTGGTTTTGGTTTGGTTTGTTTGTACTCCGCAGCCATCAATTTCTGATGCTTATAGCAGAGGGAGGCCACGTGTTGTTGGTACATGGACCTCCAGAGGCAGGCTAGGTAGCCAACTGAGCCTCAGGGATGGAGGGGGGGATCACATTAGCTATAGTTTTCAAACTAGGTGAGTTCTTTTACGTGCAGAGGTGTGGCTCTCCTCTACGCGGGACACGCCTTTTAACGAGGCTTCCGAACCTCCGCTTGGCGTCGCTACCGTCTAGCAGTAACACTGTACGGTGGCGACGTGCTCGGTGGAAATCAGCAACTCAGTGGCAGACGCACGACGTAACGGTTTTGGCGACACTCTGTCTGCCATGACCGGGCCGCGAACTTACGACGCAAACAACTCCTGTTTTCAAGTCGTACGCTCTAACCACTGAGCCACTGAGGACCATCTTGTTATCCAGTACCATTGTATGGCAACACAAATAGCTTTATGCTGGATATATTGATTCTGATTCATTCTGATGTTTTCTCTTCAAATTCATAGATTTCTTGATTATAAAAGTATACATTTTTTCAATATATTATCTTAATTGTCCATAAGTCAACATCGTTCTAGCGACGCAGTGTTCTTTGAACACTTTTTATCTAGTTGAAGATGCGTTCGCTTAACATTTTCAAATTTGAGTTACACATATCACAAACCACTGTTTGACTGTGTTTGTTCTCATATGTATGCATGGGATGTGAGGGTTTCATCATAGTTCTCAGATTCAGTGTATTTGGAGTTTTATTGTGATGATTGAAGAATAAACTTGGAATGTTTATGATTTTAGTATATGTAATTTTGTTTTATTTTTATTAGAGATATGAATTCAATGTGTTTTTTTATTTAAGTTGCAGCTAATTTTGGTAATTGAAATTTTGGAGCGACTTTTTATGATTGAACTCATACATAATTCACTTTGTGCAAATTTAGACTGTACCATATTATGTGAGCCATATTATTACTGGAAATTGAGGTTTCTGTTATTGTTTGATATATGACTTCACATTACATAGCTTATCAATAAAATACAATTTATAATATAAAAGTATTTTCTGGCGTACTTACTATGTTTTCTGCATTTTGGCCTACTTATTTCATTACTTTACAGACTAAAAAGAATAAACATGCTCAGATAATCAAATACCAGCCTAATTTTGTAAGAATCAACAATTATATATCTGTTGATAATGCTTAAAACAGAAGTTAATGTAACATATTCAAAATATTGTAATTCGGCCAACATTTTGGCCTCTCAGAAAAATTGAGCGGCTCATATGTGCAAGTGTGTCGTCCCTAGCGATGTTGCCAGACACCCATAGAAGTCAAAACCATCCACCAACCTTTTACAAGAGATGGCATTAGCTGGACCCCCCTGGGCCCCCGGCTGATGTGCTCACAACTGTACTTTTGTCAATGCACGTGATACATGCCTAAAGCGAGGGGCACATTTGACCTTGCGTGCGTGTTCGCCGCAAGGCGTGTTGAGGTTTGCGGTATCTATGGTGTTTTCTGCATGCCTTGCCAAAAGTACTGTTGTGAGCACATCGGCACGGGCTCCGTGCATTATGAGTGCGTCGTCACTGGGAACGGTTTTATTGAGGTGGCCGTGAGATCAACATGCCACTTAACACTCGGGTATCTTTACTATCTCCACGTGTTTTTGGTCGTAGACTGCCTGTAGACAGCCCTTGCCGCATAATGTGCCCTAGGGATTATACCCACAAAGTATTTAGCCGCACGTTGTTGGTAGAGATACAGTAGGCCTACTTGCGCTGTGCATTCCCTCTACATGCACGTACGAATGCCGCACTAAAGTAATCACACCGTGCGTAGAACGTAAAGTGTACGCAAATACAACGTAAATTCGATTAATTTTGATCTCACGGCCACCTCCATTCCCAGTGCCGACATACCCATAACGCACAGAGCCTGTGCTAATGTGCTGTGCCCATACCCTAAAGCTTGTCACTGCATGAGGAAAACGTCGTAGAAACCGCAGTCCTGAAAAGGCCTTGCGGCTAAATGCTCCACAAGGCCAAATGTGCCCTTCGTTTTACGGTCAGTGGTAGCATTGGTCGCAGAAGTTTGGCATGGCCACCGTACTGCCTTAAAAATGCCTATGACCGCTTTACAGAACACTCACTGATTGTTACGGCCTGTGTACGTTTTAGCAGTAGACAGGCAGTAGACTAACCTTGTGGCTTGATGTGCCCTACGCATTAAATGCATTGAAGTCATCGGCGCGGGTTTTTCGTCCACCAAACAAGAGATTGCGCACGGTGCTATGGGTATTGCCACGATGATGAATGATGTGAAGTTGAGACCAAGGGAAGAATGTGTTTGGGCCAATATATACAATAAAATGATTCCACATTATTTTTGTTGGTACTAGCGAAATAAAAGTAAACATAAACAATTTTTCAGCGTATTGCTCATCCCCTTGCTTTTCACGTGTAACCCAGTGCTTCCACTGCCAGTCGGTGTTGGAGAAATTTCTTCAACATTGCTGTGGTAAAGCAGTGTTGGGGACTAGTAGTAACCTGTTTTTGAGCATTTTAGTACAAATAAACGATGACTTTCACTGTTATATACTGAGCAGACCGATACCACGTAAACTGTTAGATAGATTACATCTATTGGTGCAGGTAATAAGGTGTATTATTCTGGTCCACCAAATTTTCAAACACAAAATTTTCGCCTGTCAAACAAATATATGTTGCAAGAAGCCATTGCGTTAGAAAGAATATACTGTCTTCTTTATGCTGCCATATCTATACCATTCTTACATGAATATAAATGTTTCCAAATTGGTTCACAAAATGAACAAATTCCAACAAAATATGGTCAAAATTGCCCAACACCGACCGAGAGTTAAGGAAACCGTGGGTAAGTATCAACGTAAACCACATGTTTTACAGTGTCAGACGTCTCAATGAGCATCAATAGGTTGAATGGGGTATGGTAGTACCTTGAATAATTTACAACAATCATCATCACATATATAAATATACTTAGCCTTTGTGAGTGTCGCCACTTCACTCAATGTAGTGAGACTGCTTATAGGCATTGTGTAACACACAAGGAAAGAAATGTGTGACGTCAATAGTGCTGTTGTATGTTTTATACAAAATAAGTAACCGACTTATGTAAGCACCCAGTCGACAGTGTCATTTATTAACAAGAACTAATTTGTGTGACGACCTCCACTTTGGCTGGGTGTATGTAAGGCATAGGATGTAGGGCATTCGGAAGGGTAAGTGCGTCATCGGGAGAGATTTCAATGGGGAAAGTGGCAAGGACACAACATTATTCCCACATATATTCGAATGACACAAACTGACCATTGTATAAAAACTAGCTGATAAAAACCAATACAGCCCATTAAAAACATACCACGTTACGCTCCACAAAATTCGGTACAATAAGGCTAATTTGGTATGTTTGCTCATGGTCAAGTGCATAATGTCTTTCAAGGATAATGATGAAGTTCATTTGTTGATTTATAGTACATTTATTTCACACGCGCCCTGCCAAAAAGTGCGCATGAACTTGAAAATCACGACTCATGCAGTTCCAAAGCAATCGTACTTGTTGACCTGGGCTGGAACTAACCAATCCGTGAGAATATATCATCTAATTGTGAAAAACACGCTATAGACATGAGTGAAAATCTTTGTTCATTGGTGATATAAAAAGACATTGTATTAGACCTGCAGGTTCCTACAGAAATAACACAATGTGGAGCAGCGTGAAAGTGCATAGTGGCTGCTTTAATTGGTTTCGGTAGTCGCGTGTCACCTTCCGTAGCTCCATAAAATGCCAAACAAAAATGTGGTTAAAGTTATGATTGCAGGTGTCAAAAGCAGTATTTTCACTAAACTGAAGCTTGTAAAACAAGACTTACATGTAGGAGACAGGCTGACAGTCAAGCCATACGCGGAGCAGGACTCGTCAACAGTTCTACCGTATAGCCAGTATAGCCAGTATAGGCTAGGGGGGCTTCGATAGCAATCAATAGCGAGGTGCGTTTTTCCAGAAACAAAATGAGAATTGGTATTTGTTAAAGTATACATTGTGATAAAAACACTCCTTGGGACACAAAGATAGCCAGCGTTAACTACTAATTATTTGGGTCAAGTCGTACTCTCAGGTGGTATGTGAAGGAATATGACACTCGTACATATAAGATCAGATAAGTTTATGAATGGCCCAGTCTGAGTACATGGTGTAAGTGGCAATAGATATTGGATCAAGAGTGCTCAGCGAGCACAGCTTATTCGCTGGTAAGAATTTGACTCGTTGGGCGTTGCGGTCACCATCGCGAGACCTTCGAATAAACTAACTTTAGAAGTTTATGACGTTACTGCCCCCCCCCCCTGGGCAACAGGTTGCTTTCTTGTTGGACAGAAGGTGGAGGAGGTGGAGGAGGTGGAGGAGAGTCAGGGGGATGCTTCTACCTTGGTTGAGCGTATGGTTGAAGAAAAAAATATGGCTGAATTGGTACTGTGTGGTTCGCGGTGTTCCTTTAGCTTGCTTTGCAAGTTCCTGTTCTCCAAGATCATAATCTTTACAGTTGGGTCTGCGGTGATGTTGTACATTATATATACCATAAAGCTTCTTCAGATCATTCACAGGAACGCCACCTGTCGGACAGGGGGCCATTGACACCAACAATTTCAAAGTCACTTCGGACAAAGTTCCCGCAATGGTGACAACAAATAATTCATTAATCAGTAAGAAGTGTACAGTAGAATCTCTCTATAAGGACCACCTTCGAGAGCAGTATTAGGTGGTCTCAATAGAGGTGGTCTCTGTACAGCGGTTCATTTTGGTAGCTTTATGATGGCATGGGACGGTGAAAAGTGGTCTTATTATAGAGGTGGTCTTAATAAAGAGGTGGTCTTGATTGGAGATTCTACTGTGCATGATAAAGAAAACACTGAATCTACAATGTACTTGTATTTAGGTGACTTCAGTGAGATTCACAGCCCCAATATTGCCCACGCTTGCGATGGCAATATTCAACAAATGAGGGCCATGGATGTCACCATAGTGCCCGAAAAAGACTTGATGTATTAGTTATGTCACAAATCACATGTAAATCTACTGTTCATCATTTTTTAAGTAGAAGAACAAAAGAAAAAAAACGATGTAAGATAAGGGAGCCTAGTACCTAGTGGGTTCAGTGTCCTCCCGCACTTTGCATGTCATGGTCTGCCACTTCTTTCTGCATTGAGCTGCCTTCACACCTTCTCCATACCTGATCAGCTCACACCTAGCCACTCTAAAATGTCAGTGGTCCATTGTCTCCTCGGTCTTCCCTTCCACATTTCCCTCCAGTAGATGTCGTTGTACACCATCATTCCTAATCACATGGCCAAAGAAGGTACATTTACGCTTCTTGATGGTTTCCAGAAGGGTTCTCTTTTCTTGTACTCTTCTCAGCACCTCTTCATTTGTGATGTGATCTTGATACGAAATGTGGAGCATTTTCCAAAATAGCCACAATTCAAAGGCATTGATTTGATTTTCTACTTCGTTAGTTATGATCCAGGTCTCTGCTGCATATAGTAATGTGGAGAGCATTATGGAGTTATTCATGACCTCTGATTTTGGCTCTACACCAATCAGAATGCATGATTTAGGTGAGTGTCGCTGATAGTGATATAATGCTTAATAGTAACCACGATTATGGCCATATTGCAGTCATTATCTACATGTACTATGACAATTTGGTCAATATTTGTGATTTTCTGGGGGAATTGGCCAGATGTGTTGGGAATTTTTTGCAGTTTTGGTGTAGATGAAGTATTCCATACAAGCTGACTGTGCGGATCGCTTGTGTACTAGCACCTGGTATTTCCAGAAATGGCTTATCACAGATGTTCATTGAAGTCAACATTTAAGATGCACTTTAGAAAATTATCAATGAAAGTTTAGCTAACTTGTTTTGATATTTACTACAGCTGGTCAGACGATTTATAATCATCATACATGCATGATTTCAAATAACAGACTGTGAAAAAGTGTATTCATTGGTATAGAAAATATGGAAGGTGTTCATACAAACGCCAAGAAAATGGGAATCAGGATTACTTAAAAAATGATCTGAAAGCAGGTTTCATGTGGCACTGAAGTCAGAATCTAACAGAAAACATTATCATTAGGCCTTTGATGACAATGTCTGTCATTGTCTCAGCTGTCAATAATATCCTGTGATGTACGCTTTTAAAAAAATATGAAAATATATCATGTATATAAATGTATATTGCAATCATATACACACAAAACATGTATTATATGGAGACAATTGAAAGTCAAATGTGGTAAACCTCTATATTGAGATCACCTCCCTATTGAAACCACTCCAGGCTGGTTCCCTGGATGGTCTTATAGAGGTATAACTGTACCCCGGAACTGTTCACTGCTGCTGGTGCCTTTGATAAATTGTTATGTTACCTTGAAAATTAATATAAGTATTTACATACTATGATAGCATAATGAGAAGACAAACATTTGAACAAAAATGCGAACAGTAGACTTATTCATATATATATTAATAATTGATAACATACATGTATACAGAAAGCATGTTTGTTAACTGTTAACAAAAACATATGAATGGTTCTTTCAAACATTTGCACACTCAACATCATCAATATCACAAACAACAAATACGACAGAGTTTAAATCCCGTTAATTTGTGGTCATAATAGGCAAAGGAAACATCACTTCTATTTATCTTGGAGCAAATAAGTCAAATCTCACCTACTAATAAAAGCCATTTTGTCCCTTGATCATGGCACGTCAAAGTCAGTGCTCCAACTAATCCCCAGATAAAGTACTTTCCACTGATTGATATTGGATATTCAATGCATTATAGAAATGTAAAGTTAAAAGCATTAGAAAAAAATATTTTAAAACAATTAAAATCATACTATTTGCTATGTATATAAGTTCTTATAAAATGCTAATAATTAGAGCCATGGAAGTAAATAATACACTTGCCTCATTTACTGGGCATGTTAAGAAGGGATTGCAAATCGTATCAAAAAGTTAACCTTTTAAGTAAAACAGCAGGATTACGTATATACCAATATTTACACTAATGATGTTAAAGTTTCTTAATAGTCCATGTGACTGCTTGAAAACAGTGGAGGCAAAATTTGTGAAGATTTCTCTAACATAATGTACACTTATTTCATTGAATAAAATAATTCCCAAAACAAATTATCATTAGGAAAATGTTTCTTAAAAATATCTTGCCATAAGAAAACACTTATGTGGATGAGAAAAGCACTAACACATTAATTCTAGATATTTAAAACCAAAAGTAAAAGATTTATGATTGACATGTTTGTTCATAAACACTACAACAAATTAGTTAGTATATGCAGTTTTGAACATTTTCTATGGTCATTCTCAGAATCCTCGACATGTCAGTGTGAGCCTCTTCCTATTGTCATAATGCGCAGTGCAATATTCTGTAGATAACAGTATTAGAAAATGGTCAAAACTTTAAATACATGTTATTTCTTGTATCGTGTCTGAAGAATCATGTCAATATTATGTAACCAGCATGATGAGCTCATTCAAAGATAAAAGTAACAGGCAAAAAATAAATAAAAAATATTGTTTTTGCACTGAAATATAGATAATAGAATAACAATAACATCAACTTAATTCAATTTGACTTAAAAATAATGTGTGATATGTTTTAGATTTGATACAATGTATATATGTGCCATACACTTAAAAATATATAATATAATGGTAGCTTCAGAATACTCAACAATTTACAGGGGAAATTAATAACAATATTTACATAACAATACAATTATTACATAATAACAATACCATACAACAAACATAAAATTAGAAATAATCAAAATGCACAAGTACATGTACATCTTATCACAAGTTTTATATACTCCTTCTATATATGTAGGAAAAAGAATGGTACACATGCATGTGCTCTTTGCAAGTGACATTCTCCTGAAACTGAGACTAGTTAGGGCTACCATACAATGGGTTGTATGTGAAGTGCATTCTTCACAACAATGAAAAAGTGGAAAAAGTGACTTATAAAAATGCATATAAAACATTAGAATCTGGGTTGTACATTTTAGACGTCTTATAAAAATACTTGGTTTCCATATCACCATGGCAGTCACATGAAAAAGGCACATGCATGTAGGTAGTAACATTGCAGGTAAAAACAAGCCTTTAATATAAATATTTTAAAATCTAAAGTTATACTATCATTCTTCCCCAACATCATAACCCATCTAACCACTACTTCAAGAACAATGCTAGAAAATATCTACATTAAGTTTATCAAATAAATAGCTACATGTACTTTGATATGTTGTTAGTGTTGGATCTCTTTACCTTGAACTTGTAAAGAGGAACCACAAATTCAAATTATCCGAAAATTTGAGTTATCAGAGTGAATAATAATGTAAGGAAACATGAACTGGAAATAGTTATTTCCTCGAACTATCGATGATTTTGAATTATCAAAGTTTGACATATTTGAATCACAAGCATCTTATTCGTTTCACATCTACTTTCGTTTCTTGAGCTCCTCAAAACGTCTTGTCAAATCATCAAAATCAATATCGTCTTTGCCTTCTGACCGTATACTGTCATCTGGAACCGATGGTAAATTGGGAACAGTAGGCAATTTCAAGTCATCAGCATCATCCTGAAAAAATAATAATCAATATATCACAACAAAAAATATCATCATAGAATCAGTTGAAATGAAAAGGTGCAAACGTCTGACTTAAGAATTAACATTTTTAACATAACATTTACATTGAGTATAAGAAACAATAAATCAATCATGAATGTGATCAATTTACTATAATCAAATGCAATATTAGAAGTTTAAAAAAAGTATCTTGATAACCATCAATTTTATTGATAAGAATGAATGTAGATACTAAATCGAGAATCAGAGTATATGTACAAATCTTCACACAAAAATAATTTCAGAAAATAATATTTCAATGTATGTTTGAAATGATAAAATTATCATAATTTTGCACAAATCGACAAAAGTTTTACCAAATCACGGAACCACCAATCAAATTTAGTTTGGAAGAAAGAATACCATAAAATAAAAAATAGTGAAAGAACTACTGTAAAAACAAATGACAGTAAAAACGTTTACAAAAGCCCTACAGTAAAAGTGCATTTCTGTTCAATACCCATAGTATATTGTACATGTGCTACAGTACTGATCTCGTCAGAAGGATACAGAAGAAAAATCTTAAGAATTACACTACGATTCCTTACATTTTTCTCCTATTTCTTCTCATTGTTGCGACTGTTACGAATGTAAATACGTTTTATAGCTTCCGCAAATTACGGCTTTCTTCATAACTCACTGGAGTTACGTTTATTCTATTTTTTCCATTGTATTACACATTTTATGGAAGTTCCAGTAGTAAAAAGAATATTTCTAAAAGTTCATAACCACGCTGGATATTTTGACAGATTTTGTTTCATTGGGTGTCTGTCCGGCGCCCATACCTTTTACCTAATCAGCGTTGTGGCGGAATTAAATGAGGACGCCCAAATAAATCTGAATATTTATGAGTAATAAAAGCATCAAAGATGGACGCCTCTGTGTCATCCATAAGCATTAGGCAGTGAAGCTTTTGCAAAAACCCATCTTAGGGGCAAACATTCTGGAGGTCACGAATCAACTGGTTAACGAGAAGAGTGAAGAGCAGACAAGATGTGCGGAAGTGTAGGAAATTATTCTGATTATTACGTATTTTTGATAATCGTAACTATCCTAGTTTCAGTGATTGAGCAGCTCCAAGAAAATCGTGATAGCGGTAAATTTGGTTCGAATTGTTCCGAAATGTTACGTTTTCTTACGCTGATTTCTTTAATTTTGTTAGGGTTCTGAATCCTTTTGCTCTAGTCAGTACTGTACTGCCATAAGGTGTTGAGACCTACCTGTGCCCTGGGTAGGCTGTGTGGAGGAGGTACAGGATTGGGAAGTCCCCTCTGAGAGCCCGCATTGGGTGAGTGACTAGGCAATGGAGGTGGGGCACCTCCACGAGGAGATGGCGAGCGGCCAACACCAGGTACGTCAGGTAACCCCAGCTCTGTAAAACACAGTAACATGTCATGGGCTGTGAGTACATTGGGAGACACTTTTCCTATAGTGGAAGATATACAGAAAAAAAATAGGAGAAATATTAGCAAAAAATAAATATTTTCAATTTTTTAGATAAAAAATAACATATTTTATATAGATGTTCCAACAGTACTACTAGTGTAATGAAATTAATCTTATTATATTTAGGGAATTCTAAAAATGAGATTTTAGAGAAAGCAGATTTTGTTGTAGCTATATCAGCTCCGTATTAAACTTTGGCATGTCCGTGTAGTTTGTTTCTGAAGAAACCCATTAAAATATCCGGTTTGCAGATCAAAGTTACGAGTTAAATGTTTCATGGTGAGTTAAAATAGTACCATTTGCTGAAGAGCTGTAATTGGGTGAGTTGTGGCCAGATGAGAGGTGACTGTGTGCTGTCTGCGAGCCAGCACCATGGGGAGAGAGGCTCTGGGGAGTTTGATGCCCTGATGGTACATCTGGTAAACCCAACTCTTCAAATAAAAGCTAAAAGAATTACTGGTAGTGTTCTGAAAAAGCTATAACCTATAAGGTTACTAATAAATGATCCCACTTTGGCTCATACATGCATTTCTAACATATTGATTTTATTATATTAAACATTTCTTCAGTATAAATTTAAAACAAGTTAGTGCAAAGAACTGTGATATTTATGGGCAAAGCTATCACTCATTAATTAGACTATGGTTTCAATGTTGGATTTAACGTTGAAACAACGTTGATGATGTGCCTGCTGGGAAACAACAGGGTTTTTCCCCAAATTTTGTTTCATTCATATCTTGAAAAGTACTGGCTCAATATTCTATTCTAAAAACAGTTTTGGAAAGTGCTATTTAAAGGCTTTCAAATTATGCGTCACACGATCTGAAACTCGAAAATGGTTCGGGTCCGACATTGTTTTTAGTTTGCAAATATTGTTTTTGTGTGTACTTGCTAAAAAACTTTTTTTTTTTAAAAGATATCCAGAAACATATTGGAAAAGGGCTCATTGATAGCTTTCAAATGAGCTATCATTTGTCAAGCAACTCCTAGATATAAAAAACTAATGGCACGGGTGACACCCAAGCTAGTTTTTTTTCTCCAAATTTTGTTTCATTCATATTTTGAAAAGTAATGGCTCAATATGTTTTTCTAAAAACAGTTTTGGAAAGTGCGATTTAAGGGCTTTCCAATGATGTATCACTGTATCACTGGAAATTCGGAAAAATGATTCGAGTCCGACATTGTCAGCTGTTTATAGTTTGCGAATATCATTTTCGCACGTAGCTCAAACACTATTTGCTCCAAAAAATATCCTAAACCATATTTGAAGCATGACCAGAAACTAAGGAATAAAAAGGTTATAGGAGACTGCATATATTTTCAAACTCCATGTACATGTAGGTCCATTGATGTCAATATCATTTTATGTATAATTGTCTTTCACTACCACGTTTGATTTCCTATATATAATATGTAAAATGTATTTTATTGTACAAAAAAGCTTTTCGTCTCCTTACAGACCTTTTCAATTTCTACAAATTTACTATATTCCTTCAAAAATTAAAATCCAAATGATATTGATTCATAATATAAACAAAACAATACTTCTTAGGCTGTCAATATTGTACATCTGCCTGGATTAGCGTTTTTATGCACGTTACGCTTCAGTAAATCTGAGGTGCTTCTAAAATTTCAGCCGGTAATACCGTAGTATCATATGGTGGTGGTTATGAATTTGAATATAGTGTGTTTGTAAAGTATCTTTATTAAAGCCGAGCTTCGCAGAAGACTCGAGCTTTATAGCCGTCGTAGGCGTTTCATTGTGTTCCCTCTTCACCGCCTACTACGTTTACTATAAGCCCATCCATACGCGCTGAAATTAGTGCCCAATTTGAATTCATCAATGGAACGACAATTGCCGATGTTAATGAGCTTGGCAAACACCGCAGCCGATCAAAATCAATACGCCAGTACATATGCACGCATGTGGCTCGTGTGTTTGTTCTTTTCTGTCTATCCGGCATGCATGCAACAACTCCGAGTTATATCGCATGTTGTAGTAATTTCACGCACATTTCATTCAAGAGAGACTTATAACAGCAAGCTCGGCTTTTCAGGGGTCTGACTCCTTTGATTTGGGATTACATCGGGATATTATTATTCACACTAGATACATGGAATATATACTGAATTGTATTAGTGACAGTGAAAGTGATAATTTCTGGACAACCTGTAGATTAGCCATTATTAGTGATTACTCAAAACTTTGTAAATTTCCGATATTGTGGTTGCTTACAAAATTTTGGAGAAAAGGCAATTACATAGGACTAATTTGACAGATTTTATGTTGTGCCTATGTATTTTTAAGTGACAATTAAAGAAAACCTTTTTTAAAGAATCTTAAAATGCTTTATTATAGCTATGCAACCAAATATTGACTATAGAATCAAAATGGAGAAAACAGCAGTCACATAAACAAATTAATTCACATTTTAATTTTTCAATATTACTACTTCACCAAGTTTATTTGAGTGAAAGTGTTGATGGATTATGGTTTTAAAATTCTATTTTACATAATGACATTGTCAAACCAAATAATATGTCAAAAAAGTGGTAAGTATTATAAATATCATAGTTTAATCATAGTCTAATCATAGTTTAATTGATCATAGTTTAACAAATGTGAAAAGTATTTAGAATTTATTTACACATAGTTTTGTTTCCTTCTAGCCATGAATATCTTGTCCTCATTAATTATTATCAGCATTTGAAATTAAAACTGGCAAGGTTGGAATTGGCTAGTTCATTACACTTCTACTGGAAAATCATGGTACGTACAGTCAATGTTTTGCCTGCCAGTACATGTATTGCCCTGAGTTGTAATACATGTGTATATTTTAAACAAGATTTTTGAGTCTGTAGACATCAACAAAAAGTACTCAGGTGATTAGCAAGAATGCTTCTTTCCCATTGTACTATTTGGCCAATATGAGGAAGTGTTTCTCATCTATATCATGTTTTTGTTCTCACCATTATCAGTTGATTATTGCCATCAATATCAGATTTCTTGCCATCAAATTTTTTAAGCACCATTAAAAAATTACCAGTACAGTACATGAAAATGTAAATTTTAAACCCTTACCATTTTACATGGCAAATACATGTAGTACAAGCAGCATAAATTTTACTATGTCTTAAGAAATATTATTCATATTAACGAAAATATCAGTTGTTTGCCAAAGGATTTGAAGCGGAAAAGTATTCGCATATTATTATCCATTTACATCTTTAGAAATAATTACCTGAGTTAGATTATTATAGAGTAATGTGACACCAGTACTTTTTCTCAGACATTATTCACAACTTCCCATGATCGAAACATTTTTTATTTCTTTATGTACATTGTAGTTACAGAATGCATGCAGTATTATCTACTTTTCAGAAATGAGATATAAAAAATATAAACGTGAAGTCAGTAACAACTCATTTTAATACATGTATACACATATAATGTATATCATTTCCAAAGATTTTAGACAAAAAATATGCAAACAATTGTAATAATATAGACTAATGTCATACCATTTGCTGAAGAAGTGTGACCAGGAAGGTGCTGATCTTGACCAGAATAGAGGGGATCAAATCCAACAGGGGGAGGGGCGCTGCAATACAAGCATGATGATATATAATTTAACAATTAATTAGTAACATAATGATTTAACTCTTGAATATATCAGTACATGTTCTACAGAGTTGGTTTATTGTTTTATAGGTACAATAATAACAAGAAGCCTACTAATGTAATGTATGTCAGTTTATTAATATGCAATTAAGGATAATCATACATTATCATGAAATAAAAATAAAATAGATATAAAATATGGTTATATGACACAATAAATCACATGCAACGCAAAACTAAATACACATAATATTAGGCACATAATATTCAACTTCTCTTATTTTTTCTTCGACATTATTCACATCTTTAAATGGTCAAAAACACGTAATATTAGGCACATAATATTAGACTTCTAAAATCTCTTTATTCCTTCTCACTTCGTTCCAATCTCAAAGTCCTAAACAATTAACTCTTTATTGATACCAAGTAAAAAGGATCAACAGGACATACTAGAGCATTTATATATTGATATTGATTGAAACGCTTTCATCTCATCACAAAATGGAATAATATATATAGGCCCTCTACTCATATTATCACCACACATTCTACACAAATGTTCTTTCTTGCCATCACTAAAACATTAATTAATCATAGGCAGATCCAGGGGGGGGGGGGGCAGGGGCCGCGCGCCCCCCCTTTCCCCACCAAAATACTTCATTTTCATAGGGTTTTTCATGAAATCCCGTAAGTGCGCCCCCCTTTTCCGAAAACCTGGATCTGCCTATGTTAATGAGTAGGATATTGCACACCAACTCAGTAGTTTGGACGTAACGATAGAACTTATTGATGGTGTTTTATCAGTAGAATTATTGGAATTGTTTATAAGGCATCTGAATATGTTCAATTTAGGAAATCTAATTCAAATCGCCAAATGTCCTGTCCTTCATTGTACCAGTAGATAAATTATAGAGGATTAGAATAAGAAACAATTAAAATGTACAATATAACATTATTACTACATACAGAATCATAATGTAAAATGATGGTTGAATATTACAGGCGATGTTTGCATTGTGAAAATGTTCTATCTGTCCTGTGTTTCATATCCAAATGGACTATTATTTATTTTGTTGTTATTTATACTACGAGTACGTGCTTTGGAGTTCAACCAGTAAGTGATATGTTAATAATTCATTTTAACTAAATACCCTTTTACCAATAATTGATGAGTTGAATTTCTAATGTAACAATTGTATAAATATATTGGAGCAAAATTGAAAATTAGATTTATCAATTACTCAAAAATGAGAGAAACAAACTCACACCCATAATTTGTACAAAGAGTACGCGATTCATTTAAAAAGATTAATTCAAACTTATCTATATAAATCTAGTTAAAAAAATGTAAAAATGCTATAATAGTTCCAATAATGAATTTTTGAAACACTATCAATAACCTCTTGGGAGTATACATTTGTATGCAGTAAAGTGATTCATAATTTTAAGGGGCAAAGTTATTGAAAATTCATTTTCAAATTGCCCATAAAATTGCCACACAGTAAATAAAAAAAAATAAGTAATTATCATTATAAAGTATTGTAATTGACTTTTCATATTTTTTTTCCTAAGATGAAATTGAATTTTCAAGTGATATTCATAATTACATAGGCAAAGGTGCCAATCCTATCAGTCCTTGTCGATGAAAATGCCATGCATGGGCCCCAGCATCAAAAGGGGTGGTTAATACAATATTCACTATACAAAACATGCAAACACTATGCTTCCATAAAACAATTTGTCTTACCAGTATATAATTATAAGCAGGGAAAGTGTATGCAATTTTTGTCGAGTCACTGATATACATGTATGTGGCATCATGTGCATCAGTTCACCCATTAATCATCATCTGTCATTATATTTTTCATAGTTGTTTAAAATAATGTATATGTGCATGAATGATGATTAAATTGTAATATATGTGCGTTCAAGTTTCATCTATTTTTTACTTTAAAGGAAATAATTTGCAATAAACTAAACACACGGCCACCAGTGTGTAACAATGGTAAAGGTATTCTGAAGCATTAAAAAAGTAAATCAAGCAAAACTATTAATCTGTTTGGGGTGTTTTCAATTCCTACCTATATGGAGGCAGGTTCTGAAATCTGTAATAGTAACACATATAAAATTTGTTAATCTAAGATACGTTATATATTTTTGAACCATAATGAAAACAGAAAATTTATAAGTGAAAATGTTGATGAAAACTTCCCATACTTGTATGAAATATAGTCTCTCATAGTTTGTCCATAACCTATTGCTTCAATTCAAGCCAGTACTATCTTTTCGAATTTGAAATTTCATCAATATGCAAATAAAATATTTGTTAATATGGGCAACTAAATGTATGTAATGAATTTGAGCAACTAGCTGAAAAGTCCTTACCCAAACATATTGGAGTATTATTTGCATGTGGAGTGGTGAGATCCGTGTATGTGAGAAAAGGCATGGTTATGTTTGACTTTCAACACCACAACTCTTTTCTCCCCAAATATCCCCATAAATAGTGGCCATTTCTTTGAACTGTCTGTAACATGTACCTATTATTGAATAATACTATTAATGTTAGAGAGCCACCGGTGTTACCAGAAAGTCTGACCCCAATACACCAACTAGCTTTGATATTTTGTCCCAATTACAAACAAAAGTTTCTACCACATATATGTACTGGTCCTCTCAATTATTGCTTCCAATGAAAATGAATAAGCTCACCCATGTTGGGCACCAGCTGAAGCCCCAGGTGGATGACTAGCCACAGGGCCAGGTGCGGAGTGTATGGCAGCATTGTAGTTGGGAGGTGGGTCTACTGAAGGTGGCTGTTCCCAAGGTTGATGGTGCTGAAGCGATTCAATCTTATGCGTTATTCAAATATCATTATAAACATCCAATAGAGAAAATTCAGAGAGAATGGATTCTTTGTAAATATCAAGTGACAATCTTAGGACAATCATAAAAGAATAAAAGTTAACTATTTTCATTAACGCTTCTTCTACATGTAAATGTGTTATTCTATGAACATTCTAGAACTTTGTAAAGATAACATATACTTGTAATAAAATAATGTTATATTGTTAAACATATCCACAATATGCTTCACAATTACAAGGATAATAAATAATAGATTAAAAGCAGATGAGTTTAAAAAAAAAATCAAATCAATATTACCAAACAAAATACTAAGTCTTGTTGTACTATAATTATTTATATTGCTATCTTATTTATTAAAACCGTGCATGAAAACTCATTCTAACAAAGCACAATAAATTTGCATACTGTTCCAAAAGATGGAATGGTTGAGTTGTCCTGAGGTATCAGTCCTGGTTTAGGAGGTAGATAGTCTGGATCAGAAGTTGATGTATTGCCACCACCGAATCCAGATCCACTTCCAAAATAACCTGTTCCTAAAGAAAGAAGACAAACAAAACAAGCATTGAATATTAATACCATGTATATGACCACTGTCAAAATGATCAACTCTAGAGTATTTATGGTACAAATACCCCTTATTGATGTCAAAGTAATTGCAACAAGTTGTTTGATGGTTGATATTATTTTATGTCAAAGTCACTTGCAACAAGTTGTTAGATGATTGATATGTATTGCAAAACCTGTGTTCCATAACATATTAAGTCTTCAAAAATCAACCCTCCAAAGGTATTGATAATTTGCAGGCTTCCATGAAATTCTGTTTTGAATCAGAAAACATGGGCCCCAGCATCACAGGATGGTGTGTGTGTAGTATGTATAGTTATAAGAAAGTTGGATGAGGGAAAGGGAAAAAAAGAGGGATAAAAAGAGGGATATGGGGAAAAGGGTCCAAAAAGAGGGATAAGGGATCTCCAATTAGTGGAATAAGGGAAAAAAGAGCCAAAAAAGATGGATAAGGGAAAAAAGGGCAAAAAAATAAGGGATAATGGAAAAAAGGGCCAAAAAGAGAGATATGGGATTTTTAGACCCCTTATAACCCGTCACCCCACCCCCACCCCCACCCCACCCCATACATGTACATACCACACATACTTCCCATAATGCTTGGCCCTTGGCTATAACGTTGCATAATACTTCATATGAAAGCTATCAAAATGGGCTACACGGTACATGTAAATATAGTATAGAGTGTATCACATTTGCACAAATATTGTAACTTATACGCTTTTTCCTCAAGGGAAATATTATAGTTTTCATGGAAGCAGTAGTGTTGATAATGAGAAAATTCTTTCATAGTATATTACAAATTTAGTTTAAAAAAGTTATATGATAAAATAAAGAAATTCAACTTGAGGCAGAAATGGAACGATACAAGTGAGCACAAATTGTGTCCTTTGAAAATGACAAAATAGATTCAGGCACACTTTAATTATGTATTCATGAAAGGGAAAACTTATTTATTTTCTTTCAATATTATGAAAATGCTGTTCAGCTAAGTAGGATATCCTAAAGTAACGTGCAGAGAAACAATAACATGTACCATATTGGATACTCATCTGCACAAGTTTACATACATAATATAATTTGTACCATTGTAAAAATGAATGTTTGTCAGTATCATTTCTTCTGATAAGATACAAGAATGTTTTCTGAGTTATGGCATTGAATAATTTTGACATTCTGTTTGAAGATTTATATTCAATCAATCATCATATCCTTTTAATTGTACACATGCTAACTTATTTTCAATTTCAGGGTGTGACGTTGAAGTGCCCGTTCTACTTTCCAAACTACTGATCATTGTGACCATTACTTTATCATCCAGCCAGAGCTGCACTCTACTTGGCTTAACCATGTCAGCATGCCTATGCAAAGCACAATATCAACATCCATGCTACACAATTTCTCCAGAAGGCTATTTGAGCTGACATCATCATACACAATGTATTAGTTTCACCTGATGATACATCTATCAAATCATGGCTCAGTCAAGCTGCCAATGTCTCAGACCCATGAAGTAGCACATTGTACTCTGTATATTTATTACAGAGGTCCATATCTATTAATAGGTACTGGAAAGAGCTCACAAAAACTTTACTGTAAGCATTCTTGCATGCAGTTGCAGACAGTTCATTACAGAACTACGCGGTATGTCATAGTCTTGAATCAGTGTTTACCTATTGGGACCTTCGTTGGCCTGGCATTGCCAATAATAGTTAGGGATGAGTCTATTCAACTCATTCAAGTAAAACATATCAGTTTTAAATCAAATTGCATATGCATAAAATGTTTTTTGTTTCTATTTAATTAGATTTCATATTTTGATTAGATTTCATATTTCTTACCAGATCCAAAGTATCCTCCTCCACCACCAGGTGGACCCCCTGAAGCTCCTCCACCTTGAAAGTAAAGAGATAATGAAATTCTCTGTTCCACTTCATATTAAGTAATTATAAATTATATTATCTGTATTCTTACATTATATACTTGTAAATGTAGCTTTTATTTTAAGGTAAAAAAATATAGAACTTGCTGGTAAAAACAGAGGTACATGTACATGAAGAACAAGAAAGTGTTGGCATTAAAGCTCAATCATGGTGAATTTAAAGACATGGACTTCAAAGATCAAGATGGCAGAAGATAGATACATGGAGAGAAATATTAGACAGCCATTAGCCAATCCAACATCCTTGAAGAGCACAGAGGAGTCTAGATTAGATTTATTAGGTACAGCAATGAGCATTAAAATGACATTTCTTGCATATACATTTATTGTGGACCTTGCTAAACTTGGTAATAACTGATTGTACAAATTACAATTACAAATTTTAGAACTCAACATATTGCTTATTTCTGATTGGAAACATAAAAATATCAAAGACAAGCAACTAACGATGGGAAGATATGTGTATAAAAAATTATAACAATAATATAGCTAGTTTATAGGAGTGTAGACAATTACAGATTATAATTGTTACCGAAGTGACTTAGCTTGCAAGGATTTTATAAATCAAGCATAATTCCTGAAAAACCTTACTAAAATAATTATCATAATTTCTTACCATTTGTATTATTGGAATTCTCACCAACGTCTATTAGATCATTGGTCACAGTCAGCGCTTCACTAGCACCCTAAAAATAAGACATACACTAATTTACACAGATTATACAGTATACACATCTCGTATTTTTGAAACCCTTGCAAAGTAATCAAATTTCTGAACGAATAGTTTAGACTATGGTTGCTTTTTATGAAGTGCAACTTAACTGATTACATTTGCACAAAACAAATAATACATAGCAGCATGTCTTATAACATTGCAAGGAATATACAACACAATGAAGTCAAACAGCAAATAATATTACATTCAACCCTGTCACTGCAACATTTAAAGCAATAAGTAGATTCAGAATTCAATGCAAGATTTGTAGTATTTGGACTCTTTTCTGTTACAGTAGACACATTTATAATTGTTTCTTGCATTAGTTTTTAACTTACAAATGCTTATCATCTCTACATGTATATGTTTTTGAATGGTTAAACATGAAAATAAAACCAGTAAAAGCATAACCAATATGGAGTATACAATAAATGTCATGTTCAAGAACACAACACTTATAGTCTATTAGGGCTTAACATCTCTGTATGTTTTTGAATGGTTAAACATGAAAATAAAACCAGTAAAAGCATAACCAATATGGAGTATACAATAAATGTCATGTTCAAGAACACAACACTTATAGTCTATTAGGGCTTAGAACATTGCTTGAACAAGCATTAACGAACGGCGTACATATACATTGTCAGACTGTAATAATGCTTACAGATAAAACAGATGCATCTGGTTCAAATGGTACATTATAAGCCCTGGCTATCTCGATCATGTAATTTTCAATGAGAATTTTCGGAGGCGGTTGAGTACTCATTTTGATAAGAACCTAAAATCAAAACATCTTCAGCATTATAAAATAACATATATGACCCAGTTTAGGTATATTTACTTCAGCAAGTATAAATATCTGATTACATCATTCTTAATTTTAAAAACATCCATTTTGAATATGCATCAAAGCTTACAAGATATTTATATAATATATAAAATAAGTTATAAAATTTACCGGTAAGCACTTAGGTACATATTAGAAATTTAGTAAGGTTTATAGTTGAAATAACAAACTTCACTATTCATTACATATTAGAATCCTATCAAATTACTAATACATACATGTATATTTATAATTTTTTCAGCACTATATTTTTTTTCTTTGTTTATTAGATAAAGTAACTGTGCTTAATTTTGTTACTTGCTGAGTTGAGAACGATTGAAAGTAGAACTCTCATCCCACCTTTTCGTGAACATTCTCAAAGCCATTCCTCTTGCACATCTCCGCATACTCTTTGCCATACTTGATGGTAAGCTGGTGAGCCACTTCCTTCATCTCTGAGACATCCGACATTAGCCGGGGTGCAGCCCACAGCAGAGTTGCAATGCACTCCTCAAGACCAGGGTCCAACTCTCTAAAATGTTCAATGTATTTACATTTAAATAAGATAAAGGATTTTCCGATAAATCCATTGAAACTCACTGTCTTAATATTTTCGGACATTTTCAATGTCCATGTCCATCTTCCAAGACTTCTCTTTCTGTCAGCCGATGCCAGCATGTGACAGTAAAAGAAGTCAGTCAGGGTTTGCCATCTGGTGACAGAAAGAGAAGTCTCGGAAGATGGACACTGAAAATATCTGAAAATATTAAGACAGTGAGTTTTAATGGATTTATCGCAAAATCAATTATTTTATTCATATGAAAAAATCCAATGAATTTATTTACAAATGTACTTACATTGTATGTCTGAATACTCATCATTGCCAACATTTAAGAAATTCTCACCCAGTTACGGTGTTATAAGGTGTTGTTTACATATACGCATGCACTAGTATCTCTAAAAAGGAAACAGTTATACAATAACTCACTTCATTTTTGTTAGCAATCCAAATCTTGCAAGTAGTAAGTCACATAACATCTCTATGATTTCCATAGCTTCAACCAAATAGTCTTCTCGTACAATATGCTCAACTCTGATTCGAGCACGTTCATCTTTACCAATGGCAATATAGTCTGCTATTTCCTTTCTTGCCTTTAGTGCTAGCTCAGCTGGAATGATCAATAAGTTCATAACAAATTTAATCCAATGATTTGAAAAGTTACCACAGGTGACAAACTAGAGTTGGGGTAGCAAGCCAGGGACAAATAATAGCCGTAAAGGACTCACACACTGACCATTGCAGCTTTACACCATGTTGAAACAGAATTGAAATTTAAGACATGTTGCTATTTTCAACTATCAAACTAAATTTAGGAGAGGTCAGGTTCTAAATGAGTGACCTGTAGAGGGGTAACAAGCCATGGACGGAGTAATAACCATGATGGATTTAATAAACATAGCCCATTTTATTCCATACCAATAATAAATGTGACCATAATTTAACATACCAAATTTGTACAGTGTAAGTGACACAGGATTACCTGTGATAATTTACCAAATTATAGTTTAATACATTGTATGGGTCAAAACATGGATTATTTAGATCCGTGTGGTTTTAGTCTAGCAAGTGGTCATTATTCCTAAATAAAAAACCAAATACAAGCGCTCTAGTTGTAATGGTGTGGCCTATAGAGGCAAATGAAAAACCAAATACAAGCACTCTAGTTGTAATGGTGTGGCCTATAGAGGCAAACAAGCCTAATGGCTAGGGCACATTCTACAGCAAGTTGGGTCTACAGCCAGTCTAAACCAAAACCAAACCAAAAACGCAAGGAGATCGTAACGATCCGTGAGTGTGCAGTGCGGCAAACGTACGTTTTTTCAAGACCGTACGGTGGTCGCATTCTACGACAACCCTACGTCATGGTCTGACCGTAAGGAGGCAGTGCTTAGACCTTGCATTAAACGCAGAGAATTTAACCCCACGTTGTCGGTACAGATACAGTACTCGCGCAGTGCGTTCTCTGTACCATGAACGTACAAATGCCACACTTTAGTAATCTCACCGTGCGTGGAGCATACGTTATACGCGAGTAAAACGCATGTTTGATGCATGTTGATCTTACGGCAACCTCAACAAAACCATTCCCAGTGCCGACGCATTCCTAACGTACGGAGCCCGTGCGTATGTGCCCACAAATGTACTTTTGTCAATGCACGAGGAAAACGTCGTAGATGCCGCAGACCTCAACACGCCTTGTGGCGAACACACGCGCAAGGTGAAATGTGCCCCTCGCTTAATGAATAGATCTAGATGTATGCATTTTTACTAGTATGGGTACACCCAAATGTACACAATTAGATGATTTTGCAATGCAGCGTATTTTACAGAACAGTTTTCAATTAATTGCTTTAGAATGTGATATACGTGACACAGTAGGCTCAAGTATGCAAGCTTCCCTTTCTGTTTTAAAACAACACATAGAACTTTTTAAAAAAATGACACTATAAAGATACACATGTACTGTACATAATATATGAACAGAAATTTTGGGCTCTACTACACAGCTGATTCCTGAGAGCTGATTCCTACTCCTGGTCTCCTTATTTTGGTATTAAATGTATTTTGACATCATGCAGGAACCACCGAGAGATAATAACGCACACGTAATTAACTACGACATACTTTTTTTCTTTTCCAGTAGCTTCAATCTATTAATGCATAGCTTCAGATTTGTTTTGAGCTTTAAGTAATTTGGCGTTTTGCTGCTAAACATCTTCTTAACTAAAAAAGAAAATGTACACATGTAAATGCATCTCATAAAATCTATCATGATTCATGTGGTTTATGTAGACCTATGAGATAGTTCTCATTATTTTGCTAATTAATGTGTATACATACAATAATGTACCAGCCTAATTGTATTACTATTAGGCTAGTGGTTTATGTAGGATGGTTAGATCTTAGCCGTTTAATAAACAGCTCTGATCTCCGTTGCCTGCTATTGATAGCGAAGCTGAATACACAAGGCTCTGTATTACAGGGCTAGGTTAGATCTATACTATACTATAGCTCCTTTACTTTGCTTTAGTAGCTTTACATTTGGATTATCAACTGCTCAACATAGTGAGGGCACGGAAAAAGGTTTCCACCAAGAACATTTTATTAATTATCCTCACCGTATTTTAAAATTATTCAGCTGCTTCTATCATTCTTGAACACAAGTAAATAACTTTTACTAGAGATTCACTGTCAAACGCTTCCTGTTTACTGTTTACATCGTGACGTCATCCACCAAAGAAACCACCTGCTCTGCTTTAATATGTGTAATATTTTAGGGCGATCACAATTCGTATAAATTAGATGCATTTCTTTAATTGTCATTTGAATTAATTTTCATATTATCCCTGAATTTTTTAATTAACAACTAATGGTTTTGTTAAATGTCAGAAATGGCTAAGAAATACAAAAAATAATAATAGATTAATCCCCACATGCATGTGGCTAAAAAATAGTAATTCCCTGGGAAAGTCCTAGTCAAGTGGCTGTCAGTCACTCTTCACCGGTGGAATATTTCTGTCAAAAGTAATGCTACTGGGACAATGTTTGATGATCCTTCATCAGGTAATCTTGTTTACTCTTTCACTGAACCTTTTCTACCTTGTATAGTCTCTTAGTGAAGCATTAACACTTAACACGTGCACGTGAATATGATTATATAATGTTGCGACTGTTGGGAATTTGCCAGAATTTGCAGAAAGACAGTCATAGGCAAGCTAGTGACGAGTGCATTGTGTAATAATCCTTTGGCCCAGACACGACACCAGTGGCACTGCCCGTGGCAAAAGGATTGGTATATTATCTATAAGTAGTATATATAAGCATATGCTTAAGACCGAAACCCCTCATGTTATGTCTGGTTGATGTGCAGAACATTTACAATTAAGACATATATCCTACAAGACAATTTCACACACATCATCATCATCATCATCATCATCATCATCATCATCATCATCATCATCATCATCATCATCATCAAATAGTATTAGTAATACGGCGTTATCTAGGCCTTAAGGGTTTCAGGCTCGTCATCAGTCAGAGTGGCTGTTTCAGCTAGTTTGCATGGCAGTAGTGGCATTTGGCTAGTACTGTACTTGTTCCAGTGTTTATCTCGTCTGTTCTTGAAAGAGTTAAGGGACGGAGCACTGATAACAGATTCTGGTAGCGAGTTCCATTTTGAGGTTACTCGAAGAGAGAAAAAGTTGTGGCGGACTTCTTTTTTCGATGACTGGACTTTCAGCTTTAGTGAATGACCCCTGCGCGACGTGTTTGGATCGAGTTTCAGAAGAGGTGGGATGTCGTATTTTCCGTGGGTCATCTTGTGGCACTCTATCATATCCCCTCTGTCTCTACGGTAGTACAGTGACTGGAGATCCATCGCTTTGAGCCTATCTTCGTAATCCATCTCCCTGAGTTCCGGAACCATCTTCGTCGCTCTGTGTTGGACGTTCTCGAGGAGGGTGGCAGATTTTTGGAACCGTGGGTATGTTATGACGTGGCCATACTCTAGGATTGGACGGACGAGGGATGTGTAGAGTTGCTTCATACTCTCCTTGTCACTGTAAGTGAATGATCTTCTGATCAGTCCCAAGATCCTGTTTGCTTTTCCACATTGGATTTCAACATGACGATCAAACTTCAACTCGTTGTCCACATTCACTCCTATATCTTTATGTAGACTATTACTAGTAGTAGGACTATTCATCTAAACTAATTATCTATAACTACACTACACTACTACTCACATTTTCAACACACTAACGTTAAGAACCCCCCAGTGAATCCATCGGTGCCTTCAATGTGGACGACACCTTCACGGTTACCACAGAATCAGATTGAGGAGTTCTCAACTTACTTGAATTCCCTGAGCCAGAGTATTCAATTCACCATAGAAGGTGAGATTGATCAGAAACTTGCCTTCCTAGACACTCACATTGAGAGGAAACAAGACGGATCCCTGAAGACTAGTGTTTATAGGAAGCCCACACACACTGATCAGTACTTGAACTGGGACTCCAACCATCATCTTGAACACAAACGCTCGGTAGTCCGCACACTCCTAAGAAGAGCCGAACATCTGGTAACCGAGGAGGAAGACCGTGTGAAAGAGGTGAAACATGTGAAACAAGTGCTGAAAGTGAATGGATACAAGCCCTGGGCGTTCAAAGTTCCTTCCAAAAAGAGAACAGAAGAACCGTCTGAAACCAGTGACAATACGGCTAAGAAGTTCCCTGTGAGAATTCCGTATGTGAAAGGCACATCTGAAACTATGCAGAGGATCCTTAAGAAACATGGTGTCCCGTCCTTCCATAAGCCTTTCAACACGCTTAGGAGCCTGCTAGTTAGACCCAAGGACAAAGATGACCCAAAGAAAATGTGTGGAGTGCTGTATGACATCTCATGCCCTTCATGCCATGAATCATACATTGGGGAAACTGGCAGGAATCTGCAAACGAGACTGAAGGAACACCTGGACCCGCACAGTACCCAGTCTGCCATACAGATCCATACAGAGAACACTGGACATCTATTCAGTAGTGAGTCTGCCAGAGTCATAGGCAGAGAAGATCAGCCCTTCCGACGTAAGATCTTGGAAGCCATCAAGATCTACACGCACCGCCCGAAGCTCAACCTCAACCAAGGCAGGAGCATCCCCCGAACCTCCTCCATCTGCTTTCCGCCAGGAACTCCACCTGGCGGAAACCCAGTTCGCGCCATTGTGACGTCATCGTACCAAAACAGTCACTCTGTTGAAGGCACCGCGATGGTCGCCGCAACGTTAGTGTGTTGAAAATGTGAGTAGTAGTGTAGTGTAGTTATAGATAATTAGTTTCTTTCCGGGAATTTGTGACAAACACCTGTTTTTGGTAAGATATTTGCCTCCATGCCTCATTTTATTGTATCTTGCTTACCGGATCACAACTAAGGCATTTGGCAAACTAGGCAATAAATGTGGGCGTCGGATATCTAGTATTTCTTTCAAAACGAATGGTGTTTTTTGCCGAGTGATCAAGTGATGCCTTTCAAAGTCCACAACGATGAAGAAATCAAAGTTTGAACACGTTTTTGGTCCGTAATATTGTAAATAAATATACTAGTATATTATGATCAAATGTATATATTTTCAGTGGCAGGAGCTTGCTTGGCAGAACAGTGAGAGTAGAAGAAAAAATATATTAGTATGAAGTATACAATGTAGATGGTTCATGTTGTGTTTCTTGTGCATCTTCGATACATAGCTGCAATTAGAATTACTACTGATACTACGACATTTTAAATCGCTCGCGGAAACTGTCAAATGAATCACCAATTTCTCGAAATTGTCAAAATTAAACTTGGTGCTGTATGTAGCTTTATTCATAATTGGTGAAAATAAGAAACTAGACAGTCTGAATGTGTACTGTAAATGTGAATTTGTTCTGATGAAAAACGTAAGAACTACCAAGGATTATATTTCACTCTAAACAGAGGAAACCTCTGATGGTTGCAAAATGCACCTCCGGCCCTCAAGAGTACTACACTTATTTTTTTCCATGTCTCCCAAAGGGCTAATGAACCCACAACAGTTGTTGATATGTCAAAATAAAGCTACTTACTTATATTGTTGCATGATAAACAAAAAAAAAAAGAAGCATAATGATGTGATAGAGACTATCGTTTTGAAAGCTATCTATGATTGAGTACAGTAGGTGCAGCGACCACGTTTATCAACATACGTGTGACGTAGTTATCTGAACATGAAGTACGTCATTCGTTCAAAACCTTACCATTTTGATTGAATTTCTGGCTGAATTCTGAGTTGAGTTCATAGCCTACAGACCTTGTGTGTATCGTCTTAACCAACCCAATCGGGGCTTGGGTATTATTTAGTCTGAAACAGAATTAGTTAACAGCAGAGTTGCCAAGTATTCCGAAATTTCGGAATCATTCCGAAATATGAAGCCGATTCCGATCATTCAGATCGGAATTGAGAAATTCAGAAATTCAGGGGAAATGACCAAATATTTTAAAAACTTGTATTTTTTTCTTAAAAGATACCAATGTGTTTGCCTCAGGTTTTTGCTCACATATGGACGCTGCCATTATTGAATGTACTCGATTGAACCACACATCGTGTAAACACGCTTTTAGCGGCGCACAAAAATGCACTCGATTTAAATGACGTATCGTAACAGCGATAGTCTCGGTCAGCGAAGCCCAGTTTGTGCGTGTAATCATTTATGTGGTCGTCAGCCATGATGATTGAGACTGACAGATTTTGCTTGTCGTGAAGTGCACAACGCACGTGCACCACAAGACCTATCAACGATATATGAAGTAAAACTAATCAGAATTATTGAAAATAAATGAATTTTTGTGCTCTCCAGTAACGTAATGTTCCAAAAGTACAGGGACAAGTATTAAAAAAATACAATGATATCACTGCATAGAAAAAGAGTATGCGTCACGTCCGATATTGGATGATTTTAGTATCAAACATAATGATAGATACGACATTGTCATTGTGGAGCATCCAAAGTCAAAAGAATGCATGGATATGGTGAAAATTCGTGGTGCATACACGACATAACATGTCATAAGATGCATTATTATTGTTGTACACGCCTGACCTTCTAAGCTAAGGTAATGCTCATTTGCACATTCCGAGTGCTTTTCCAACTCTACATGCATGGCTATCATTATGGGTGTCAATAGACACTCCACACCACCACCCGACCACCACCCACAGTGCCAACAGCAGGGGGTTTGGGAGGGGTAACCCCCATTTCTTTTTTTTTTGAATGTGAGGCATTATTCTGCAATCCAGTGTATAATTTACAGCAAAACTGGGTACTTGAAAGACTAAAATATATATTTTTTAAATGTCCAACAAGATTCATTTCATCACTTCAAAACTGTGTACTATGTAACATAGTTATTTAAAATAAAATGGTTCAATATAAAGACATCATGTACATTGGTCATTGATTTTTCCTTAATTTGAATGTTTTACGCGAAAAGTAGGATGACCATCGTCCAAACCTTTGTATTTATTTCATTCAAATATGTTGAAAGCAAGTTAATTACACTTTTATGTGCATTTTTACTGTCCATTGACCCTTCTAAACACAGAACAGTGTTATAAAATAGTCTTATTTAAATATAAGTTAAAAATACATATTAAACGTAAGATTCAGAAATTTTGACCCAAATTCAGAAATTTTGGCCTCGGGATTCAGAAATTTCAAAATTTGAGGTTGGCAACTCTGTAACAGATAAATGTCAAGCAAGGATGTTGAAATTGATATGGATCCGACCAATAGAGGTCGGATCAGCACTATAGTCCCCGGTCTCATTAGTCCCCCGTCCCATTAGTCCCCCGTCTCATTGGTACCCAGTCTCATTGGTACCCCTGTCTCATTGGTCCCCCAATCATATATATGCATGTAGAGTTAGTATGTATATAGGGCCGAGTCATTATTTAAGCCGTGGGGGGGTCGGAAAAAACTGGGGGGGTCAGATGTTTGAATTTGAATGTTGTGGGGGGGTCAGAAGTTTGAATTTGAATGTTATGGGGGGGGGTCAGAAGTTTCAAAATGGAAGTTGTGGGGGGGTCAGAAGTTTAAAATGGAAGAATATGGGGGGGGGGGGGGTCAAATATTCTGATTCTTGAAATGTTACTGGCGGGGTCAAATGTCCAAATTTTGTAAATTTACTGAAAGGGGCCGTGGCAAGCGTTTATATTTCTTAATAAGTGTTGGTAGAATGTCCTGATCTTTTTCTTTGGTATGTGATCAATCATTTGGTTGTATAAAATATCTTGTAATTTTGTACCTAGTTTAATATGTCAACTCAACACATTCATATTTGCCAAAATGCTTTTTGACAGAGGATTTTAGTGATTGGATGGAAAACATTTCTTTAAGTATGCCTTCCTCAAGAATTTGTACTGCTTAAAAATATATCAAAGTTAACTTGTCATGATATGAAAGGACTGGTGCTATTAATTGAATTTAGAGTTTTTGATAATACCTCATCGGCTCTTATATTAGAGCAATTATCTGAGCCACTGCAAGCAACTTATGAAATGGAATATGAAACCCTTTATCAAGATTGAATTATATTATGTTTAATTGTCTTTCGACTAACCACTAACTTTTATTTTCGGAAAATGCAATATAAATTCTTTACTTTTTTTCTCAAAATAACAGATTGAAGATTAAATCGCTTTCTCTAAAATCAATTAAATAGCATCAGTCCATTTATATCAAGACAAGTTAATATATACAGTTTGTATTACATTTTGTTCATTGCATTTAATAAACTGGGGAAAAACTAGTTTCATTCATTCATAGTTTCATTCATATAGCTAAATATTTTTGCAAATTTGTACAGCAGATATGACAGTACAATGCTATGCTAATACATACACAGGGCATGTGGAAATGGGGGTGTCATATGCTAGGTAAGATATACTAAAGTGGGGGGGTCGGAAGTTCATATTTCAGGCATATATTTCAATGTTGGGGGGGTCATATGTTTGATTTGTGAACCCGTGGGGGGGTCATATGTTTGATTTACAAACGCATGGGGGGGGGGGTCATATGTTTGATTTGCAAACCTGTGGGGGGGTCAGAAGTTAGAAACACCGATGTCTAGAAAAACTTCCGACCCCCCCAATTCTTAAATAATGACTCGGCGCTAATGTGTCTAACAAAATAGATTGTAATAAAAAAGTCATGAGATCATTCAAATCACTCGGATATGCAACCCAATGGACGTTATCAGGACGGGAAGATTCCAATCGAACGTTGTCATGAAAAAGAACCCGGATTAGGGGTGGTATATTGAAAAAAGTACCCGTATGCAGAGATGTGAACTTAGGGAAATACCCGTAATTTTATATTTTTTGAGGTCTGAAAAATCATTACGTCCGGGCTATAGTTTTATTACGGGATTCCAATAGTTTCATAGAAAATATACACTTTTCCTTGAAATATCGAGTCCGCGGCCGATTTGACAGACAATGACCCAGTTTTGCCGTTCAATGTGACGTCGATTTTATAAAAACGAAAGTAGCTTTGGCTGGATCAACGCGGTTATTAATGGTGCGTGTGGAAAATGAGTTTTCGTGCTGTTATTTTTGCGTTACAAAAATACTTGTATTGTTGGGTGCCGATCAATGCATTTTCAAAAATGGCGACTGGTTTCACAGTTTAGCAAATTTTTACTCAAATTATTTCATTTTACAAGATAAACAGTGATTATCAGCAGTCATAAAATGTATTTGTACCACGGACGTGTGATTTATAATACATGTACTTGGCGGCAGTTATGGCCCAGCTGTGTCAGTGTCAAAGTCTTCTGCTCTTCACAAAAAGATATTGAATCAGAACTTAGTGTACAGACTACAGTGCCAGTGGGATGGGTTTTGGGTTGTTACATGGTGTACATGTAAGTATAGACGTGTATAGATGTTACAGTGGCAGAATAATTAAGCCTTTTAAAATGATAAGAGTGTCAAGACGACCATCACACAGCCATATGCTAAATATATGGGGTAAGTATAAAACCATCAAATACTTAGTCATTTTAATACCCACTATACAAATAGTATTTAAATTAATATTTTCTTATAATTTTATTGTCATTTTAAGTATGTACTAAACCGTAAAACATTAAGATTTTATTAAGATTTTTCTAATTTTTTATTAAGATTTGGATTAAGATTTTATGCGGTGATAGGTTCACATCTCTGCGTAGGAGGCATGGTATATCGTATAATATGCTTCCATATGTTTGAGGCTCTCAACCAATCAGAATACACCATTTAGGGGGGGGGGGTCTCCCATTGGACTGGTATAATGTTAGATATACGGTTAGGATTTCAGGGGGGGATGTACGTGCTGAGGATAATGGCTATAGATGCGTTACAGGACAGAACCCTATCCCCACCCCCTCAAAATGTTTAAAATTCTGAGTGCTCACAGGGTTGTGTAAGGGGTGGGGACATTATTCATCTACCCCATAGACTATCTACTGCAGTTAAAATGATATTTCAAACAATATTGATAAAAAGTATTAAGAATGTACTAGGAATAATAGGTGATCGTGTTGTAGGGTGAGTATTGGAATAAAGAATGATAATTGGCAGAGTAGAGTAATCAAAGAAAATGAAAAGGATGTACAATGACTAAAGCTCTATTCATGCTTTGCCCAAACTTTAGACAAAATCCATGAGAAAGTAATGTATTGTAGAGGCACAGGCCTTCTACACCCCCCCACCCCCACCCCCCGATCTGCCTCTATGTGATATCCATCTCATTTAGATTGCCACATGTGCTTCCGTGGCCACATGGACAGGAAGTTGGACTCGTGACCAGTAAGTCATGGGTTTGATTCCTGGTCTGGTCTGGTGGTGGATGTTGAGCAAACTCATTTAACAGGCTGCAAGGATGCCAATGGCCTGGTGTAAATGTAAATCCCTAGAACACAATAACAATGAATTGCGACTGTAACCATTTACATAGAAATTATGCAGGCTTTTATAGTTTTTTATGCAGGCTCTTTGGTGTAGGTGCAAGTTTGTTAATTTTATACTATTTACGTAGGTGTATATTGGAATTTTCATATGTTGAGGCTAGTGTGAAGCAGCAGCAGGGTGATGTGACTTTAGAACATCCGCAGGACTCTGACAGCTAGATCATAAAAATGCAGCAGCAGCAGCAGCAGCAGCAGCAGCAGCAGCAGCCCGCATTCGGCCCGCTTTTAAAAAGTCCTCACTGTAATATTCTTTATAAAGAGGTAGATTCAATAGATGTACAATGTAGTTCGGAAAGCTGTAAGGCCATATAATATTGGGCAGGTAAAACTTGAAGTTGGCCTGCCTAAAGAGCACAAATTTTTCTACCCAAGGACATGTATCCGCAAAGTGGGGGAAGACTTTGCTAAACACTTCAGAAGCATTTGACCTCCACTTATAAACCCTTTGGACACCAGTCTAAGATAATCAAACATTATGATTAACATCCTTCTAAAGAAAGATTTTCCTTAGAATACAAGGCATGCTATCCATGCACTCCATGGATTGAGTAGTTGTAGATGCTAACACACAATCACTTTGAGGTAGAATGTAGCCTACTCATCTTTAGGTCAAGGCTATGATAGAACAGCCAACATTTAGGAATGCCATTGACCACAGCTTATTATCAAATTACCAGTTTGTTCACTAATATTGGACTCAAGGTTGTAGGGCTTGGCACTAATATTTTTTCTTACTTGCTTTGCAGGGCACATGGTATGTGAAATCCAGTAGCCCTGATCTCTTTAGTCATTTTCGGACACACAAATCTATCATTTGATGTACCCTGATTGAAGTTTCATGCAACTTGGACAGTAGTTACTGTCAAGGCCTAGGTTTATCACATACAGTTATAGAACATGTAACGTGTATGATTTGGCACTTACTCAATCTAGAATATAAATAACAGATGAATTGTTGTATTGATCATTGTGTTGTCTGCACAATTCTCATTATTTGGAACGAAATGATAAAAAAAACACTATTGCTAGTGTCAAAGAACCAAAGTATCATGCATTGTATCATGCAGTCTGTGCTAGTATTAGTTGCGTGAGAAAGGTAATGTTAATCACATCAATTTGAAATTTCAGAATAGAATTATGGTAAATATATATATATCTTTCAATGTGCTGTGATGACAAATTATTTCATAATTATCTAGATGGTTGTATAGCTGATAGAGCCTTTATTTTTCATGCTCAGTCACCATTAGAATTACTAGGGCACGAGTTTTTGACAGTCTAAACCTATCAAATGTACATCTTGATATTTAAAGACAATGCATGTTACATTGTATCATTTATTTGTAGACCAGAGAGTGGTGGCTGTGTGGGCAGCAAGTGAAACACCTTTACCTTTGGTAATAATCAGCCGGAGCCATAGAAAGTTAGTAACAATTTCACAAAACAGATAAAAGTACAAATGTTATTGAAATGTACATTGTCATGATAGTGCTTGTCCAGTTTCTGCAAGTCATGCATGTATTGATCAACGTTTTTGCTTTTTCAGATTCAGCAAATCATCATATTTGGACTTCTGCCAATAAATGATCATTCTGATTCAGCCTCTTTTAAATAAATTCATAATAGATCCAGATATATGTACAATCTACATAATATTATTTACCATGGTGATATAAAGATTAACAATTGTAATGATACCTAACTCAGTGACTGAAGATTTCCACTGAGCCTTTGAGAAGAAGATCATTCTTTCCTTGGCAACTCCTTTCCACAATAGCTGTTATGACATGGTACAAATGGTTTTCTATACATTAAAAAGAAATGACCGTTTAAAATTATTAGATCGTTGATTTTCTCTTCTATAAAGAATACTGATAGTAAAGATTATCACGTGTATGTGAGGAAGTAAAGTTCAATGGACGCAGCAAAGACATGAATCAAAAGTCAGAGAAAATGACCCTAGATTATGAATTTCAATAACATCGAGCGACATACACGTACATGCAGCTGCAACAGTCCAAATTTGGTAACAAACATTTAGTCTAATAAATTCAATGAGCAGTTGAATATTATTATCTTTGCTGAGCGTCATAATTTTCAATTTGATGTTTCAAAAGTGGCAAGCTTTACTTGAACTATTTTTCATACATGTATCAAAACTGTTTTCTATTCATCTATTGACATACCCAGTAATATGAGACAGGATGTGTGCAAGATATGGAATATTAGCTATACTAGTATTCTAAAATTGGGGAAGAATTGATTTATCTCTCAGCTCAGATATTGGATGGAGATTTTGTGTTGAATGGAAGTACATGTACATGTATCTGACAAGCTCTCCAGTGGTGATAAAGTTTACCCATAGCTTTTTATTTGATACGGCCTCACACATGACTCTTATAATATCCTTGATTGAAGTGCAGAATTCAAGATGGTTAAAAGTCTAAGTCACTATACACGGTACATACTAATATACCAACAAACCTTACATTAGTCATGGATGCTATTGGACTACAAATATGAATACATGAAAAGTGTGCTTTAAGAGCATACATGTGTCAGTTGAAGCTTAGGACTCATGAAACTCATGGATTCATAGGAGGTTGTTTATGTTTGGATGAAATGGTTTCTAGTTTAAGACAAAAGGGACAAGCTCTGTGACCAATGAACAAGACATGTTATCATCTAATGTGATCAGTAGTCAAAATAGGCTTGATTCTCTAATAGCAAGCAAAGAATGTCAAAACTGCATTTAAAAAATAGAAAATAATACTGCAAGATGCCACCAATTAATGAACAGAGTTCAAAACCCAGAGTCATTGCAAAGGGTGATACAATGGAGAGGCCTCGATCTGGTCCTACGGATCGTGTAACAAGTCTGCGCCGCCGAAATCCACGGACAATGTCTGAGACTCGTTTAGTGGGGTCAGGATCAAGTAGTTGGCGGGGGAGCATGAGTGGCTGGAGAAAGGGCAGTCCCATAGAGTACACGGATGTGGTCATCATCGGTAAGCTCAACTTTCAATATATTCAAATTCACTTTAATTTTGATTATTTGTGGGCATGGAGAGATTTTTTTCGAGATGATGTTTATATTCACGCAACATATGTAAAAGGAAACAATGTCTTACAGCAAGCTACAATGCTGCATGCATCACATAAACATTGCATCATCTGCAAACTCTAGATTTTTCTGTATTGATGTCTGCAGTTGGTTTGATGACATTGAAAACCTTAGAAAATAACGGTGTTTTTTCACGACTTGAACATGTGCACTGGGCATGTTTGTCACCAATCAAGGCACAAGGCATTTGACATATGCAAACTTAGCTATTATAAAATACATCGTCAAAATAGTAACATGTTGCATTGCATGCAAAATAAAGAAAACTCATTATATTGTCTAAAGCAAAGTGTCATACTTAATTGTTGAAATTGTTGATAAAGACAATGTGATTTATTTGGCTTGATAGAACTGACAACTGAGACTGACCACTAGATGATGCTGTTAATTCTTACAGGGTGTCCCCCAACCCAAAAAAGAGATGCTGGTATCCTATAGGTCCAAAAATGTGTTAAGTAACATCATGATAATGTATGTTAGCGTTTTCATAATCAACTGACCAAATTTAAAGTGTTTCAACCATGAAACCTTTGACAGTTTAAATTGATACCAATGTTGAAGATGATTCCATTATCATCTTGCATACCGTATATTACTGGCAGCATAGATGAGCTATTGCATGTTAAAGATAAGATAATTTATAAATCTGTAAATAGTATTACAATGTATTTGACGGTTACATGTAGCATGTTTAGAGTAATTTTGTGACATAAGATCGTCAAACTTGTATGAATTTTATTGCAATTTATTGTAAAGCAAACTATCCTTGATTTTTTTTCTGATTGTAAAATTTGTACTTGATCCGGTTTGCCATGACTAGAGTTTCCAAGTGAAAAATCGCCTTTTTGTGCAATCAATTATTTATTTTCCAAGGTCACTAACCCGGGTTATCAAATAATTCAAACTTGTCAGTAACCGTCTGCAAAATATTATCACAGGCGTTAAAATATCGAAGTTGTCATTTGACAAGTGCAAAAAGGCGATTGCCGAATGAAGATTACTGCATTGCTTATAAAATAATGTTACCTCTTTCATCAGGATGCGTTTCTACTTACTTTATAGTAAGGTAGCCAAGAAGGGTATTTTCACTGAACCATCTTTTGTGAGTATAAGAATTTTTCTCACCGGATTTTGGTAAAGGGGTACTTCAGAATGAATTTTAGCCCTGATAACATTTTGATATCCCCCAGCGTTTTGAGAAATCCAAGATTGGCGCCGGTGGGGGGGTCGAAATCTTATATTGTACATATCTCTTTTGATATTTGTGATAGAGCCATGATTTTGGTGTCTTGGGGTAGGTGTTCATGGTCATAGAATCCAAATATGGCCGTTGGAACAATATTGACCA
>CM032661.1:26734191-26789191 GCA_019095985.1 Streblospio benedicti
TAAAATATGGCACAGTTAAGTTTTTCAATTTCAACCATCTAAATCCATAATCATTAGAAAATTGTCAATCAAACTAATCTTTTTTTCTGCTTCCTGCATGTCAGAAACATTTTGGACAGAATTTGCTATATGATATTGTATGTCATCAATGACCGGAATGGTATCTGTCTCATGGCGATCTTGCACACATTTTGCATCTTCTTTGACAAATTGAACAAATTCTGGGATTTCCAGTATCTGGAAAATGAAATAGAAATATGTAAAACATGTATGTTTTATTTGATGACAAACACCTACGCTATAATCTACAAGGGGATGATTAAAATTTTTAGAAAATTAGCTTTATATACACCAGAATATCCTTCCTATTCTCTCACTGAACGAACCGTCGATTAAAAGATGATATGTATCTATGCTAAAATAGAAACAGTAGGTGATATATATGGTGCTGGTCAATGACTGGGTACAAATTAGCCCATGATCTTTTGAATATATATAATTATAAAATGATAAAAAAGTTACATCATTTATTTGCTACATTTATTGACTGTTCAGTTTCATATGGTTTGTTATCCAACAGGACTCATCAGAATAAATATAAATACATAAATGATTACGGATACATTACGTACTCATTTATATAATTATATATGCTTACCTTTTCAATATTCACAGCCATGAATTCCTTACAGAGATCCTGCAATCTTGGTAGACTGAAAAGTTCTGCCATCTTTAGATTTGCAGTTACATTCTCAGCATCCAAGTGCTGTGCAATGGTTTTTCCACACTGTCTTTTCAAATCAGGTAGAAGAAACATGTCTGCTGCAACAAGCACATCATACACATTATGTTCATTCAAATCTTGGCAACTATCTTGATATAGGTAATAAAGAACTTGTACGAAGACGTCCACACTAATATCATTGAGTTCAAGTACAGGAATATGTTTTATATAGAGAGTTATTTCTCCAAAGTGGTTTTCTGTAAGCACTTTAAAGTAGTCACTACGTCCGCAGAAAAACAACTTGTGACAATAAAAGAGTCTGTCATTTACATCAAATATCACGTCGGCAGATGTGTCAATCTTTTCTGGTGCAAATGGTAATTCGATTAGGCTGTTCACCTGTTGAGGTAAACAATTATCAGCTAGGAACCCGAGATCGTTCTTGAGGTTTTCATCATTTTCGATATTGTCAACTAGACTGAGAATTGTTATGCGTACTCCTGGCTTTGAAGCCTCCATAAATGAGACTGCTCTTTTCAACCTGTCATCCAATTTTTCAATCAGTTCATGCATCCTGCATTGTCTTGCAAGCATGATGACTGCATCTACATTCTCTATCTGTACATCCATTTGTCCAGTGTACAAATATTTAAGAATAAGACGAAAAGCCCATGGTAAAACAAACTTCTTGTTAAGTTCAATGCAATCTTTCTCCTTCCATTTGGTGCAAAACATGTCCATGAAGTATTCACTTCTTGCCATGAGGACGCACCTGTGAGCATGGATCATCTCAGATTGCACTTCAAATTTCACATCACCATAAATGCCACGGTCCAGTGCATGCCTCAAGAACTCATTGTAAACATCCCTCCTCATGATGTTAGTTGTGATTTGCTTGTAGTTCTGAAGCAACTTTTTAATATTGTCTGTTAGTGCTCCATATAAACAGCGCTCGCCATCAAATGTGTTAGCATCACACCTTGCGCCTATAGAAAAAATAGTTCAAATTTATTGTACATAGATATACATTCTCAAATGATGCATTTTTAAAATACTCACAAATATTATATATTCATCAACTTTACAAAGAATTAGTAACTAGGTGTGCAACAAAATGAAAATTCATAGACTTCTGATGAATTTGGAATGATGAAGTGAAATATAAGCTTTACCATTTTGAAGCAGGTATCTGACAACCTCTTCATGACCACAGAGACAAGCATAATATAGTGGAGAACTGTCCCATTCGTCTCGTATATTCAGATCCACATCTTTCCTCTCAACTAAGCACTGAATTCTGTCATAATCCCCATTTTTGCAAGACCTAAACAATTCATAAACATCCATTGCTTCATAAATGTGTTAAAAATACCGTTTGCAGAATAATATTTTGTTCAAGATCAACTGGATATAGATTTCTTCATGTACTTGGCAATGCACACCTATTATAGATAGTGAATTGGGATCTAGTGTATTGATATTTATAACTGGAAAAGCCTCAAAGACCTGGATGGCCTCATATGGCTCACTAGATTATGGAAATTTGGCTGACTGGTAGCTTTTTGGATGTGGAACAAACCATTTATTATTGTGTTTTTTTAAGTTAAAATGAAATGTTTCAATGGTCAAATCAATTTGTGATTGATATTTTCAAATGTGCTTTATCATTTGTAGATTTTCACATACACTGTGTTATTGTTTGTGTTTAGACTAATGTACATGAATATGTTTCTCTTGATATTTTCATGCTATTTCAGTGTTGAAAACATTTAGATTTTTTTATTTTCTTATTTGAACATTCCAAATGGGTTTATAAACAAGAATCGTGAATATTTATCTTTATTTTCTTGTTTTCTGTTCTATTTCTGCTGCTTTATAATCAAAAATAAAATCTAATTCATGTTGGTCCAAATTTATTTATACATGTTTACACATGCTGCATACCATGTGTCACAGATCTTATTTATCTTTATAATTTTGTACATTCTTGTGTGCACACAAGAATATACAAAGTTATAAAGATGCGACAATGTGCTATATTCCAGATAAACTATATATTGAAAGTAACATTTGTCAGCTAATAAATAAAATAAAGTGTAATGCAATAGTTGATCAAATATCGATCTTATATTTGATCCAATCTATTAAATGATCATATGTCGCATTTTGTTATACTATTGGTGTTATTGTTATACTATTGGTTTTGTTACCAACTGTCATATCAACATACCTCTGTGGTGCTTATGGCTTATGGTGACAAAAAGATACCCATGATACATATTTGAATTGAGTTTGTCTGTCATAAGCACCACATTCTAGGTAATTTACAGCAATAAGTAATTAATGAAGAGACCATTTCAGAATTTATGTCTGACATTGTCATGAAAGTTAGTTTGTGATTTATACCTGATCTTCTATATATATATATATATATATATATATATATATATATATATATATATATATATATATATATATATATATATATATATATTTATTCTTTATATATATATATATATATATATATATATATATATATATATACGTAGTGTTTTTTTATCTGAACTACCTCATAAGAGAGTGCTCAACTAAGGCGGAGCAAATTATATATTCGCTCAACTGAAAGCAACTTTTAACCCCTTGCCGGTCGGAAAGGCATTTATGCCTTAATGCATGCCGAAAAATGAGCCTAAAACATAGCTTCTTCTAACTCTCGTAACTATCAAAGTTTGTCACATGCATCATACAAGGCCCAACAACTCAAAATCGCCAACTCCATTCATTAGTCTTCACAATATTTCGATATAAATCCACTTTTGTAGCAAATAACACAATAAATTTAAAGAAGACATACTTATAGGCTTTTTCACCCATTTTCGAACCCTACTTTGCCCTCGAAATATAATAATATTTAGTTGTAAACTCCCATCGGTCTTAGTATCAAACAATCGGCCGTCCATTTTGCTATCTGTTTATAAACATCTCATTAGCATGCGGTGAACCCTGACCTCACAAAAAGAATTTATTCCTTCATTATATTTCATGTGTTTACGCCCATTTCTGAGGCTGTAGCCTCTGCCAACAGCGTTTAACAAGCATAGCAGCATTGCAAAACACGCATGCTGGGGCAAGGCTACTGTTTCAGCCAATCACAAGCGTTTCCGAAGATGAAATTGACAGCTAACATGGTGGTAAGCATAGACTGAAAATATTTCTCTGTAAAATGTCGATTTTAACAATAATGATGAAATGGAAGCACTTATAAAATCCACCATTGTTTGGCGGATACGATGTCGAAGCATCGTCATCTTTCTCTGGCGCATGTCTAGCCTGTGCATTATGTCACAGCGGGAGATTTAAAACAACGTCAAGTGCGACACGCAAAATTAGCAAGCCGGTAAGAAGCATCAAGAAAATCCTTAGTTTTGTGAATCAAAATTGGTTCTGATAATAATTTCTTTTGTTCCATAACGTCTAGCATGCCTTTCTGCGTTGATGGATAGGTTACATGTCACAAAACGCCTTGCTTTCATGCCATAACATCGGATCACCTCGGCTGTCAAATGACACTGTTTTGAATCGAGATAAAAACATCGGATGGCTTCGATGGCCATTTCATTAAAAATGCAAAATATTATGAGCTTAAGTGTGAAAAATAAGAATCTGCAACGTTGTTTTCATATCTCCTGTGTAAATATAATACTATTTGGACTCTTCAGTAAACCTGCAGAATTCGTATTTGCGACAATAAAATCTTAAAATCAATGACTTTGTGTGATGTGAATGTATCGCCACACGTCCAAAATAATGTTACAGTCAAAGAGTTAATGTTGTCTCTTAGTGTCCATAAAACAGCGCTCGCCATCAAATGTGTTAGCATCACACCTTGCGCCTATAAAAAAATTAGTTCAAATTTATTGTACATAGATATACATTCTGAAATGATGCATTATATATATATATAAAGAACGAAACAACAAACAAACTATTAATTGCGTATTCTTAAATCCAGAAGGATCATAAATCATAAATTCTTCATGTATGGACAAAATTGAAAACAAAATAAAACGAATGGATGTGTAGAGACCTAACCACATTTATTATAAGTGAACATATAACATTTATGTACCAGTATACGCTATGCTATCAATTGTATCTACCACGGTTACTTTTGAGGTTCATGTATCACATACACAATTGTTATAAGTATTGCAGATTAGACACAATCAAAACATATATTTGTATGCTTTTATCTATATCTACACGTATCTGTAAAATGTTCTACGAAATTATATTTTGTAAAACAATGACATTTTGTAACCTACAATGTAGCTTGATTGCATAACACTGTATTAGGCAATAAATAATTGAGTACAGGTGAATGTTGTCAATAACTTGATAGAAAGCTAAATGCAGCAAATACTTGAAGTTGAGCGTTCTTTGACATGTGGCACATCATAAAATGAGCATGCATTTAGTATATGTAAAATGTCCATAAAATTGCAAATACGAGAACATGCATGTTAAAGAATTAAGTGTAACCCATACACAAATGTACTGATCAAGCCTAAAGAGAAAACCAAAATATTTAAAGCTATGCAGCGATGAATTTTAAAGCTGAGTGTGTGTTACTCAAGAAAGTTCAAGATACATGTATTGCATTTTCTCTGTGTTTTTTTCAGATCAATCACAAGGTACTTGGCAAGTACCCGCCAGGTGGTGCATGGCAAATGATGGAGGGAGAGATGCAGACACTGAGCCTTGGCAACTGGATGCAGCTCCCGAACTTGCCTTTCAAGGAGTGGCTCCTCAAACACAGGTAGTGATTATACATTCCATGACTCATGGTAAATACTACCTGAGAGATTGACTGTCTGCTAGTGATGGAGCGATCGATCATAATATCGCTCATCGCATCATTCTATGACAGAGTCAGAATCGATCGGACCGGTCATGATTTGATCGATAAATTGCCAAACATAATGACTATAGCAATTTTTCACACAAGTTACAATACGTAGATATTTAGTAATTTGCCTGTTAATATTTCATTTCAAACCCGGATGTTGATGTTGTTTCTCACAATGTAGTTTTCGCACGGAGCATTTTGTTTTTTTTGACTGTGTAGAGAACAGAACACAACATTGAAAAAAGATAAGTGAAACCGCTATTTTTTCTTCCGATCTTTGTTTGTATTTCATGTATTTCTTTAAAACAAATTCAAGGATTATCGATCTGAATCAGTAATCGATCGGTCAACCATGTAAAAAATCGATTATGCAAAGAGCATCCGATTCCCATCACTACTGTCTGCTTGTCCACTATCATTGTAATGATAGTGTTATTCTTTGTTAGAGTAACAATCAGAGTCGCTTCTGTTAATCAATAATTTTGTGAACTCTCTTTATCTTTTCTTAATAATCATTTTATATGAACAATATTGATCATCCATTTTTGCATACTGATATTATAAATTTGTAGACTAACTTTGAAACTTATTTCTAAATTAATCAGGTTTTGTGTAAAGAAGATAATATTGATTTGCATTAAATTATATTTCCATAAAACATGTTGCATGTCAACAATCATAATTTTCTTAATTTTGAATTTTAATCAATTTTGCCCTTACTGATATACAACTATTCATCGTACACATGCCAATAAGGCAATTCTGAAGAATATTTTGCTACATATACACGAGTATTGCGATTTCAGACTGTCTGATGGTGCCTCTAGTAGCTGCCCCCAGAATCGTGCGACGATGCAAGATGTGCGAGCGTACTATGAGGATTTCGTGGTCCAGCACAAACTGGATAAGTACCAGCTGCCGCACCACACCGTGACCAGCGTGGAAAGGATCCTCGATGTGTGTCACTCTGTGGATGACGAGAGTGGAGAGCAAAATCCCTGCAGGTGTGTATACAAATTTTGATTCTTGTTTGTTTTTTGCTTTAGAAATAGTGAAATGATGGACTATGTAGAAAATATGATCATACTTTTTTCTAATGACATACGTCACTACCAGTTGTTATTGCAAAATTTCTGATGATGCATAAATATGGTAGCCATAGAATTAATAACTGACCAAAAACCAACTCAGGAGGATGATTGATATTGACTAGTCAGCTATCGGTATTCAAGGTATAATCTGATGGATTATGAATTATGTTATTATCATTTGGGTGACAACCCCCAACAAGTAATGATTGTCATTGATGAATGACTTGTACCATGTTGTATCATGTATGACAATTGCAGTATGTTATATTAATCATATATGATAAATTTAAGTCAACATATATGAAAATATTTCATATGCAATTATATTTGAGATACAATATACAATACACAATATCAAAAGATTATAAAGTGATCATAGTTCATATGACTGCAACTTTTATGGTCAGTTCCCTGCTGCTCATGTAATCATCTTTAAATAGTATTTTCCTTCATATCTACATTCTCTAATGATAATTAATTTTCTTACCAATATATTTTAGTGAATCCTTAGTTTACTAGACACGAATACCATTTGTTTGTTGTGTTCTCATAGATAAGCATTGAATTTATAAATCCACAATGTGACATCCTCTCATGATATACACTAGAAGCTTGTTATCTTGCTTGAATTTTCTCATATCTCAATATTGCATTGTAGTTTCAATCTCCTTCAACTACATTCTGAACAGATATATTAGTTATCAATTATCTCAATTATCTCAATTATTGGTGATCTCTAGCATTTTACTGCTCTCATACAGATCTGAGATACCGAGTTTTTACTGTATTAAGATTGTATATTACGTAACCATTTTTCATTCAACATTTTAACACCTTATTTACTGGTAAACAATGCAAACAATACTAAAACAGCATTGAAAACTATGCTTCTGTCTTTCCAGTGGAAATCATGAGGGCAAGTTCACATGGGAAATCAGAGGCTACCAGTCAGACACAGACGACGCTGGGGAAGTGGTGTTCAGCGATTTTTGCTATAGAGCGCCTTCTGTTGTCCTAGCAACAGGCACATACGATTTGCCAAACCAACTGGGCGTCCCTGGGGAACACTTACCTTGTGTTATGCATTCCATGCCAGAGTTTGAGCGTGCTATTCAGGTACGTTGAGGAAATATATGAGAGCCATGTGTTGCACAAACTCCTCCTCTTTTGCTTTGCATGATCTCTTTTTTGTGCTGAAAGGGATTAGTTACATTGAAGAAATTCTAGCAGATTAAAATGTGTGTACATGTACATATGTATATGGAGGACTGTTTTTGTTTGTCAAGTTCCTGTTACAAAATATTACAAAATGGTCATGTAATGGGAGAAACAATCTGCAATTAGTAGCATGGCAGTGTCATAAATGTACATTTATGTAACATCTTCAATTATATCATTGCCATGTGTCGCTCCTGTACTATATGAGTGGTCACATTCACTCAAGTGTACGATGTCTTCAAGCTGGTACAAAATTCTTTGTGAATCCCAGAATGCATTTAAGCTATACAAAAAAGTTTAAACCACTTTATAATTATGATCATCTTGAGTGTAAATGACTCTAGATCACTCTACCAAATGTAAGATTCATTATGTGACTAAACGTATATGATATCTTTCATGGTTCTCCAGAGTGTTGATAAGGTTTATCACAAAAAAAAAACACTTTTGAACTTCTAGTATAAAAAGTTCTTGGAGCTGCTCATACCATATTATATTAAAACAGAACAAATTATGAAGTCCAAACGGTAGAAAATTTTATTGAAATAAAAAAATTTCGCATCTTCAATGCTTTATCAAGTGAAAAATGTTATTTTATTATTATTATTTATTATTAAATAAATGAAATTTAGTGCCTTTTGGACTTCATAATTTGTTCTGTTACAATTTATTATTGAAGACCCTACTAATACCCTACTACCCTGGCAAATTAGCTCAATCCCCTGGAAAAATGACACATTTTATGTCAAAATACCCATGAAAAACCAAGGAAAAAATAAGCAGTTGAGAGTGTGCTAACCCCGGTTTTATTCTCACAGGTACTTTTTTCAGGATGAAGAAATCACATCAGATTCTGATCCGGTTCTAGTCATCGGTGCTGGTCTGAGTGCAGCAGATGCAATTTTGATTGCTCAGTCATTCTCCATTCCTGTGATTCATGTATTCCGACGAGATGTAGAAGATCCCAACATTGTTTTACGCAAACTTCCACCAAAACTTTACCCAGAATATCATCAGGTAAATAAAATCATCTCATACGGTAGGGTATATTTACAATTTTTTATCATGAATTTCTGGTTGAAGTCACTTTTTATCAATAAACGTTGGAAAGGCAAAACAGCTCATTAGAAGTGACAATCTTGATAAAATTGGCCAAACAAATTTGTCCATGATCACTGGCCTTCATTGTTTTCCTCTATGGATAATACTTTTTGCAGGTTCACCAGATGATGAAAGACTCCAGTGAGACGGGAGAGAAAAACTATCGAAGCTATCCCATGCATTCTGTTGTGGAGTTCAAAGATGGAGGGAAAGTGATCATTCGCTCAGCCCAGGGTGGGGGAGACTCCCTCATACAGGTAGTTCAATATGAAATTGAAGTTTTGTTCGTCAATATCCGTCATTTAGTTGAATTAGTTCATCACATCTTTTGGATGCAAGGCTAAACTAATATTGTAGATGAGTGTGACATGAATAATTTTGCCCTCTGATTTTAGGCCTTCTTACATCCATCTTGTTTTTTACTTTGTACAATTAAAAGCCTGTGAAAGAAATGAAGTATTCATTAGAAGAAACTAACCTGTAGACTTTTTGTCTTTCAGGTGTCACGGTCACTGGTGTTGATTGGCTCTCGACCAGACCTCTCATTCCTGCCCAAGGACGGTACTAACCTTGGGTCACTGCCTGGCTGCACCATCGACAGCAAGCACAACCCAATCGAGGTTGATCCATACACATACCAGTCCTATGCAGCACCAGGACTCTATGCCATGGGGCCACTTGTTGGTGATAATTTTGTCAGGTTGGTTACTATTGTATTGAGGTTTCATTTGTCTTGAAGTATTCTTAGTAGAGAAATCGTCATGACATAGATTTTGAAGCTAATGTAAAAATCTTTGTGATATTTTTGTCTTATTCTGTATTGTTTGGAGACTGTTAGTGAATGATTTAAAAATTTGAAATTTAAAATTTATTTATTTTATTTAAAACCATATCCCCTTTTTGACACTTAAGTGTCCTCTTCAGGGAAATATCAAATACAACTACAAAATAATAAAATATTAGCAATCTTTTATTTTCGTTTATATTCTAGATTTTGTTTATATTTTATTATTTTGTCGTATTTGATAATTCCCTGAAGAGGACACTTAAGTGTCGAAACATAGGATATCGTTTTAAATAAAATAGATAAATTTTTAATTTCCAATTTCTAAATTATTCACTAATAGCCTCCAAACAATACAGAGTAAGACAAAGATATCAAAATGAGACCATCTGTAATGTCCAAAATAAAGCAACTTGCAAATTAATGTAAAAACCTTTCAAGCTCTTTAAGATTAGAGATTAAATATTTGTAAGATCTACTTGCAATCTTGGCTTCTGACTATTACAGCTGTAATATTTAGAATTTTTAACAATGTAATTTGTCAATGTATATTTGATGATTTGAAGTTCTTATTATTATGACTACTGCTTTTTCTAATGATTACAATAACTTTTTATTGATATTGTTTTAATCATGAAATATGACAAATTACCATTTGCATTTCATGTGAATCAGATTCCTGAGAGGTGGTGCGCTTGGAATTACAGCACATATTTGGCACAAAAAAGAGGGTAAACTGTAATAGAATAGACAGATCTGCTATAACTATTGCACTACAAAGCTCACAGTACCAGAAATCTGTAAAAAGATGGTCCTTCATAACAAGAAGTAAATCCAGGTGTTTTTCTGGTTTTATTTTGTGCTACTTGTATTAGAATCCAGGATAAAATTTTGACAGAAACTTTTTCAATGCCTCTGTGTTGAGTAGTGAATGTATTGTGCAAAGTGTGTTATGAAAGGAATCCATTTTGTGAATTGAAAAACGAGTCCTGGAATTTTTTAACAAGAGACAGACTTATTAAGCATGAACTTCTTTTGAAAGAAAAGTGAGGAATGTGAGGAAAAATATATTTATCGCTTATCACATGTGAATAATATCACATCTGAGCTTGAACTATGGATAATCTGGTTTGCAACTTTGTCAAACATTACATTTGTAATTAATACCATCAATTTAGATACCTTGATTGACATAATCTGCATTATCACTGCGATGAAGTAATGACTGTAATTGTGTTACTATCCTTGTTTTTCAAACATATAAACAAAAATGGTGAATAAAATACAGCACAATTTTATTCTGGCTGTTCATACATGTAAACACAGTCATTAAGTTGTCAGGTGTTATTTTAAGTGGATATGCTATATCTGGATACAGACAATGTGATCTAATAATGGATTTCATTTTTCTAGAATATTTACTTTCCACCTGCTCATAAATGTGTCCACATTTCTATTAATCAAAGTTGCAAATTTAGGCAGGTGAGACAGAAAAATGAAGTCCTTAAAACAGCCAAATTAACCATTATAATATACAAATTTTTGTGGATTGACAACACTCTAAATTTTTCCTGTATTTGGAGAAGCATTAAGTGAAATTGAAAAGGAAGTGTATTTTATAGCTTCAAAATGTTAACAATGGATAATAATTATTGTCCTGACTGATTTGAGTCCATTCCTTAGACACTTATTCTGAAAATTATTGGAAATGATTTAAAGTAAAATGTCGCACCTACATGTATACAAAATAATTTGTGTGTCTAAGCAACCTCAAAAGATATGCAAACTTTCAGAAATTGCAGCATTTTCAAACATTAAATTTTCAAATATACTCATTTTGATCACAGAAAGCCAAATTAAAATGTAAGAGCAATTTCCATAATTGGGACACCCACTGGCCTAAATCAGTGAAGGAAAACTTCTTGTATTTTCAAACTTCTCTTTTTTAGCATATATCATTTTCTTGTATTGGTTCATGTACATTGTATCCAAATGCTTTTGAGATTATGCAACACCATTAATGCTTAAGCAATGATTGGATGTGAAATCTTGACCTAATATAGGGATTGTTTATAGGTATCCAAAAGCATTAACACAGCTGTTTCAATCATTGTCCATATACCTTTTACCAAAATGTCTTTTTTTACAAAGTTAAAGTCTGAAAATGTTGAAAATTTCTGTAAGTGCGCATCTTTCCAAGTTACATTTATATAGAAACACTAAACTTTACATGTAGGTGCAGCATTTTAGTGTGAATCATTTCCAATAATTTTCACAGTGTGACAAAGAAAAAAATGTTACCGGCCAAAAAGTAGAAGAATAAAATTATTGTCAGGACAATAGACATTTGAATATGTGTAAATTACGTTACAAAATCTTGTTTTGTTGAACATTAACCATATAAAATCAACACGAGATTTGTTTCCTGCTTTGATGGCTATTAAAATTTGTTCACAAATTTTGTGAAATTTATTGAATGTTATAACATTTTATAAATTTTGAAATCATTTAATCTGCTATGATTTGATCTTGTCATGACCATATTTTATGGTATGATTTTGTAATAATTCTTAAACTATTCTTTGCTTTTTTCCATTTTGTATTATACATTAACATAAGTGAAGCATTGAAGAATTGAAGAATTAGATTTCTATGATATTCATAGCTGGTAATGAGAATTTGCATTGTTTCAATTGTAATTATTCATATGAGGCAGTGGTACATGTAAAATGTGGTATGTTGGTTAGTTTTTTGTCAAGTGCCTTCCCAAAAATGTTAGTAGTATATGTCATAGCTATCATAGGAAACTCCAGCAGTCCAATTAAGAAATTTTGTAACTATGTTCATGATGAATTGCCTGAAATGAGAGTTATTTAGTAATGCCAGGTTAATGGTGCATTAATATAGTTAGTGGTAGGGGTTAAATTATTCTCCTAAAGAAAATCTAGGTATTTGGTTATTTAGTTTTCCAATTACATGTCTTATCCTCCCCCACAATCTAGGGCCCATAACTGCGTACATACATTATATTGAATTATAAAGCTTGATTTTCTTTTCTAATGTACATGTATTCACGACCAGTGATTTATGCACAATTCTTTACTTTTCTTTTATCTGTAATTTCAATCTAGCATTCCAAATTATGTTAGCATTCTATTAATATTCCTATTTAGCCTTATAACGATTAGCCTTTCATTTTATGTACCTGTAAAATAGTGGTTGAGCCTTTTCTGTTTTGAAATAAGCTATATCTCTGTGGATGTGCATAACGTTTGGTTATTTTTTTCCAACGTGGTAATGCATTCTCATTTTCTTACATATTTTTAAGGAAGCAGTTGATGCACATGAACTTTTTAAAATTTTCATTGCGGCAAATGTACTTTTTGGTTATTTGGTTTGAATTTCAACATATTTATCTGTGATATGCTTATAGCATAAATAACAGTAGATTAGAACAGTTTTAACACATTTTACCATTAGATTTATTATTCTTTTTTTTTTCTTTTTTTAATTTTTACATCTCGTATCCCTTGATATGTGACAGAAGGTTTGAAATACAATTAATTCACAGGCATTGGGAAATGCATTTAATATTTTTCTTTTGTTCTTGTACGTAAAGCTCTATTTTCCTTGCATAGTGTCTAATAATTATAAAAAGAATTTGCACAATTCAAATGAGATTTTTTTTTCAATAAAATTGTTTTTTCCATGACAATCATTTGGTATCCATATAGATGACACTTTGGTAAAGAAATTTTATTACATTTGTACTTAATGATTGGTAGAATTGAATAACAATAGCATGTATCACTAATTTCTTCAGATTCATTAGTATTCTGATTGTGGTTTATGTACTTTGAAGTCTCGTAATTCCTAATGCATAAAGTACATATGCAAACAGCATTTAAGTTCTCCGAGTGAATAAAAATTGTGATCAGATATTTGAACATTATTGTTAGGTTTTTTAATTTATATGTGTACATATATGTATATATATCAACGATCTTTTGAAAGCAATTCTGGTCAGCAAGAATTAATGGTATACATCACTAAAACCTTTCATCTTATAGTGTAATGACTGTAAAAAGCCATATTGATACGATTTTCTAATCATAACTTGCCCATTAATCCTTGTTGTGACCTACATGTAATATGTGGGCAAATCTTAATAATTATATTTTGTTTATTGATGTTTTTCTTTGTTATCAATGTAAACAAATTGGTTATTATTGAAATTACATTGATTTTCTTTTACCCATTGATCTTTCTGCATTTTTGTTTGCTGGGGATAATTTTTTCCCCATAATTACCGGTAATACATATTATCAGTATTAACTTAGATATGAAGTGTAAATTAGTTATTACTTGCATATAGATTTGCGTTGCAGAGGGTAATCATTCATACTGTTATAATTGTTGATGGTGTAATTACTTAGTTGATCTGTATATTTATCTTTGGATTGCATTTCAAGACAAATTTCATCATCTACACTGTACAAAATATTTTAAAAACGTTTGATTCTGCAAATTTATTAGCATTATTAGAATCAACTAAGTTATTTACAGATTGTTTTGTTATGAGCGTGTTTGGTAGATTTTTGGTAGATTGTTCGGGGGTGAGATTTAGTAACAACTTTTCTTTCTCTGACAGTTAATTGGTAATTCAACATTTACTTAAATTATACATGGGTCTGTGATTGCAGTGACATTTTGTTAAAGCATCAGTATTTTTTAAATTTCAATCTTGAAAATTACATAATTTGTACCGGTGAGATATTTATTATTGATTTTTTGTAAGTTTTTTGTAATGTGTAACACGGAAACACAAAATAAAATACCATTGAGTAATTGTGTCTTCTTTTGATCATACAATGTATAATACTTAGTATGTGTAATTGGATAATGCCAGAATCTTGAGATTTTTGTTTTTTTGTTTTGCAATAGCTCACAGTATGTTTTGCATCTTCCACCAATTGATAATTATTTTTAATGGATGAATTTTAACTAAGTATGTACACGTATTCTTTATGATGACTACAATTTTCATATAAGATTCATTAACACTAATGGAAGAACAATTTTAACAAATTTATTCTTAATTTATATTTTGAATTTGCATAAACAATATATAGCAAACATTCAAAAAGGAAATGATTTTTTTTTCTTCTTTTTTATCCATATTACATATATATTATACTATAGTACACATGTACATGTAAGTAATAGAATTACACATTTTATATACATTCATGAAGTCCATAGATCTCTATTTTTAATATAAATCAGAAACCAAACATTCAGAAACATTTAAGATCTCCAAACAATCTATAGTGCCATTATTGAGTTTTTACCGTGTTTAACAAATGACAGACAAAGTATTTTTTTGATTCTGGAAACTTTCATATTATATTAATTTCTTTTTAAGTTCCCAAGTATTGACAGGTATGTATACTTTAGAAGTTCATCAGAACTGTGGACTAGGCCGGCACTGGCATGATTGTAGATGTATTGAAGCGGTGGTTTTATAAGTTTGGTGTCAAGTCAAGGACATTTTGTTTAAAAAAATGGCAATTTTGTAAAAAAAAGGCAATGGCACTAAAATAAAGATTTCCGACCTCCCCCCACCATATTAAAGTGAGATTCCAAAGACACTTAATATAATACACTTTTCACATCTTACTATCTCATTTTATCATACATTTCTCACATGAAATTAATTATCTCATTTTACTCATAATTGGCTGGTTGTAACTTTTATGAACTGACTTGAATTTTATTCTAAGAAAATTCGGCCCGGTCGCACGGACATTGGGACAGTCAAATTCTGGTAGATGTCGCGCGGTAGATGAAATATGTGATCAATGCAATTACTTTATGGATGGTTTTGAATGACCGCCCCATTTGGATCCGTCAACCGGATCATTATAAGATTCTTCTCTTTGATCGTCATCTTTTTACATTGTTTTTGAAGAACAAAGCATGTTAATTTTTGGCCCTATTGCAATTAGAGACATGTTAAAAAACATGAAGTGTATCTTAAACAATTTTTTATAATGGGATTATACTAGAAAACCTCATACTTGTAATTTAACCCCTATGCACAGCATGGTTCAATTCATTGATAAGTAGCAGTTAGCTGTAGTAGCCAATAAGCATGACCTCTATGAAGATGTTTGCTTTAAGGGTCTTTTTTGAATAAACAATGTGATATCCATTTGTTCTAAGTTAAAGGGATGCATCCATTTTTATTCTTATATAAAATGTTTAGTTCTAAAATGGGTAAACATACATGTTGTAATGAAATAAACAAGATTCCAGTATGGTTTCCTTTTGACTACTTAGTTAAGCAACAAATCTCTTTGTCTTATTACCCTTGCATTTCCTATAAATAAAAGATGTAATTAGGAAATCTGTATCAGTTCACTTTGGAGTTAATCTGCTATATGCTGTGCTGTATAATCAATATTCACTTTTCAAAATGGAATTAAGTGATGTATCAAAAAAAACTATCATTTAGCCTCTTACTGATGTTTGGACACCCTTTATAATTATTAATGAGGAGAAATCAGATTTGGTATATGTGGCTCAAAAATAAAGAAACTGCATTCAATTATCATTTTTCTTTTTTCACCACAGTAAATAATTGATTCTGATAGCTGGTTGTGGACATAACCAATGATTTATGAAATTGCAGTCATTTTCTCTTATGAAAAATTATTCTTGGATCGCCCGGAACACAAAATTTGGTGCGGTCCCGAGGCGGATGTGGTCAGAAAGATGGGGTTGCAAGGGCGGATAAACTGTGACAGTCTGGACACAATATTAAAGTAAACTAGTGTATGTTTACAATCCTCATGGTGAATTGAAGATATTTGTTTATATTCATATCTTGTGAAGTTAAGAATATTAGATATTAATGATGGCACGACGATGTATGTTTGTCACATATCTTTAATCACTACCCTAACACCAGTTTGCCACCTTCAAGACACTTTACTAGAGCGAATCTTAAAAGCTCAATGTGAAGCCCACTGTTGTGACAAAACAAAGAGTTAATGTTTAGGCCATCCAGTGAACAGGGATTATAGCATCCCTGCAAGAGTTAAAGTAGTTTTAATATTGCTTTTCACTGGATTAGGATAGTAATCCCCTCGGTCACACACACCTTGCTTGAGTTGTTCCTTCATTTTAAGCCCCTGTAGGATTAGGGACTCAGTGCGCTGTAGTACTGAATGACTGGAGCTATTAGAGCTCACTTCTCCCTTTTACCCCCCCCCCATTACATACGTGCCGGCGACACGTGTACCGCGGGGGTATACCGACGGCACAGCTTTTGTTTTTTCTTTGTCTTTTAAAATGATTAAAATAAATTTCAACAAGTGCGGGAGTCATGCCGTGGCGATGTCGCCAACAGTGCATTGGGGTTGCCGACGAACCCCGCCCACGGTGCTTTAAAGCTGACGACGAACCCTGCCCACGGTGCTTTAAAGCCGACGACGAACCCTTTAAAGCCGCCGACGAAGTCTGGCGGTGGTGGCGAGATCAAAGGGAATAATCCTCACCGGACGGCACGGGCTTCGACGACACCCTGCGACCTTTTAGGAGGAGTGGCAGGAAAAATGGCCGCGGCTTGGCTTTTTGGCGCGACGACTACCCGCGGTGCCCCATTTGTACCGGCGGCCTCAGTATAGTGACTTTTTCGCACCGGTTCTTGCCGTTAGCCTCAACGTGGTATTGCGCCCCCCTGGGTACCAATGGTTAGACAAAAAAATGCTATTTTAGTAACAAATCCTCGGTGCCGCCGGCAAAAAGGTGGGTGCGGCAGGTATTTAAATGGGGGGGGGGTTATACACTGGTCGGGCAGGTTGGGCTGACAACCTTTCCTTATTCTACCATCTTCATGGGGCCTAACCGATGGCTAGGCCCCACAGTCCCATCACCTCACGCTCGTGCGTGTGGCGGTATTCGGTATTCTTCGCTCATACGTGGTACGTGTCAGCATCAGTGCGAAGTCCCTTGTGAAGACAGAGCCCTTCGTGAAACCTGGTGGGACCATCATGGCCATATAAAAGTGGAAGCTACTGTTGCATCGTAGTAGTGAACGAGGTATCTTCTTCAACAACACAACAACGAGAAGTACGCGGGGTTGGTGACAAGCCCCGGCTGCGACGAGGCGGGTCTGCTCCGAGGGAGTGGACTCGCACCAGCGAGACGAGAGTGCGCGACGCAGCACGGTCTGCGACGTGGCCCGCGGCGCACGCTATCCTATAAATTTGTTCACACTATAATAATAAAATGATTGCATTGTGAATAGAGGACAGTTTAATCGGGACCGTTTAATCACTGCTATTGGTTGAACAGCATGCAGTTATTGCATTGCGAGTTGGATGCATCTTTAGTGGGGCTGATTACTTTTGGAAATATATATTATAAGGGTAATGGTCTGTTTTAGTGTGGCGATACATGTAACACTAGCTTGTACGATGGTGTCTAAGGCTGCTCAGTGAGCGTTGGTTTACGAGAACAATGTTGAACACCATGAGTGCATTAGATCTATAAACTCATAATAAATAAGTGTGTGTGTGTGTGTATCTCCCAGTTTGTACCGGATTATTAAACTTGATGGTGTTTACCGTTCACAAAGTAGGGAGATAACCTGATCTTCTACGGCTCTTAACCAATCAGAATCGAGAATGAACGTAAACTGGGGATGTATGTATGTATCCGGGCTTTGAAGGCTTTCATAAACTATACCACTGGTTGAGCAAGCTAATGAGATAAGCATAATTAACATTGCTGTCTACAAATTAAAAGTCGACTTTCTGGAAAATTTGTACAATCGACGGGAGTTGAAATGATAATATTAAAAATATCATATTTTCACCAATTGACCGGACAGTTTGCAACTGAATTGACTTCAATTAAGAGCCTGAAATATGATTTTCATCATTCATCATCCTTGGAATGATACTGATGTTAGCTGTTTCCAATGACCACACGCAAACCGACAACTTTTACAATTATCCAAAATATAAGCATGATAAGATGTACCACTGTTATACATAATGTGCATTGATGTGCATTATGGTCGCGATCACTCACTCTGTGTTATATAAATACATTTAAACACAGTATCCAATGCTTAAAAAAATTAACATAAAAAATACCATAAAAATACCATATAGCCATATCAAATCACTTTTTAAACTACTGACTGATATGTATTGCGACAACTCGCATGTAGATCAAGTTATTTACCCGACACTTGATAAGTTATCAGTCATGATCAGTGACAGACCACCATGATAGACTCAAACGGACTTTTCCATCTTTTTTCTAATGAAACATCATTGATCATACAGGCAGTGACACATTAAATTAATATAATGTTTAACAACAACTACATTTGTATTCTATGATCGCTTGTGAACCCTCTTCCCCCTCACACGCCCCTCCCTTCCCCTCTCCCTCCGTTTTCTTTTGACAAATTGCAAAGCATTTATCACACACCCGCGACTTTGTCCGACAAGACGGTTTCATGTGTTCGTAGCGGTGTGAACGGGGCTTAATAACGGCTTTTCATTTATGTACACCATTACAAATGGCAGTCTCTTTCTATCGGACGTCAATGATATGTGCTACCTAAGAATAAGTGTATTAGCAAAACACGAGCGCATGGGTTATGCTTACATTGACACAGTTATTTCGACTATAACCTTAGACTTGCGAACATTACATCCTCACGCCACCACAGCCAGCTTTAACCTGTATGATCTGCATAATTCTAATGGATATAATAAACTTGCACTATCTGATTATTCTATTACCATTCGTTTTGGACTTTAGATGATTTTCCGTAGAATTGTGCTACGCAGTATGAAATTCGTGCCAAGATTTGGTACGAATCGTTTAGTGAACGTCATCCTGACCGACTACATGTAGTTGTAAGAGTGACTTTGCTGCACCAACATCAACGAATGGTTGGAAAACGGAAAATATAGCAGACATTGAGCAAGTTACCATTACTCAGGTCGGTGAATACGTCCGTGACCCAGATTCAATCATACACGAGTTAACCCCCAAATCCACTTCTCTTCCCGTTTGTTCGTAGAAATACCGAACCACCACTTGAAGGTCGATGTACATTATTTATGTGCCCGTTTGTTTCTTCTTTTTGACAAAAAAGATGCACCGGTAGATCCAGGCGTAAGCTTTTGGAAAAGTGCGTGCGCACGCGTGTGTGTGTGGGGGGGAGGGGGATGGGGGGGGGGACATTGAGTGATCCAGGGCCATGGGTGTTGTATATTGGGATCGATAATTTTAAATGAAAACAGTATCCGTTTGTATAGAATTTAATATGACCTACACTTTTGTATTTGAGGTGATTTTGGTTTTTTGGTCTGAACTCTTAAATGTGTTAAAATTGTTTGTCTTTTCGATCAGGCTAGCATTAACCATCCCAATTGCAGAGTGCTGAATACTCAAGCTTCACCTTAATGAGAATGGAAATGGTGGAAAGCTCTTACTGTCATACAGAATGACCACAAGGATAGCAGCTTAAAATCAGTTGTGCTAAGGCTTGGGGACTTCATACACAGATGAGCTTCCTTGGATGCATTGGCCACCTCATGGCTGAGTCAGGACTCAAAGAACTACTGGAACTTGTGTATGCAAATAATACTGTGATTCACATGCTCACAGGTAAAAGCAATAGCTAGGTCAGTTCGTGGGCATCTTCTAGTTGATGCAGCACTTAACACTATGTTGGTGGCAGATGCATACAACTTACCACTCCCACTAGAGACTTCAGACACAGATGAAATAGCAGAAGAGGCAGATGATTCAGATATGACAGAAGAGGGTTTCGAAGAAGGACAGCCACCTGGGAATGCAGTCATCAAAAGAAGCATGTAAGCTGTACCAATTAATGGATGAATCGACTTCTACTGTTAAAGTATGTCAGTCTGAGGCTCTAAGAAAAAATAACGAAGCGATATTAAGATATATATAAGTATCACAATAGTTTTTAGTCAAGGATAACACTCAGTTCACACACTAAGCTTTCAATGGCATCCGCCATCTTGATCACAGTGGTTGACGTCATTTGTCATCACGGGGACCTCGGGAGATTCCCGGGTTTCGCGCCCCCCTCCCCCTCTCGGGTGAGGACATTGTTCCAGATGGAAGGAAGCTGGTACCTGCCCCCATCTCTATTTAGTGAGGGCTAGAGTTTCCTGATATTAATGGCCTCCTTCATGCCACGTTCAAAATATTTAGGTTCTACACATAAAATTTTGGTCCCTTCGAGTGAGACACTGTGTCCTTTACTGTCTGTGTGCAGGTGGCGAGACACCTCTGATCCAGCTGAACTGGGTCTGCGGTGTTCTAGGAACCTCGCTTTTAATGCAATGTTCAGTCTCTCCCACGTTCGAGGCCTCACAATCCTGGCACTTTATCTGGTAGACAGGTCCAATTACACGTTCTTTCTCCGGGGGGGTCCTTGGGTCTCACCAGTAGCTGTCTAAGAGTGTTCACAGGGACACCTGCACACTGAATTGGTGCATCACCCTTCTCATGTGTTCAGACACTCCTTGAATGTATGGTATTACTACCGGAGGTCTCTTGGGGCGATCCACCTGTACCACTGTATCTTGTGCAGTCTGTCTTCCCTTCGGCTTGCTCTTTATCATCACACTTTTGGGGTATCCATTGAACCCTAACACTTTCTCCTGATGTTTCTTCTCAGTTTCTTTCTCACTGGCATCACTAACCACACTCTCGGCCCTGTGGTTTAAAGTCCAGACTACTCAGCTTTATGTTCCATACTGAGTGTTATCCTTTGATCTAAAAAACTATTGTGATACTTATATATGTTATATCCAGGATAAAATGAATTTCATCAAAAAGATATTAAAGATATATGTGTCCTCACTGGGAAACCTACGTACTGCTCGTCTATGGATCCAATATATGGACATGATAGATATTCTACGCAGAGTTAAAAAGGCTGAGCGCACTGGAGATTGGGAGTTACATCTCCAAGCGGTACATGATATGTTACCCTATTTCACAGCGTCAGGACACATCTGTATGCAAAATCTGCAAGGTTATACCTTCAAATGATGGAGCAATTGGAAGACCTACACCCTGAAGTGTACACCAGTTTCAAAAATGGGTTACATTTTATTAGAAGGACTGAGCGTTATTGGGCTGGTTTGTCAACAGATCTTGTGATAGAGCAAGTTCTTATGAGATGTGTCAAGACAAGTCATGACAGAAACACAGCGTTCAGTGTGGCTCTTGTCCAGGCCAGCCTGTGCTGAAGTCAACTATTGTATGCAAGAGTTCGCTGGTACAAGCTTACAGAAACAAAGTGAGCAACATAAGGACTTAGGAAAAGCAAGGCAAAAGAGAGATGTCAAAGACACCATTGAAATTCTTGGTTTTCTGGCAGAAAGATCTCCATTTGATTCTGATCCATCTTTAAGAAGCATTGCAAGTGGTGTTATAGCAGATGAAAAAGTAAATGTAGATAGAGCCAAAGAGGTAGGGAGTAGAGTGCTTGCATCAATGACTCGACATACAGTTCAGGAGTATTCATTTAAAAGGAAAGATCAAGCTGTTACTCTAGGATCCAAAACATCTGTGAAAATTCATGATGACAATGTGCAAATAGATCTCCAGCTTTTGTTTCAAAGGTTGGTTGTTGCTGTTCAAAAATAAGAAGATCCATCACTATTGTTTCAATATGAATTGTGTAGTTTTCCACCAGCACTATTCGACTCTTCTGGTTTGCTTAGGGAAGCAAAAAAACAGTGCTGGCAGATGCCTTGTGGGCACGTGTACAATATCAACACGACTCCATTGATTCTACTGATGTGAAGCATGTATTAGATAGCGGTGCTTTGCTCCTTTGTGTACTGTGGCGAGGTGGGCAGACATATATATTGGAGTGTGCAATATGTATGTTGATTATGTAACCCAGAAATATGGCAAACCATTAATTGTGTTTGATGGACACCAGCAGGGTTCCTCAACAAAAGATGTGACGCACAAAAGGCGAACAGGACTGAAAATGTCTCCTACAATCAAATTTACAGAAGATGATAATCAAATCAAAAAAGATTTCCTGTCAAATAAAGAGAACAAAGAAAGGTTCATCAAATTGTTCTTGCGAAAACTAGAAGCAGCAGGTTGTTTGACAGAACAGGCCACAGGGGATGCCGACTTGCTCATTGTTCAGCGATCGGTGGAGAGCAAGATCCAGCACAACTGTACTGGTAGGTGATGACACCGAAATATGTTTCCTTCTGGTATTGCTGCTCTACCATGCAAGATATCACTTGTAAAGATATATTCTTCTGCCCAGAACCTAAATAGAACTCAAAGAAACAAAGAATCCATAGGATATTTAGTAACTGTACTGGTAGGTGATGACACCGACCTTCTGGTCTATGGGACAAAGTGTGCAAAAACTAAACAGAACTCAAAAGAAACATACATAAATAAAACAAAATTGATCTAGGTTGTGATACAACATCCATCCAGATTGTATTGTATCGGCAAAGGTATTGCATTGCAAAAATATATCAAATGCACAGTTTTCTCAGTAAGCAGGTGTGTTTTCCCAGTCTGATCAAGATGAAATGGAAGAGATTATAACTGCTGGGGAAAAAAAGCATTAGTTTGCCTATACAATGGCACTTTAGAGGACAGCCACTTTAGAGGACTCCCTATGGTACAAAACGTTTTGTAACAAAGTTGCTAGCAGCACAACCCCAGTGCAGGCTTGTAGCCTACCATGTGCTGCAAAATATCAACGCACAGTAGTGCTGAGATGCGGCGGTGGCGTAAATATCATGGAGGGCAATCTGCAACGAACTGGAAGCGGTGAAACCAGATTCAAACTATCAAGTTGTAGTAGAAAAGTCAGTTGAGTGCTTTATTCATCAACTGGATTACATCCCAGATAGGCTAGATGGGTTATGCTTGGAGGCGGTGTATGTCAGCAAAGGAGGTGTATACCTGCTCGCAAACATTAAGGCCATCAAATAACATCCAGACAGATGATGACAAACTTGGGGCAATAACAACTGGCTGCGGCACCTATTTTGCTGGAATCATTAGGTGTCATTACCAAAACTGACTGTGTTTCCACCAATTGTTCTTGTAAGAAACACGGCTTAAAATGTTCCCCCTAGCATGTAAAGAATGCAGAGGGCAAAGTTGTGTTAATAGTTTGAAACCAGATGTTGATGACACTATCTATGAAAGAAAACTAAGTATGTGTATCACAATTGGATATGAACAGCTTTACAAATAGGGTATGTGTGTAAATATATATAGTAAAATATTTATACAATGAAAGGTTTATAAATAAAATTTTAAAACAGAAAGCATAAAAATGTAGTATATTTTCATGTATATAAAATATGTAGATTATTAATTTGATTATACCATCTAAGTAAGGCTATTAAGGTTTTTTGAAATTGAACTTACAAATTATTGAAACATACACATACATAACTAGATCAAAAAGTGTTCCAAAGAACACTCGCGTCGCTAAATTTCTGCAACGTTGACTTACGAGGGCAATTAAGATATATACTTTGGGGAAATGATGTATACTTTATAATCAAGAAATGAATTCGAGGAGAAAACATCAGAATGAATGAGAATCAATATATCCAGGAAAAAGATATTTGTGTTGCCATACAATAGTACTATTTGAATAACAGATACTAATCAATATCAGTTTTAAACCCAATAATCAATATTTGCTGCTTGGTTTGAAATATGGATTTTTTCTTGCTGGCTTAATTGCATTGAATATCAATAAGAATGTCATGAATGTTCTTCTAAAGAAAGCACAGTTTAATTGGCAGATTGCCCAAAAAATCAGATCACTTCTGTGTCGCCTCATACCTTATAATAAGTTTGAGCAAAATCGGTTCATGCCCGCTAGTTGTCGGAGACATCCATACATACCATACATACATCCATACATCCATCCATCCATACATACATCCATCCATTTACATACATACATACATACATCCATCCATACATACATCATCATACATACATACATACATACATATACATACATACTACATACTTGTACATACATACATACATACATACATACATACATACATACATACATACATACATACATACATACATAGTTACAAGCGAGCGAAACACAATTCTTGCTTCAGTTAGGAATGGGTATATGACAGTTCTATGGCAAGTTCGGGAATATTGGCGGCCATTTTGGATTTATGCAAATTAGAGATATTTCCGCTCCACGTGAAGCTTGGTAAACTTTTGATATGTTATTCTAGGGACCTTACTGAAACGCATTCCATTACAAACCCTTTTTGTTGCAATTTGTTTGAGGTTCAGGCCACCTATGACATAGAATGACTGGACTAATGTACATGTACTGCCCTGTATCACATGTCGAAGATTGGTTATATATCACATATATCCAACATACATGTAGAATCTGGCCGTAATGTAGCCTAGGAGTAGACATCGAAAATGGAGCTGGTGACGCAAAATATAACCAGACGCAATGTTAGTGAATGGATTTTCATAAAGGCTATATATACCCCCCTCAAAATTGTCTCCGTAAGAGACGGGGAAGCTAGTAGAGTAAATAATGACGCATATGCAAAGTATCTGTGAGGGTTCCTTAGCTAGTCTATTTGTGTGTGGTCTTTAAGGAACAATCATAAATAATGATACTGGGTGGGGGCGTCCAAAAAGGTGGGGGGGGGGCAATGGGGGGCGGGGGTCGTCCAACTTTTCTGATTTCTTTTTTGAGGGCGGGGGGGGGGGGGGTGGGGGGGGGGGTGGACTATATAGAGACTTTTTCTTTAGCGGGTGGAGGGGGTCACTTCGAGCTAAAAAAAATGGACGACCCCCCCCCAACCCAGTATCGTTACATATGATCGTTCCCTTTAGCGTAAAACCATGGTGTATGTTAATTATTAGACCCCTGGAAAGCCATTGCGCATTTAGGACATCCAGGTCTATAGTCTATATACTAGTGCAACATCAAAATGAGATTAAAAGCGAGGCGATTTATTAATATACCCAATTTTGGATACGACATGTATGTCCGTACTTTAGTATCCTCTAATATACATACGTGTATGCTCACACGCAATAAATAGTACAATGTGTACAATGTTAGACTGTGGTCATTTGTACTGCAAGTTCTATAACATCATAACTCACATATACGCCCTAACATATTGAAGATATATCCATGCAAAAACAAAAAAAAAGATAATCATGTAAAAGTTACATAATGCTATGTGGCTAATAGATGATAGTGACACCTTATTACTCACCCTGCTTTACCAAGGTAGACAAGGTACATTCACATCAAATTCTGTTCATAGAACACATGCGTGATTTGGCTCTATGCATATGGATTAAGTATGCATATTCCTAAACACCAACATAATAATCTCCTTCGAATTCATTCATAAGCCGCCGTGTCAACTATTTGCAGGGTCAATGGTCAATGAATACATATTTAGCAATCTATTTGACTTGTTGACAATACAATACAGTTAAATCCAAAAGAATGTACACTGCAGGCTAGGGAATGCATCAATTCCCGACAAAAGTGCGTAAAATATTACCTTTCCAGTTTGAGAATTGAGAGCCCTCCCTCTCACTTTTGAATTAAAATTGAGCGCCCTCCTTTCTGTGACCAAAGAAAATTGAGCGCCCCCTTCCAAATGACCCCCCTGGACAATTAATGATGGTAGCTCCCTATGAAGGATAAGGATTAATGCTGGGTCAAGCTCAGCTAGTCCTTTAACAAGTACATGCACTTGTAAATCTTTATTTGTAACACTTGACATTGTACAAATCGTCTGCATCAATTGATTGCTCATACGATATCAATTACATCGTACGATTTTGACGTTATCAGCTTGTGATAACCCAATAACTGACCAGTAGACATAGCCGTGTTACTGTTCCTCAAGGTGGTTAGATTTTGACGTCATTTGCATCACTTCAAAGTAACTGCTGATGAAACGTTGGGCCCAGACCAGATCAGTTTGATAATAATATGTTGGAGTACGCGCTGGTTGAAGCCGGTACATGTTTGTTTTTTTTTTCTGTTTTTTTTACGACGCGACCTAAATGCTCTCCAAATTTGCCACATGAAAATGTATGAAAAAAAGCAACTTAAAAAATCTACTGCACTTGTGATATTCATCACTGAAACACCAGTGACCTCCTACTTATTAATACTTCCTTGACAATGATGGTTCAAAATTCACTACAAAGTGGCAAAGAGTGTAGCCACCGCCTCCCTGCAAGCATAAAATCGTGGGGAAAGGTTACGTTTCTGTTTTGTTAGGATTTTGATCTTTGACGATTGATTTGAGATCGATGTGTATGTTTGTGAACTATAGCGTCACACAGGCTGAGGATTGTCTTGCCTTTTGAGCCTTCAAATTAGTGAGAAATATGGAAACCCTCTAGCTTTTTTTTTCCCGGGGGGCACTGAGTCTAGAAAAAGTACGGTTGTGCTAGGGGAGCGCTCAGAAATCTGACCCAACCTGAGTGCTAAATCCCAAAATTCTAACCCAATCTGAGTGCTCGAAATGATTTTGTACCCAAACCGAATGTTTACATGCCTAGATAATAGAAGCAAGAGACACACATGTGGTTGCATTATGTTTCACATTGGCTTATCAAAGGGATATCCATAGATAAATTGTACATATTTGTGAACTGTGACATATGATGCAGTGTAATATTAAAATCAATCAGTCATTTTGAAAATTTGATACCAACCTGAGTGCATATTGATAAAAATCCAACCCAACTTGAGTGCAACCCAAATTTGTGGTGAAAAAGGTGGGTCTTTTTCCCCCAAAACACCCGTCCGCATGAGTGCCCAATTTTTGTTTCTTGGTTGGTTCCTTACTCGATTCATTACCAATCAAATAATATACTGTTGCCAATAACACGACACCTGTCTTCTAAAAGAAAGTAAGAGGATACATTCTGTCAATATTGGTGTATAATATTCTATCATGGGCAAAAATTTTTTTTGGTCCCTTTCCCGTGGTACATTAATTTACGTAAAATTGAAAATTTTCCTAGATACGACATGAAGGCAAGTTCATGCTGATTATCGTTTGCTAAACAGATGAAAGGAGGGTCAATGTCATGATACTCTTGTATAAATTATACGTTGTGTACTGCAGTTGGTTCCATTACTTGAACATAGTCAATAAACTTGCGTATTGGTAGTTCCTCTAAAAAAAAATTAAAACAACATAATATACCGAATCCTCTTTCATTAATGAAAGAATTGGTAAAGCTGGCTTTTTTTAAATGGAAAGAAGCCTTAAATTCCAACCTGATAGGCAAAGTAATCAAACTTTTTTATTTCAAAATAAAATCAAAAAACAATTTTAGCCCCTACGCCATTTCTCATAATCGGTACATTAATTTACGTAAAATAATCACTACACACAACTAGTTCCTAAATACGACAAAGGCAAGAGTCTAATGATTATCGTTTGCTAAACCTTCGAACTCAACTGCCGCTCATACAGATATGCAGACGAGCAATGCATGGAAAATTCCGATCACAACCAGTGGGGCTGTTTGAGAGGGTTTTCTAAAACACTGTGTGGAATATGTTCTCCTAAAAGTTCATGCAACATTTGGACATTTTGGAATGGCTATCTGATGAAGTATATTAAGGGTCAGGTTATCAGCTTGGCTGGCGACTTTTTTTTTTTTTTTTTTTTTTTTTTTTTTTTTTTTGAAACAAGATGTTTGTAGACCAATGAAACTAGCTATAAATAGAAGTTTGAAATAAATAAACATGTTTAATGTGAAAAATAGTGGCAGCGTAGATGGTCTGGAACCATGACCCCCTCCAAAAATCTAACTTATATCGCCCTTTAGTAAGTAGTTCAGCAAAGTATTAAAGCTGAATAATCTAATATATTTTTTTTAAGTTTTAACGTATGTTCAGACATATGTGATATCGCTTGAGTGACGGAGCGACGAAGCGACAGGCGATATTTTCTGTATACATCATATTTGCATTGAGCTGTTCACACATATGCAAATGGAGAGACGAGGCGATATAGCTTGCACGATTTTTTCGCTCCATGAGCGATAAAATCGTTTCGTCGCTAGGCGATTTTCCTTGATACAAGATCGTTATCTCATGTAGTCTAGCAAGTTTTAATTGGTCTCTTATATAATTATTGACCAGCACTTTAGAAATCAATTTGAGATAAAGATTTTTACACGTTCAAGGAAAATCGCCAGTGAAAATCGCTTGCAAAATCGCATGTGTGTGAACACCAAATCGCCTATGGCCTCATCTACATCCCTTCGTCTCTTGCGCGATATCGCTTATGTGTGAACGTAACTTTATTCATCATAACAGTATTGACTCAATTATACTCTACAAAGTGTTTCCCTGGAAACAAGTGGGTGCAAATGATATATAAAGCACTACCAGCTTAGATGGCTTGATAACGCTAACATGTTAACCTCGTAGGCTAAGAAATTAAATCTCATACATTCAGCCGAGATTTACAAGAGTGCAATTAAACATTACACCAAGGTGACAGCTTGCAATTGTAAACAGTGTGTCATTATTATAAATGAGGGGGTATATAGCCTTGATACAATACATTTCATTGTCTTTCACCAACCCCCGGGAATTGTAATGGAACAGGTTGCATCACATTTTCAGTACATGTCACACACCTAAAAGTTAAATACAGGGAATTCACAATTCACGCTCAAGACACAGATTAGTTTAACTAATCTGTGCTCAAGATTTAGGCAAATCACCAATCACATTTTTACTATATGACTCCCTCACAAATAGCACACAGTATTTTTTCCTCTTGTATAGAACAATAGTTACTGTCAAATATAGTACTCTGGAATCTTGTGCTAGTTAGGAACTGGGAGACATAGTTATAGTTGGTTCTTATAGTTAGAGCCAATCATAGTACAATTATCCATACAGTATATAGTGTACCTCTACATCAAGACCACCCCTAGGACTGACCTTTAATGGTCTTTTCGGAGAGATGGCCTATTTACGGATTTTTGTGGTGGCATCTATAGTTGAGGTGCATCATGTTGAAATACACTGTATATATTTGTTATTTGTTGAATAATGCAAGCTTTCTTACAAACAACTTTTGTTATCATACCTATAGATTCTATAATTTTTGTTCTATAGCTAACTGAAAAGTGGTTTGATGCGGATATTATACATTCCCTATAAAATTTTCACAAATTTCTTCTAACCTAGATCATTCCTTGGTAAATATTTTAAATAAAAAAGGAGTAAAAGCCACTCTGAATTTTTAGACCAGTAACACTTCGGAGTAAGTAAAAAAAATCCCTACCGTCCTTCACTCCTTTGAAATATGCCAGTGAAGTAAGTATGCCAGTAAAAATGAAATTGTCTATAATAAAAAAAAACTGTCTGTATGGCAATTCTGCCCCGTTCCTTACAGAAGCACAATGTACCAACTATGTACCTACAAAAGAAATCTTCAAACTGGGTTAAGGAACATAAATATCTAGGCATATATATATGCAACCATTTTAGAGGTGATGGATATGTTAAAAGACAGACGAGAGCAATTTATTGCAGAGATAATAGTTTGATTACTAAATTTAGGCATTATTCTATGGAAGTAAAAACTCAGTTATTTAAGTCATTCTGCTTTAATATGTACTGTAGCCCATTATGGTCTTGCTATAGCAAAGAGGCATATAGGAAATTAAAAGTGGCATACAATAATATATTTCGAAATTTCATGTCTGTAAATTATAATATGATGCAAAGCACTTCCCAGTTTTACAAAACTTTTATGGAATAGACAGTTTTAATGTTTTAATTCGTAAAAAAATAGTGTTAATTTTAGAAACAGGTTACTATCGAGTCTGAATGGTCTGATACAGGCATGTTTTACTAGTGATTTTCATATTTATAGGAGTTTGATTGATAAGAAATGGCTGGAGTTGGCTTTTAAATGTTAATAGATGAGTTTAAGTATTTGAGTTTTAACTGTGATATTTATTATAACTGCATGTTAATACTGTATATATATGTTTTTATTTGTTATATGGACATGTTTTATGTCTGATTTAATAAATGATTTGATTTGATTTGAAATCCACGGTTATCGGAAACGAACATATTATTTTGTTTAGCCTTACAATAAACAGTACTCGGTGAAACAGTTTCCTATGCGTGCATAGGCTATAAGCGTGGCAACCAATCACTGAGTGGTGCTAGCGCCAGCCGTTGTATATTCATAAGAGCTTACAGGCTTTATATGATATAACACTAACAAATGCTTCCATTGTGTGTCTTTAAGCAGTACTCTACTTGTCAATTGGAATAATTTAAATTTTTAGATATCACACGCGCCTGCAAGTTTTCTTGGAACAGTTTAAATGATTGCAAAGATTTTGTGAAATAGGTCATATGGTGGTTTTATCTTGTCGGAATTTCTGCTGACAAACGGGGTTTGGTGGTTAGACTATTACCAAAGCAATACAATCTCTGTTGCAGATATAGTCATCTCGTGTGTATATAGGTCCATATACTATAAGGCCTAGGAATATTCGTGAACATTCTGCATACTGTGTGCAGTTAGAATTTTATTTGAGTATTTCATCAACGCCGGTTTTATATTTTGTGTCAATTGCTCGATATGGGTGAGAACTTAGAAATGACAAGGGAAAAATACTTTCAACACATATCTGAGCGAAATGTGTATTTGAGAGAGAAAATTGGATCTATTTTTGTACAGCAGGCTGAAGAAATGTTAATTGTGCCCCCATTTGACTTTCCTGATTACGTATGTGAAAATGTAGCTAATGGAATTGTCTATCGTGGGGATAAGTTAGAGCCAGAGGAAGATCTTCCAAAAAATGAGGTAAATGCTTTAAAGATTTTTTTATCTGTGTGATTTTTTTTTTACATATTTTATAGATTGTTTATATACTATTATGTTTTATATGGATGTATATTATACATCTGAAATAAAGTTATCTTATCTTATCTTATCTTATAATTAGGTAGCTGTGGGGAGGGTGGGGTGGGGGTAAAATTTCAGTGCATCACATTTAAAGAAAAAAAATCAAACAGATGAATTTTTTCGCTGAGCGCCGGCATCAAACATATTCTATATTCTAAAACTTTCATGTATGATTTTAGCATTATTTGCAAAAAAAACACAAAAAAACTATAAAACCAAATATCTTTAATACAGTTTTGTTCTTTTAACAATACTGATATGTGATGCAAATGATGCCATTTTAAATGAAAAAAATGTTCGGGTTGTTTCCAATGATGATGACAGAGAAACAAGAATCATGTAATAATTCAGATGAATTAAACTGAGAATGTCGGTAGTGATGATGACCATATCATTGTTCAACCTACGATATATTACATCAAGATCAGGACTTGTATTGGATAAAATACAAAATGATGACATGATGTACAACTGATGAAATTCAATATCTTTCATGTAGTCTTTTATCAAATTCAATAATAAGTGCTATGTTGCATTCACTCTGAAATGAAGGAGAAAGGGGGAGGAGGGGGGGGGGGGCTGTAAAATTTCAGTTTAAGCTCATGACACAAATCTGACCGCCCCTCTCCCACTCATAAAATAATGACAGCTCCCTTAGTTCTCATGTTAATGAATCTAACAATCCAAAAGTTGGCCACAAATCTGAACTATTTAATCAAAGTGTCTACATTTTATATTTCCAGGTTGAGGCCATAGTGAACCTTAACAAAGTAGGGAAAGAATTCCGCAAGATGTTGTACATGACCATTCTTGTTCTTGACATTGGCAACCAAGAATTTGACAATGAAGAGCAAAGATCTTTATTTCATAAGCTCTACCCAACTCCCAGTCGGAAAGGATGTATCTATCATACAAAGTTGGGGAACAGTATCACTGCCTTGTTGGAGATTGAAAAGTTCTTGAAAAATGAAGCGTCCCAAGGTCGATCTACTGCAATAGTCTTTTTAGGCAACAATCAATCCAACAGTGTGACTTTCGAGGATAAGTGTGTTAGTATTTCGCAAATAGAGGGACATGTTTTAAATGTTGTTAAGGAAGCTCTTTTGCCTGCTGTAGTTGATTTAATTACTGTGGATATGTGTCATCTGCATGTTTCTACTATATGTAACAAAGCAGATGAATGCATTGAGCATTGTACTGTATTTGATGTGTAATGATTCTCTTATACTACTACTAGGACAGTATATTTTCATCTCCACTTTAGGCATTGTCAAGTATTAACATGTGATACTCAGGGGGTGGGGGTGGGGGATACTTCAGGGGTGAATGGGTAGGGGGTGCCACTGAAGGTTCAAAATGATACCCCTTAGTGAAACACAGTGAAACTATGAAAATGATACCCCTAGTGAAACCACTGGATGAAAGCAATGGGGTATTATCCCAAGGGGCATTATTCTATGTGATACTGTAAAGAAAACAAGATTTTCTACTACTTATATTTACCTTTTATAATTTTTTATGGTTCAATAATGCAAAATCACGTGAAAAGAGAGTTAGATATTGAACCTCGAGATTGAACCTCCCTTCGTGAAACTGACTGGAATGTTTAAATCATGACCAAATCATGACCCCTAGTGAAACTGCAGGGTTGAAGTACTCCCCCCCCCCCCCCCCGAGATGTGATATCAAAACACACTATTTGCGATTCCACTTTGGTATTGTGAGAACTATGTTTGAATGATGGTTATGTTTGTAACATGGAACACGTGATAAGAACTTCTTTTAAACGTTAATAGGAAATATATTTCTACTATTCATTGTATTGTTAAGACAAATTTTTTATGATGGCAATATTTCTTGTTTGAAGTAGATTTATGATGCTCAAGTTTTAAATACTACATATATTGTAATAAGTTTAAATGTTACATTTCCATTCTGTTCACGAAAATTGTAGTCAGATTGAATACGTCCCTCTAACATTATGACGTTTAGTCTTGTAAATGCATGGGCCGGCAAACCAATATGTGTTTTCAAACCAACAAATACGTAATTTAGTGACGTGTTGGGACTGTTGGTTTACTGGAGGGTGCTATATGGTACATTTTGAGGCTCAAGTAATAAGCTTCTCCATCTAAGTATTTTGTGATTGTCTCTAGGAAGAGGATTAACTTCTGCATGTACCTGCTGTTGCCAGCAATAGTACATATATTGAAAGTTCCAAGTACAATGATAGGCAAATTTTACTTTCTTATTGTCAGAGTTGCTTGAGAGTATAATGAGACTGTTGTGCTCATTATCCAAATCAATTTTTACACGCTTCATGCTAATAATGTACTTCAAATTTATTTTAGATGTAATATTTGAAAATTATTTATGAATGCATGAAATATTGTTTTATGAACATTTTCTACAGATACAATAACAATTGTTCTATCATGGTGTGTAAATTTTAATGAAATATTGACATTCATAATACTGTCACTCAATTATGTAATTTCGTAAATATGCTGTGAAGCATTTAGCTTAATTAAAAAAGATTTGGATTTCCACTATTGCTTAGTCCAACACTCTTATGGATAAATGAGGGACTTAAAAGGCGTGATGTATAAACATTACAATCAAGAGGTTGAATTTTACTTGTTAGAAATATGTGTATATATGAATGTAGACATGTCAGTACTTACATGTTGATTGGTGAAGAAATTGCCGTTAATTGCAACAGTTCTATCACAATTTCAATTATTTCCATTGCTACATTTGTAAATTAAAGGTAGCTGGTTTTACAGTTATGATTTACCTCTAAGTAGGAAATCAATCATCAGTGTATGTTTGTGATGAAGTATCTGCTGACTGCAGGTAAAAATGTTTTTATATGTATTTATGTTTATTTATGGCAGAATGTAAGAAGCGTATCTGTTGTGTGTTAAAACGAAACTCCACAAAAATAAACAAGGAAATATGAATTCTTTAATTATCTTTTCTATAAATATTCTGTATTGTACATTGCAAAATAAGCAGCCGTTGTTAAAAGTTCAACTAAGTTTTCACTTCTATATATTTAGTGTATACATTTTAGTAAAAGAATTGATTATAAGATAATGAAAATCATTACTTTTAACTAAAACCCCTCTGATCCCCTCACACTCATTATGCCTGGTAGTGTCAAAATTGTAGATTATGAAATAAGAAAGGGGTTGCCACATCCTTACACTACTAAATTTTAAAGCATAGGGCACATTTGGCAGTACTGCCTCTCATTTGGTATGGGAGGCGCATGCAATTGATATTTTTCTAAAACAGCTTTGCTGGGAGTACAGAATAAGTTTTATTCCTGGTGCCATTATTCAACGTTAATGTTTGATTATTCAACTAGCATTGATTGTAATTTTGAAGCACTAAACTTCAACACAGTTTGATTCACGGGCCTTTAAACTTAAAACATGAGCAGCTGGATATTATAGAGAATTTATTCAGTATTTTGTAAGCATATAACTTTAAAATGCCTGATTTTCCAAAGATCTGAAAGCTTGAATGACATCAAATGACTTGTACATGTTGCAAGCATCACACATTCATGTATACATAATACACTTAACCAAAACGTATCACTAAAAATATTCTTTATCATACTCATAAATGCAAGTCAAATGTTGTTTTTGCTATCACTTTTCATATTCTCTTTGTGTGAAGAATCTTTACAGGTGCCTTTTCAATGATTGGCGTTTACCTTATGCCACGAATGTACCCTATTAATTAAAGTACTTGCTAAAAATGAATATAACATATTTTATTCTATTCCATTTTCTACTTCATATATTTATTCTTTTAACATGTTTCGATAATAAAAGTATCATTATCAAATTCAAAATAGTAGTTCCAAAAAACATAACATAATATATAGATTGTAGGGATTACAAAAACGTGCCGTAGTTCTGCAGTAATTGTTCCGAATGCAGCTGTACATGCAAACCATGACCACTGAGTGTCAATGTTTACCACCGCCATGAAGTCCAAACTTTACACAATTTTTTTAAATTGTGCAACTGATGATGCTGTTATATATATGTGTGTGTGTGTGTGTGTGCTTGCGCGCACATGCGTGTGTAAAAATCCTGGTGGGGATCCACGATTAGACTCCACATTCAGCGATGCCAAATTTGATTTCCTAAATTAATCATATCTAGCTTCCCCGTCTCCTACGGAGACATAACGCACGCAGCAACAGAGAAACACGCACGCAGCTGGCAACAGAGAAAGATAACGCATGCAGCAACAATGTGATGGAGAAAGCGGAAGTGCGTCGTAGAAACGAACAGAATCATTTGTACCCAAATCGGTGATGGTAGGTCAGTTTTCTAGTCAATAATGATGAAATCAAGCGCACGAAGAACAAATAAACCCGTAAAAGGTGATTTCCAATGAAGTGGAACACTCAAAATGCGTGAAAGCGCACCAGGAAAGTGATTGCAGGCAAATTTCAAAAAATAAAAATAAAAAATGGCCACGCCCCTCTTCGTAATTATATATAAATATATGGTATTGGTCCTGAGTGCGTTATGAAAACGGCACAGTATTATGTATTTTGCTGTTACAAAACTTATTTTTACACAAGGCAGTTCTGGAGGTCGATATCGAACGGACATACATGCAAAAGACTGATAAACGTGTGTACGTATTTGCACGGAACGTAGGCTCATTTAAATGACATTTTTCATGGTTTGTCGTGTAGTAATACAATTATGATATGTTTAGTAGTGGCATATCTGTTAATTCACGGCCCTCATTTGTGCAGTATTTATTTGTGCAATATTCCCCTCGCAAGCTGGGGTAATTCAGCACCCGAATTTGTGTCACAAATGAGGGCCGTGAATAAACAGATGTATGATACTAGCTGTCTACCCGGCGCTGCTCGGGTTGAAACAGAAGAGATCCGGAACACATTAAATCCTCCTCCCTCCCCATCCTTCCTTCTGTATCCCTTCCTCACACCAGTTCCGGATAGAATACACCTCCATCACCTTCCTCCTATCGGCATAAGTCATAGCCATACATACACACACTACATGTATATGGCAATGATTGATCCTTCTATTACACCCATTCCACCAGCTTCTGCTACCCCTGGTAAACATGTGTGGAAAAGATTAAATGAGAAAGAAGACAATTACAGTATTTAAGGTTGACAATCACATACATGTATTTAGATAAGCAAAAATACCAGAAATAGAATTTATAGATGACACGAATATATAAAACATTAAAAATAAAAACATTGAATTTATTTACTTTGCAGAAGTTGACTGTCATGATATTATAACGCAAACAGCATCTTAGTTTAGAAGTCCTTTCTGTTTCCGTTGTGCCCGGCTTTCGTACACGTGCTGCCATCTATTATACGTCATCAAAATGAAATTGTGCAAATTTAAGTTTTGACTTTTTACGACTTAAGGACCAGTATTTTAAATGCTATATAGTGATTAATATTACTTTTATTCTTATTGGGTCAAAGATGAATAGTAAAAAACAATATTACTGTGAAAGACAGACACTCTGAACAATATTTAGAAACAAATAAATGAAATAACAACCCTAATTGCATTTCAATAAAACTAAAAAATTGGTCCTTAAAATTGTTTTATCTATTTTTTCTGGTAAAAAAATAGTATTTCTTAAAATTCTTTGCAACACACTATTCTTCAATACACACTCTCTAGCAATAGCAAACATAAGTTGTTTCAGGCTTCTTAAAAACCAATTTTATTCTATAAGAAAGAATTAGAGCCAAACAATTGACTAATATATTTTTATATAGATTTTTCCATCTGCATAAACAATGTTCACTGAAGATATGCTATTAAGTTTTGATGACCACGCCTATCAATATACATGATACAGGAGTATAAATAACTTATAAATTATAGCAAACTAGCTGTATACCCGGCGCTGCTCGGGTTGAAACAGAAGAGATTTGGAACACATTCAGTCCTCCCCCACCCCCATCCTTCCCTCTGTACCCATTCCCCAACACCAGCTCCCTTCAGAATACAGGCCCGTGACGGATAGAATACACCTCCATCACCTTCCTCCCATCGGCATAAGTCACAGCCATGTGCGCACTATATGTATATTCCAATTACTGATTATTGATCCCTCTAATATACCTCCAACCAGCCTCTGCTACCCCTGATAAACACGTGTGGAACAGATTAAATGTTCCACCCTCCTCTACCCTTACTTCGCCCCGCCCCCCTCTTCTCTCCCCAACCCTCTCTACGCCATCCCCATATAAACAGGTCCAATCTGGGCTGGAACAGACATCTCTCTGTCCCACATCCCTCACAACAGCTCCCGTCAGTATACAGGTCTGGGACAGATTAAATACACCTCCATCATCTTCCTTCCATCGTCATATGTGACAGCCATACACACTACATACATGAATATGGCAATGATTGATCCGATTAATACCCCCTCCCCCCCCAGCTACTGCTCGTGTTGCAACCGATTAGATCTGGAGCAGATTAAATGCTAAATGCTCCCCCTTCACCTCACTTCCTCACAACCAACAATTACCCCCCCCCCCCCAACAACCACCACTTCTATATATATTCAGCCCAACATGAACACGCACAGCCTTTCTGCACCCGTTCACAATGTAGGTAACAGTACGTGTGACGTGCAACGTACGTTTGACTTACACAAACGTTTAACGTATTACGTACGTTTAAAAAACATGGCGCTGTACTAAGCAGCCTGACGAACATTTCTTAAAGATTCTTTTTTTCCTGTTTTTATCATTAAAACTAACTTACTTGGTTTGAAATGTGACATTATAACGACCACCAAGTTGTCCTGATTGTACATACATAATGTGGAGTGTGTACGTCTTGTGGTTAAAAAGCCTTTTGTGACGCAAAAAAACTGCCTCTTCCTTTATATATATAGATAATGTGATGCAACCTATAACATTTACAATTCCCGAGGATTGATGAAAGACAATGACATGTATGGTGACTGGTGGTATAGGGAAAACTGTTGGTGAATGGACTCTCATCAAGGCTATATACCCACCTCTTCAATCGCAGAACTGTCGGAACTGCGGTATGCCTCTACAAATGCTGAGCGTAAAAATGAAACCCATAAGAGCAGTACTGTTTTTGTGAATATCTAGATTACTTCAACAAATATTCAGGGATATTTTAAGCCAATCTCAAGCAGCACACATGTCATGGCTAGGATGCACTTTCTTTGCTGATACTTCATAAAATGCCGTGGACAGAGTCAGTGTGTGTGCAAGCAGTAAACTATCGCCATCCATTTCGTGGTTATTATTCAATCCACAAGTTTAGTAATGAAAATACGATATTGTAACACTAAGAGTAATTGAAAAAAGAGAGAAAAATATTGCAACACTGAGAATACATGTATGTATAGCGTTCGTGTACAGTGTATCTGAAATTCTTGTGGACCAACGATGGCACCAATACACTGACAGTTCGTTCTACCTGCTTTATTATCCGACCAGTCCAAAATATTTTCAAAAATTCCTAAAGTTATACAGTTTTACGTCTCGACAATCAAACGTCCTCTTCAGGATAATAAAGCAGGTAGAAAGAATTGTCAGTGTATTGATGTATATCAAATAAGTATGAGAGGACCTGCTGCAGCTCAAATATTAAAGCTTGCAAACCAAAAGAACGTTTCCCAATATCTTGATAGGCATCTATAACATCCGATACGGACCTAATTTAGAATAATGTTATAACAAAAACATTTCAAATGCATTTATTTGTGTATATATATATATTTTTTAAATCTATTTACAAATACGACTTATGGCAAAGAGTGCATGGGAGTCCATACCAAGACATACAATGTATATGTTTACCACAGGGATAAACGTAACAATATTCAAGAATTGTTTGTGTTATATAAATTGGCGGGACTTACGCAATCAACTCTGATACCCAATTATCCATTGAGCTTATCGCGTGGGAATAATGGCTACTCAGTACAATGATGTCCACACTGTGTCACATTTAGTTGTAGTGTCACTGTTTCAAAAATATATATGCTGGAAAGTTGAGGGTACACAATCCTTCTGGTGTTGTTCAAACAATGTCTACATTGTATTTCTTTTCGTTAATGCACTATACTATTTAACTTGATTGTTGATCCAATCCACAAAGTCATCCACTTTAACGTAAGCACCATTTCCTTTGTTTAATGTGGCGTTTTTATTGTCGTTGAAAGACACAATGCCTGCAATAAATAGAAGAACATCTTATGCAACCATCCTTTCAAGTAATGTAGGCTCCCTGGTGCTTTTGATCCCTATCAACCGTATTACTGCTGCAAGGTATCCAGTAATATGTAGGGTGGATTTATAAGGAAGTGGAATGGGGGGGATTTCAAGTAAGTTGGACGTGAGGAAAATGCCTTAAGATTTGTGGTGGTATGTGGGGGAAAGGCAAAACAATGAAAAATCTAGGGATGTGGGAAATAAGGCACAGAAAGGTGAATGTGGGATCTTTGGACCCCTTATAACCCCACCCCTATATGTTTCATCAGCACAATTTAAAGATCTGGGTTAATACGCACCAATTTGCACGTAACGTGTTTGGCCGTCATCTTTGTCCTTCACCGCGCGATACATGGGTCCGCCACTGTCATTGGTCCCTGCATCTGTGGCTTCGTCACCTGTAACAGGAAAAACTTGGCGTCAACGCGATATTTGTCGAAGTGTATTACAATATACTTAGAAACATACGTGTACACCAATACACAAACAAATCCATCACATTATCTTGTTGATTATCATCTGTTAATCAATATAAAAGATGAAAAGTGTCAGGGGAGGTGATCGACACATCACTAGCGGATCCATGTTTTCCGTAAAGGACAAGTGCACAACCAGTGGAATTCACGGGTTTTGCGCAAACGCTCAAAAATATGTTAAAATCCATGAAAATGACGTCGGTGGTAGTGAAAACAAATAGAGAGGAGCGCTGGGTGTGTGCTACGCTCCAGGGTTTGCTTATGCCAATCCAGGGTATTGTCACGACAAGCGGAGAGTCAAAGTGAGAAATGTACCAAATGATGGGGACTAAAATGGAGCCCAATTTGAACCATTTCGGCCCACTGCAGTCCATGCATAAAATAGATTCTCAATGGTTCCCTAAATCAGACGATGCTATAAAGTGAAGACGGGTGATCATTGAGAAAAATCACCTTAGAATCGGTATACATGTATTAATACGCTAATTTTGGTGTGAGTAAACTCCTGTAGGATACAATTATAGGGCACTTGAACTGGAAACAAATCAATGGATTAAAAAAATATGGACAGATATAACCATGTAAAAGACTAAATGTATATGTACATAAATGCGAACCTGAACAATTAAGCTACAAATACAAATTGTAAAACACAAAATGTTAGATGCTGTTGACAAATATATAAAAGGGAAGTGTGATGCAAAAGGCGATTACCAATAGTCTAAGCTAATAAATAACTTCGTATTTCGTACGATGCAAAATGAAAAGAATAAATTATAATGTACAATATGACGTTAAACATATTACCTGCACAAAATACATTCGGGTAATTATCACGAGGACAATTATGAAGAGGAACACATGCTTTGTGTAAGTCCTCGAAATGATGTTTAGCACCTTCTTCATTCTCATTCTCCACCCGAGTTCCCCAACCCGCAATGTATGCTTCACTATTCTCCTTGTAAAGATCTTTTCCAGTCCACTCTGGATTCATAGTTTGGAACTTTTTGAGATCTGTAAGAAAATACAAATAATAACTACTCACTGGCAAAACTGGGTTTTCAGCAAAGACGGTACGCACTTTAAGGATCTCAAGAGTTTTATAACTCCCCCCATCACGTACGTGCCGTGCCCAGGGTCGTACCGCGCGTCATCGTGGATTTGTTACTAAAAATAGCATTTTTGTTTGAAATTTGGTTCGGGGGGGCGCGACGCCGCATTGAGGCAAACGGCACGGACCAGCACAAAAAGTCATTATACTGGTGCCGCACGGTACGAAATGGGGATTTTTTGGCACCGCGGCCGTGCCGTGGTAACAAAAAGCCACGACACCCTGTGACTTCTCCAAAAAGGTCGCAGGGTGCTGTCGAAGCCCATGCCGTCCGGCACGGGGATTATGGATTGGTATTGATCGCAATTCTCTTTGATCTCGCGGAGGTGTGTTCACTGCTGTGTGGTATGTGTTGTTGTTGACTGAATGACTTCAAGACAAGCTGTTGCACACAATGGTATGGTTTACCGGAAAATCTTTGACACCAAAACTATGCAGACGTTTTAGTCAAAAACGAACGTTTTGTGAGCAACGGCAGACGTTATTTCACCAAACAGATATAGATCGGCCATGATGGATGTGGCAGTGCTATTTGCCATACATACTCGTGGGAGGTCCCCCAGTCGTCTAGGAAGGCAGCGGGGTCTTCCTGATGGAAGGGGGGGGGCAAGGGGGGCATCAGCTCTATAATCCCCCGTCTCATTGGTACGTGCTGAGGATGAGTGCTATGCGTAAGGACTGAACCCCACCCCTCCCCCCCTCAAAATGTTTGAAATTCTGAATGCTCAACGGTTGTGGGAGGTGTGGGGGCACATGCCTCCTACCACAACCTCGTTCCCCTTGATCTGCCTATGCCCATGTGATTGAGATTGTTAGTGGGTGTTGAGCAAACTCATATTTAACAGGCTGCATACTACACCTTTGTACGTACACATTACAGGAAAGGTACAGGTGAGGCGAGCAAGAATGCCAATGACTTGGTGTAAATGTAAATCCAATGAGACGGGGAACCCTTTGCCCACATTCATGTTAACTTGGTGGATAAGATTTTGAGTTTTAGGCTAGATCCTATATGTATCTTGAGGTATCGAGAATAAGACGTCTGTGCGTTTCTAAGTTTATTCTACATCTGTCCGTCATGGCATTCCGTCTGTCTGAGCTAGGCGTCCCTTAGACTCTAGCTCGTTTGCACACGCAGTGCGGCGGTGACTTATAAGTCCGTGAGTCACTGACGCATTCTACCCCCCTTACAGGAAAAAAGAAATAAAACCTTTTTTCTTTTTTTTTCTTTTTTTTGTGATCCGGCATTAAGCGTGAGCAACGATGGGAGGGAAGGAACTTGGACGGTCAGCAAGCAATTGTACATACATATAACATATAAATATTGGTACAATATAGTAAATTGTGAACTATGGTTATCTAGTACAATATGTGCATATGCGGCACGAGCGACTAAATGCTACAAGCAATTGATATACATATAACATATAAAATGGTACAATATGGTAAATGTGAATTATGGCTATCTAGTACAATATGTGCACGTGAGGCACGCGCGACTAAGTGCTACAATCAATATTTATATCATGAGATTAATGTCCTCCTGGTGCGGCGCGTGTGGTCCTGCGGTGCGGCGATGGTCCCATGGGGTTGCGTGTCACATGTGGCGTCCAGGTGAGTTGTGGCTGCGGTTGGCTATAATTTTGCTAGTTTGTGTGGAATCACAGCCTTCGATGCGGGGTCCGATGATTAAGTTGTTGACTATGATGTGACAGTAGCATCCGAGCGTGACTATTGTGTGGGTGGTGATTTGCATCTGAGTCTGGTCTTTTTCGGCACATTTGATGGTGATTGATTTGTTAAAACCGTACAGGAGGTATTCATGGGGTCCAACACGTGTTGTGGTTTGCAGGGAATCTTGGACGTATACCCGGAAGTTGCATTTGTCGATGTTATCTATGTTGGTGAGGATGCTGTATTCGCACCCGTCCCTGCTGCGGTGGTGGAGGGCTTCGGGTAGATGACACACGTGTGCGTTCTGCCGGCATTTGAGGACCTCGTGTTGTGAAGCAAAACCGTAGTAATTGTTATTAAAATTTTCGTGTTCTAGTAGCAATTTGGCTACAGTCTATGTTGTTAATGTCACAGTCCTATGACTTTGATCTCATCTATGCTCCAGGTTCTACCATCCCTATAGCTGATGCCCTGTCATGTGCACCTGTCCAAGGGCCCGAACCACTTGGAGCCGAGCATGAGACTGTGCACAATCTTTTCCTTTCTCAAATGAAACCCAAGTATATCCAAAAGGTCAAGGAGGCCAGCAGAAATGATGAGGAACTTTCACACTTGCGAAAGGTTATAACTGAAGGATGGCCAGAAGACAAAAACGAGCTTATACCACAACTACGGCTGTATTTTCCATATCGAGATGAGCTCACTGTGCAAGATAGTGTAATCCTCCGTGGCCAAAGACTCATCATTCCCAAATCTCTCAGAGGAGACATGAAAGCGAAGTGCCATGCTGGGCATCTTGGCATAAATTCTACACTACGACGTGCTCGTGACATATTGTTTTGGCCAGGTTTGTCAACTGACAAGAGAATATGTAGAAACCTGTGGCATTTGCTCACCTATGCCAGTTAAACAAGCCCTAGAACAAGCCCAAGAGACATGCCAGAACGCCCCTGGCAACGTGTTGGAGCAGATATTCTGAGCTTTGCAGGTCACGATTACCGCATCACAACTGATCACTTGTCTGCCTTCTTTGAAGTTGACCATCTGCCCAACATAAGTGCGGATACTGTAATAAAGAAACTTAAGAAAAACTTTGCACGCCATGGCATTCCGGAAGAGTTGACCATGGACAGTGGCAGTCAATTTACAGCAGCAACATTTAAAGACTTCTCTCAACAGTGGGATTTCTATCATACCATGTCAAGCCATGGAAACCACCGCGCTAATGGGGCCGCAGAAGCTGCAGTGAAAACAGCAAAGAGAATATTCAAGAGATGCAAAATAGCAAATGAAGACCCGTATTTAGGTCTCCTAAACTTTCAGAACACTCCCAATGAAAGTTCCAATCAAAACCCAGTACAACAACTGTTTGGTCGGAGGACCAGGACACTTCTACCAACCACAACTGATAAACTGACAGCCCAGACACTCGGCAGTACAAAACAACACAAGGAGGACAAAACTGCCAGTACAGTCATCCATTTAAACCAACCAAGAAAAGACCTGCCACCGCTTACGATAGGTGACACAGTGCGCCTTCAACCTATTGATAAGGGCAACATCTGGAAAGAGGCCACCGTCACCAAGCAAACAGCCTCAAGAACGTATGTGGTAGAAGATGAAAAAGGGAAAATGTATAGACGGAACAGAGGATACCTACGAAAAAGTAGGAAATCACAACACAGCATACCCTCTCACCCTCCAACAACAGCAACAAGGAGTCTAGCAGCCCCTGACACAACACAAGAGACAACGCCTGTTCAGACTGAAAGGGCCACTATCAGTACTGACTGCACATCCACAGAACCAGTACAGAGTGACAACCCACCTCGAAAACAAACCCTACCGTCAGAGGCATACACAGTAACACGTCCAGGAAGGAAAGTGATAAAGCCAGATCGTTATGATCAAGAACTTTTAAGCAATCAGAAAGACTGATACATTTTATCATTAGTGTGTAAATATGTATATATGTAACTTCACTACATTATCACAATATTATGGTGCTTGTTTTAAAACGAAGGGAGATATAATGTGTAATAGTTGCTGACTATAAAGCACCTATATTATAAGTACTATATATAGTCTTTTGTCCATTTTCCATAGGAGGCTTAAAACAAAAGTTCGTGGGGAAATCTGGGATATTATGTTTCTTGGTCTCATTTTATAGGTATTTACAAAAGAAAAAAGATTAGCCGGGGTAACCCTCGGTAGAAGTGTCCGAAAGAGGTCAAAATCGACATTTTTCAAAATGGCCGCAAAAAAAATCATAAAATTAGCCAGTGCTCACTAACTGTAGAATGTAGAACTATCATTTTGGTGTCTAGGATAGGGTTTTTGGGGTCAAGCAATCCATTTTTAATATCAATATTAATGTGGAATAGATACCTCATTAATTATTCAATAAGGCCGCCATTTCTATGACGAAATCATACATATCTCGGTCATTTTAGTACATAGCACTATCATTTTGGTGTCTACAATATGGTTTTGAGGGTTGAGCAATCCATTTGCAACATCAAAACTATTGTAAAATGATTACACACATTGCTCCAGGCAAACATGCTACACCCGAAATGGAGGATGATTTACTCAAGGCTGGGCAGAAAGGATTGCAGGAAGTTCATATATGTGCCACTGATAGGCTTGACACACATGGTACAGTTGTTTGATGGAAGTTCATTTATCCTGGATCTGATAGATATATTGGTTTATTTCTTAAAACGGATAACAGATAAAAGTCAAAATACATTGAGCTTTCGGCAAACTCTCTTGGGGGAGTTCCCAGCTGCATGTTGACCCTGTCAAATGCAGCATGGGAACTCCCCTAACAGTGACGACTTATGACGTCATTCAGTTGTGATCAAGGCAAGAGAGTTTGCCGAAAGCTCAATGTATTTTGACTTTTATCTGTTATCCTGTTTAAGAAATAAACCAATATATCTATGGTACAGTTGATTTTCATGCTCCCCTCAAAAAGCTGAATCTCCTCATATTTGCTTCTTTTACAGCAAAGTCTAAGAAAGTGACACAGAAGAATTCACAGCAAGAAACAACATCTTTTTTTGCGCATTTGTTTGATGTTGGACAGAGAAGGCATGTAAGTCGTGAAGAACTTCTGTGATATGAACTCACTAGCGTACCAAGGTCAATTGCAGATGCAGATGGGGCAAAGTCTGATCTTCTGCACATATTGAGAGACCATGCAGAAGTGGTAAAACTTCCACCAAATACAACTCATATTATTGATGACATGGCTCTTATTCAATCCCTGAAACCAGGTGCTACATATGACCACATAGCACAACAAGCATTCAGGTCCATGCTTCTTGGAACAGGCTCTACTGCTATCATTCATTGGGTTGTTGACACATATCCTGTCATATCAATCCAGCATGCTGAACATGGAAAGAAGAGATGAAGTAATGGGTGTTTTACAGGACAGCATTAAGTCAGGGAAGCAATCAGTTCCAAGTCAATACAAGAGAGCATTATGCCGTGGTTCTTACAAGGGAGAACTTCTCTCTTTCTTCCTTAAAGCCTGGACTGAGGATGCAGATGGTCACTTTGTGTCTTTGCTGGAAAAGAGGAAGATCTACATCACTTATAGGAAACTGTGCAAGACCATTACCAAAGGCAACACAGGTGATCTTGTAGTAGATGATGAACCTGACCTTACTTGTGACCATGAAAAGGCGGATACAAGGCTTCTTCTCCATGCAAAGCATGCAAGTCTAGAGAGTCATACACCTATCTTGCTTCGATCCCCAGATACAGACGTCCTTGTGCTCGCTACAGCATTTTCTTCTAGGCATTAACTGCCACTGCTGTTTAGAACACAAAAGAACATGAATGCTCCATCCCCACATGGCAATGGATGGATTGTGAATGGAAACAATATTACTATCTCATGGATGTCCCAGCCCTATGCGCCATCTCAGGTCTTGGACATTGTTAAATGTTCATGCAAAGCGACCTTGCCATGTAGCACAAAGAAGTGTCACTGCCGCAAACAGGGACGCCCATGCATGGTCATCTGTGTGTGCAATGATGATTGTTGCAATGCAGAAGATGTAGAACAACAAAGTGATGCTGACTGAATAACATTTTCCATTGGCAATTAGATATGGTTTTAAGTGGTTTGAGAAGTCATTTTTGTCTATGAAAATATTTGTGTTAATGCTGATGAATTAAAGTTTGCAACTATGTTGAAATATTAGTTTATTCTTTTGTAATTGTGAGTGATTTACACATTTGTACAAGCATTTATAATAGTTTCAAAGGTTCAATTATTAAAAACCTTAACACTAAACACCAAAATAAAACGTTGTACATTCTATCATCTATAGTTTCCTTATTTTGTCCGCCAAATAGTATCTACATGGAGTAATTAATTAGGTTGCATTCATTTTACAGTAGCTTTGATTCTATCAATGGATTGCTTAACCCTTAAAACCATATTGTTGACACCAAAATGATAGTGCTATGAACTAAACTGACCGAGATCTGGATGTATATTTTCATATGTATGTTCATATGTATGTTTTCATCAGAAATGGCGGCCATTTTGAATAATAAATGAGGTATCCATTCCACATTAATTTTGATATCAAAAATGGATTGCTTGACCCCAAAAACCCTATCCTAGATACCCAAATGATAGTTCTACCTACTATAGTTAGTGAGCACTGGCTGATTTTATGATTTTGAAATCGAAATGGCGGCCATTTTGAAAAATGTCGATTTTGACCTCTTTCGGACACTTCTACCGAGGGTTACCCCGGCTAATCTTTTTTCTTATGTAAAATCCTATACAATGAGACCTAGAAACCTAATATCCCAGATTTTGCCACGAAAAATTATATTTTCAGAAATGGACAAAAGACTATAATATGTGTGTAAACCTTGTATACTGTAGAAGTTCATTTTAGATGGTCATTAGTAAAAGTTCCTACCAATGCTAAGCATCTTGTTTTACGTCTAAGAACACACGAAACAGTCGCCTTGGTCATTACTGGTTTAAAGTCTGCATGAAGGTTGCTGATCAGTTGTCGCTGGGTGTCGGTGAATGCGTCCAGCATGTATCGCACCATATCGGAGACGTCTGTGGCTGTGAGTGGCTCAGAGTTACGCACTGGGGAGAGAGAGCGTGAGCGGACGGGTGTGGTGTTGGCTGAATGGACAGAGTCATTTGCCTTGGCTGTAAGGGACTAGTACTGCTGCTGCAAATTCTCAATGGCTTGCAGCATTATATTCTCGCGATCCGTCCAATTTGCATCCCTAGGCGTCGGCCTGTGACGATCGTAGTACGGGTACTGCCTGTAAATTGCATGGCCAGCTGGCCCGTGTTGTGGGTGGCTGCGAGACTCCCATCCAGCTTCCTGTTGTGTGTCATCCATCATGGCGTCCAAATCGATGTTCGGCGGTCCCAATGAAGGGCGCTTGTTTATGTTATCTTCTCTCAGCCGGCGCGGAATGTATTCCCGGCGGCGGTCCTCGGTTGCGTCTGGCGTGTGCTGGCCAGGTGGGATTTCTCCCGATGAGTCGGTCAAAGCGCAGTCGGCCGATGTGTTGACATTTTGCTGAGCATTAGTTTCGCTCCATAAACCTGCGTCTTTGGTGGTCGCGGGTGAGAAGCGGTGCAGCAGGCTTTGATGTAGGCCGGCTGGGCCCAGGAATGGCGTGGGGAAGCGTGCTTGGTGGGGTGGGTGGCCAGCTGGCGTTTTGACGCTCTTGTTGGTTGCGCTGTTCTCGGGGCCGGGAGATGCGCTGTTCTCGGGGCCGGGGGATGCGCCTCTCTGGGGGTCGGGGGATGCTCCCGTAATTGCCGAGGCGTCTTTGTTACTAGCATCTTGGCGGTGCGTGCTCATTACTGTGTGTTTTTTTTTTTACATTTGTTATGTCTTTGGGGGTCGCGTTCTTACTGCCAGGCACGGTTGTCATCTGTGAGGTGACGCTGCTAGTGGTAGTAGCTGGGTTGGGCATGGAGGTCGTGGTGGGGCCTGGCATAGTAGCTGGTGTCTGAGACGCCGACGATGTCCTTTGCAGCGGTGCAGTGTGTAAGTTTCTGTTTGAGACATCCGCATTCGGCCATCCCGCTGTTGCCGTGTGTCGGTGTAGGTCGATGTCGTCGTCTGATTTGGAGTGGGGAATTGTAGCATTCTGAATCCATGGTGTTAGTTTTGTGGGAAATGGGGGACGTATTCTGGGCTGATATTGGGCGTATTTTGGATGTATTCTTGATCCCAGAAGTAGCACTCAGACGAGCAGAGTAGCACCTCTCTGAAGCGGTCGAGCTCGATCTGCGACCTAAAAAACAGCAGTGTCTCACAGGAGATACATGTGCAGGTCCTGATGAAATTGGTGATTCTGGTCGTCTTGGTCGGGCCGCGGTGTGGATTACTGCGGAGTGGTTGGCTGGTCTTTGCTGGACGGCAGCGTGGTCGGTTGGGCTCTGGTGCGACGTACGGAACACCCTCGTAGTCAAGGAAAGCGAACTCGTCGGAGCAGAGGGGGCTTTCGTTGAACGCGGGCAGCGCCTTCGACATAGGGAAGTTTATTATTGCATCGCAGACTTTGCAGAGTCCGGGGAAGCTGGTTTGGGTTGGGAACAGGCCTGCGTCGTCACGCTGTTGGCAATCGTCAGAGCAGACGGGGTCACTGTGAAATTCAGTGACTTGGGCTTGGGACTGGAAGAAAACCAGCTCTTTACAAATAATACACGCGGTAGCAAATTTTGGATTTAGCGACTTACTTGTTTGGGCCATGTGGTGATCGTCACGACGTCAAGAGTTGACGGCTGGTCTGGAGCTCGTTATTGCCAATCCCGCTGCTCGTTATCATAGTCGGCGCCTCCCTTGGGGATAGCCGGGGCATGAATTGCAGTGGTGTCAGTCGCGTTTTTCTCGGCGCGGCTCTGGAGATCGTTATCCTGGGTGCTGTTCCCTTGGGAATAGCCGGGGTGCAAGTCGCATCGGCGTTGGTCGCTGGTCCCTTGGGCGTGGCGCTTGGGGAATCGGCGGTATCGCACGGTGCGGGGTTGCTGCTGTGTGGTCGGCTTGTTGGTCTCGCGGGAATGAAGAGATTATTATTCCGCTGATGTAGTTGGCGACGTCTGTGTATGTCTGCTCCGCTGTTGAGGCCCAATTTGCAAAAGTTGAAGTGAATTTAATGAAAGGTCGAGTCAATCGGTGACTTCTCCACGCTATGTTTCCCCATGTTAAATTGGACGGCGCCCGTGGCGTGCTTAAATGACGCGGGCGGCATGTCATGCCGCCAGCACTGTGGTTGAAGCCGCCGACGGCATGAAAAATGGTATAACATGACACCGCTGACATGCTTGTACCGTCGGCGGCGTATACCGTGAATACTTCATGCCGCGGGACACTGTCAACGTCATCGGGCCATGGTAAAATCCAGAAGAGACATTGCCCACGGCATGACTTTTTAAAACCCATCCGCACGTTTTTAAAATTATTTCAATTATTTCTAATATTTCCAGCTGTGCCGAGCGGTACCCCCCGTGGGGCGGGAGTGGGTGGGTGGGTGCCGCGCGGCATGCATGTAATTGGGGGGTAAGTGCTCTCGATTGCGAAGATGCTGAATATCCCATGAAAATGATTTTTTGTGGAAATATGTCCTAATCCTGTTATTAGTAATAGTGATTTGAACTTCAATGCTTTTATGTAGCTGTGATATATTTTACGGCTTGGCACGAAAATTCATACCAAGGCCATTTTTGATTTCATGTCAAATACAGCTAAAATGTATGCTATGTCGTACTGGTAATTAACTGGCAATTAACTAACCTTCTGCCCACGAATCCAATTTCTTTGGCAGACATACGGTTTTCACAAACATACTAAGTTTGAGTTTTGATTCTTTTAGTTTCAGAAGAGCAATGTCGTTCACCGGACGATGCTTCGCCGTTCTACTGAAGTTTTCGTGAAGTATCACTTTTTCCACTTCATAGGTGAAATTTCCTGCCAAAACAAAATCGAATGTTAGTGTCATGTTTGGATTAAATTAAATAGCATGTTATTGAAATAGTGTATTGCGATCTTTTGTTATTTTAAAATTATGTAAATGGCATTTGTCTCATTTGGATAATTTGTATTTTCATTGGGTAAACAGTAATAAAGACGGGCCTATTTTTGTGTAATATTCAAGTAGTTTGTGCACACATGTTCTTATACACAAGATATATACATTTACTTACCAATGCCAACAAGCAAATCTTCTTTTTTAAATGGTGGTACTTCACCATTTTGGTTGTTTCGCTTTTTGATTACATGACCCGCAGTTAGCACCCAGCGGTTAGAAATCAGGGATCCGCCTCCTCTAAGTTTGTCAGTCATCTCCTACAAATACAGACGACTGAAGAGCATAGAATAGGAATCATAATCCTAAGGTACCAAGAACCGAGACTATCCAACAATGCTATAATGACTTTGAAAAGTCACAGTACCTTGGGAGTTGGCAAGCCAGATGATGGCGATTCTTTTTTTGAATAATCGAACACTTGGACCACCCATGGGTGTTCTTTACGGTCAGCCTCATCACCACCACGTATGTGTGCTGAAACGAAGGTGATGGGGTATGTAATAACAATGTGACATACCAACTCAAGTGCTATGGTCAGACCTGTCGATAATGGGAACCGTTTCAATTTAACTAGATCAAAAGTGTTCAAAAACTTCAAAGCAAACTGAGTCGCTAGAACAACGTTGACTTATGGACAGTAAAGATGTTTACTAAAATGTTTTGCAAATCATGATTAAAAGTACACAATTACAATATACCGGGTATGTAATCAACCATAAATAATAAACCACCGTCTATTGTTGGTTATGTCATGCTATAATTGATTTGCTGTAGCAGCAAATAGCAAACAGCACCAACTAGACTTTTGCAGGTGATATAACATTGATACGTGATGGTGCATTCAATACTTATAAGAATGTTGAAATGGACCATAATGGCCCTGTGGAAAGCACAGTTTAAGTGGCAGAGTGCCCAAAATCGAATCACATAGGTGTCGCCTCGCAGTTGTGTAAAGTTTGAAAGAAATCGGTTCATAGGTAAACCTTCTAGCTTGTCCAGCAACGGACGCACGCACGTACGTGCACGCACGCACATGGATGCACACACACATGCACGCACACACGCACACACACACACACACACACACACACACACACACACACACACACACACACACACACACACACACACACACACACACACACACACACACACACACACACACACACACACACACACACATACATACATACATACACACATACATACATACATACATACATACATACATACATACATACATACATACATACATACATACATGCATACATGCATACATGCATACATGCATACATACATACATGCATACATGCATACATGCATACATGCATACATGCATGCATGCATGTAAATGTGGAATGTCAACTGTAATACACCTTATTCGCCATGATGCAGGGGCCTTACATACTGTTTCAGAATATTTGAGTTCATATGTGAAGGGCCCACGTATTTAAATATAGTGCCACTAATAAACAAGAAAATAAAAAATGTCTCAATAATAACATATTGCATTGTTAACATCCCTACTTATATGATCACATATAGATCTACCTATGTATATTCTCTGATAAAAGTACCAATATTTCTGAATATCCGATGGAAGAAAATTGGAGAATACTATTTCAAAAGCTATAGAGCACTGCACACCCAGTTCGTGCATTTTATTGTTTAAACAATCGTAGCACAGCTATTAATGAACCCTCAATAGTGTTTGATGTGCCAAAATAAAGGTACTTACTTATATTGTCGCATGATAAACACAGTTGTTATGATTCATTAAAATTATATGATCTATGGTGCAATTCGTTGCATGCACACCCAGTTAGCAGTATATGTGATTATATATGATTATACCCTATTTACAGGGCCACATGTACATGTACATGAAATAGGTAAAAAAAATCATACTTGTCATAGGACAATCTCCGTGTATATTCCATTGAAATTGATGTCTGGGGTGACTGAGAATACTCGTCCATAGGACAAGTAACTCATTTTTTTTTACCAGTCCAGTACCTTGAGATTTTGATAAACTCATACAAGATGTGTGACGTCATCCTGTGTGATGTCAGCTTGAAAAAGACCACCTGACAGAGACGGTCGAAAATATTTGTTATGGTAAAAGACATTTATAACAATAGATGAGTTACATTTTTTAGAGAATACCATAATTGTGATTATGACAAGATAAAAAAAAACACTGATGTCTTCACGCATCAGTCTACCATGAACTGAATTGTGAACCATTTATTCATAGCAATGCCAAACATGGCAAGGGAGGAGTTTCATTGAAATGTTGACCCTTATTATAAGTTGATTAGACACACTTAATAAACGTGTGTCACTTTTCTGGGACTCTGATTGGTTGAACACCAAAAGTGCAAAAGTGTACAACTTTTTAAATGACTTATGCAAAATGTCTATTTTCTGTAAAGCAAGAAAGTTCCAATAGTTTATATACATATAGTTTGGACCACGCACTTAGAGACCTACATAATAAGTAGTGAGAATTACGCTCTATGTGCAATTTCGGTGGTATATTGCAAATTCTATCGTTCCAAGCAAAAATCACCGCCAATAACCCACTCTGATTGGTCAATCAGCGTTCTCAATTATGCGATTGACTGCACGCACGGAGACCACTACTATGGCACTAGTCTAAACTCGTCACACAATCAATACAGCCGCAGACGTCGCAAGGCGTGTCCCGTGTAGAGAAGAGCAAAAGTTTAGACTAGTGCCGTAGTAGTGGTCTCCGCGCGTACAGTCAATCGTATAATTGAGCACGCTGGTTGACAAATTGACTTGCAATGAGAACGTTATGATATGATTTATTTCAAAATAAAAACGAATCAGACACTCGTTTAGTATGGATTTTAGTCATGATAGAATGGTATTTGACTACTCGATTGTTGTGTCAATGGGAAAATTGAGCATGCTGACGTCTGATTTACCCTCACTTCGTTCGGTGCTCAATGCCCAATTTTCCCATTGACACTACAATCTCGTGGTCAATTCCTACAATTCAAATGCCCCTAGTTTGACCGTAACCATCGTCGGTTGCACGGGTTTATTGATCACACTGCCTTTACAAGTCCATCTTTATAATTTTAAGCCGTGTGCTATAAACCTATCTAATCCCGCAGAACTTGGCAGCGGCTGAACATTCCAACAGTAGGGCTTCTGATTGGTTAGATTTTGGAAATTACTTCCACAGAAATCAGGACCTTTTGATCACGGCTATATACGTTTGTGGGGTTTCAATGAAGCGGGATGCGTGGAATACACCTTAAAATTTGTGGGATGTGGGAAAAAGGCAAAAAAAGAGATGTGAGAATTAAGACCATAAAAGATTTCCTGGTCCCTTATACCCCCCATACCCCCCACACACACACAAGTGAGATTAACGATGGGCCGTAACCAAC
>CM032661.1:26794191-26796026 GCA_019095985.1 Streblospio benedicti
CATATGGGAATGTATTGAGTCAAGTGTCATTGCAGGAGGATCCATTGGAGGAGTCTCAGGTCGAAATTATAACCGTGCCATCATTTTGCATGAACTTCTCTGTGAAAAAACTAATGCGACTCATGTGGAAACGATTAACAACATTGCTGAAAAATTATGATTGTGATAAATGTGAGCATTTACAGATTTTGATTACTGCCATAACAGTTATGTCTGGAGATCTATCTGAAAAATCATTCAAAGACCTCATGAAAATCTGCTTCTTTCTAAGCAATAAATGAAGCTTTTTTGAACTTCAAACAGTTTCTGTGCAAGGAAATTGGCCAATAGTCTTACTTCTGTATGAGCTGCGTAGAATTGATGAGATCCTCCTGGATATGGTGAGCGCATCATGAGAAGGCAGTTGGGAGCTATATCATTTAGCATTCATTCAGTCCATGATCCCATGGTGCTCAAGCTACGATAATGTCAATTATGCCAGATATCTGTCCCACTACTATTCTGAAATGTCCAATCTATCCACAGATCACCCCCAGATATTGGACGCCTACCTCAGCACAGGGTTATTCTCTGTTCAACATAGTAATGATAATACATTTAGGAGAATACCAGTAGACCAGACACTTGACGAAACAATAAACAGAGACACACAAACTGCTGGTGGCACTAGAGGTGTCAGTTTAAAGCCATTACTTGACTGCAGTATATCGTAGCTCATATCTGAGGACACCGAAAGCATCTCTAGGCATGGCTCAAGCTAATAGTGTTCACAAAGACCTCCAGAAAAGTAGAATCAAAAGAAATAAAGAAGACACCAGTAGCACCATGATGGATATTAATGAAGACAATTGGATTAACCCATTTAGTTGTGAACAGGGGGATATTGTCTGCTTGTCAAGTGGACTTGCTGCTGCCAAAGGCATAGCAAAAGATCTTATGGTAGCTAACAGACTAGGAGAGAAGACCTACCAAACCTTCAGAGTGGAAAGATTAGAAGTGACCCACCCGTGAATAAATGCCATGACCCACTTACCAGAATGAATTTGCAAACCTCTAGAAAACAAAACCAAACATTTGGGAGACAACTGGGACCTGAGTGCTGAGGACTTTCAAGAATTAGAATCTTTTATTTGCCAACTATGTGTATATAGTCGACAAAGAGCAGCTAGGGTAAATCTAATGCGGTACCAGCTATTTTGTTAAAAATGGAAGAAGTTGAATCATTTCAGCTTCCTGCATGTACCACAACATTGTATCAACATTGTCTATGAGCAAATATCAAGCGACGATTTGGAAGCTGTCATTGCAAGGAAGTTTAGCCTGTTCCTTCTCCTGCAGGAAAGGGATGGTTGATGGAGAGTGCAGGTGATAATGACCAACGTGTAATTGGTTGGTCAGATGTGGCAGCTGCTCCAAATGCCACCCTTCAATTTCTGGTATCCAAGTGCAGTCGATCTTGTAATGAGCAAACATGTCCATGCATCAACTACTGTACCTTTAGGCTGCAGGCTTCTTGCTATGCTCCTGACTTCATTAGTCAAGGAATCAATGTGGGCCTTGTGACTTTGTATCAACCGCTCCGTATATTCCTGTTGATTATCAAGCATTTGTTTCTGCACTATTTTATTTGATTATTATCATCACTTTGCTGCTGACGCAGTTCTGCTGCGTAATCGCTCAATTTGCTAGATTGACAGCTCTCAATTTTCTCAATTTTCTTGTGTTCTGTCATACTGCCATCATCCAATTCGCCTAGCATACTGAGTATACTATAAAAACCTAATCATGCTAATGTTTTTTTCATAAGCTTGCCTGTGTATTCAATTCTATTTCTC
>CM032661.1:26796126-26841368 GCA_019095985.1 Streblospio benedicti
GCGAAACATGGCTATTAACTAAGCCAAACATTCAACGTTTGCAACACAGCGACAGGGCAATGATCAGACAGATCTGCAATGTGAAGCCGGATGACGTCGCCACCAACAGTTCAAGTAAGCTTTTGAAGATTCTCGGCCTTAAGGACCTTGACCTCATTCTGAAGGACATTGCTTACCAATAATTTGTCTTTGTCAATTCACAACTTTCTCAACACTATGTTTCCACTGATCTTCAGTGTCTACACTAAAAATCATCCCCTTCGGGATTTCCGCAGTTGGCACACTATCTTTGACAGACAATTGTGTATAGTATAATTTTATTCCAAAACCCAGGCATCTGTATTTAATACCCTGGGACCGGTGTTGATACCTTTTTATTAACATATTCAGTGATTCAGTATTAGAGGTTGGAAGTGGGTGGACAATCATGTGTGGACGTTGTACACTAGCCGAGGAATACCAATATTTAAGGGAAAAAATCAGTTTTAAGAAATTGCTATACATAATTCATTGGTGCTATATGATATTTGAAATAACTTGAGTGCTATGTGATATTCAAAATTGAAGTGTGTGCTATGTGCTATTTGAAATAAATTCCTTTTTGCTATGTGCTATGTGAAAATAAATGGCCTCTGCTATGTGCTATTCAAAAACCCCTGAGAGGCTCGTATTGGTTTCCTGTTCCTTTTTTGTGCATTTTGACTTATATCTATTGGTGCTATTGAAACGAAGTTACGTTAAATGCAAATACTAGCTTGTTTTGATCTGAGGATTTGATACATGTGTGGCAATTGAAAAATAATAATTGCATTAAGAAGTAACGAAAACATCCGAGTAAGCTTTAGCAGACGGTTTGGTAGGCCTGAACAATCTTTTCACAACACTAGATCTATTAAACACTTATTGTTGACAGTTTCGGCAACAGCTGCTGCCATTTCAAAACCTCTGCACAAGTCAGTTCACTGCGTGCTATTGTAGACTACATGTACTTTAACTGGTTCAATAAGCTGCAGCAGTTCAAGAGCCTAAAACCCGCTGCAGCAGTTCATGTGAAAGCCTTAAAACCCGCTTTTTACTATATTGAACCCAATGGTACGACACGTAAACGAAGTGTCACTCTCTGCTCAATGGCGAACAGGCAAATTCGCCATCTCAACAAAAATGCATTTTGAACATGTTGCCATTGCAAACGTTGCAGGTGGAATTCGCTATAGTGTAAAGCCGCTTTAAGAATTTCACCTGGTTGGTTTCAGGAACATGTTCAAAATTCGTTGACGAATTTACTGGTTGGTTTAGGTTCGTTAAAAATAGTTGTGCTGCGTCTAGGGATCGCAGAACATTCGCACATACAAGTAACACTTCGTTTGCTACAGCAACTTGTCGTACCATGCATTTTTACTACGTTCAATGCCGCCACAATACGCCCAAGTTGACGACGTGACAAAATACGTACAGATGCGTTACACGGGTTCGCCCATGATCGCTCTAGTGTAAAGCGGGTTTTAACCCCCAATTTCACATGGCCGATACTAGCTCCAGATGCTCCAAAAGACGCCAGATTTGTCATTTCGGGGTGGATTGGCTTAAATGGATCAATATTAATTATGTAACAGTCTGAAGATGAAGCAGGCCAAAGTCATCTGGTCCTGCAAGCCGTCAGAGACTATGAAGCAGGCCGTAGCAACAATAACAGTGCCGTAGCCTCCCGGAAAATTGTAGTAGGTGATGGGAAATGACCGAAGACAGACGAGGCATGACGTAGCTAGATGCGAATTATAGGCTGATGTGATTCACGGAACACTGAAACGTAGCCATCGCCATCTTCTTCAGACTCCCGTAAGTCTTCTTTCTCTTCTTCCCTCCTGCTGGCTTTGTTGTTGGGCTGCAGCAAGATTAAGTGCAACAGTTACCATTATTCTTTCCGTAATCATCGTAAATACGTGTGTGAGGTTAATCCTTCGGAGACAAAAACAACAATGGAAAAAAATATATTGCCTCATGTGCATACATTGTAGCTAAAACTTACGGGATCATCTGTAATACCGGTTTGTGACCTTTCAGATGGACTGGATGAAAAGGCAGGCTCATGGTACCATTAGGAACTAGCACATCATAACACGGGAACATCTTCATAAGCATTGTCAGCAAGCCCATCGTTAAGAAGAAAGACATAACGACGGACAAATTAGCATTCCAGACGAATCAGAAAAGCAAAATGTTTATCCAGCTTAGCAACTCAATAATCTATAACGGGAGCCCACAGGCCGAAAAAGGCAAACTCACTTCTTCAGAGAAGTGATAACACATTTTTGGCCAGAAGCTGGCAAAAATGTGTCATTTTCTCCGTGTTGACACAATTGATATTGAAGCGTCGTGCTGTTATAAAAGATGATGTGTTTCACGCTTCCATTGCTTCAGATTGAAACGGCTAAGGTAGACTATGGCGGCACTTACAGCCTCATCTGTCGACCACACATCTTCTCAAAGCAGCAGATGAAGCCAAGGTGAAAGACCTTGGGATACTGCAAATACCAGAGAAAGGCACCAAGACAGCCTTAATAAGCATGTAGATGGTGTGGTTTGGTGCCACATAAGCCGGAAAAACAAAAAACAGCCCAAATCCGGTCAAAAGTGCCCCATTCCGTACCGAACCAGCCAAATCACTTTTGAGGCCAGATCACTCACGATCCACTCCAAACTGACTAATCTGGCGTCTTTTGGAAGACCGGGAGCTCATCGGCCATGTGAAATTGGGGAGGGGGGGGGGGGTAAGCGGATCTTATAAGTCTATTGGTAGAACTGTCACAACAACATGTAAACTGATTCCAAGGCCAAGACAATGAGTGCCATACTGATAAAGTTAAATAAATTATTTATATGGTACATAGCACTGTATCTCATTCTATTTGCTGTATGCTCCCGGTGAGTTGAAAAGTATATATAGGGTGTGAAAAGGATGCCAATGACCTGGAGTGGTTGTAGTCCTCTGAATACTATGTAAATACTATGTATATGTTCAACTGATTGTATAGTTGTAAACAAATACCAAATTACACAAATTATAATTATTATTATTAATTTTTTTAAAAGTGTTTGTTGCTGTTATTGTTTTACACGCTTTCTAAACACAATATTCTACATTTATTTTAGTAATTTAGTTTAATAATTTGGAAAGTCTTTTCGATTCGCAAGAATCTTTTTCATACTGATAAAAGATGATAAAGTGTTTGCGTCGCATGATGTTGTCTCTCTCTTCACATTCACGCCATTAGATAGGACACTAGACATCATCCGGAACAGAATATATGGATATAGCACTAAAGAAGGGAAGAGGTTCGACACCAAACTATGTTATGGAACTATGTGAGTTCACAGCTATGTGTAGTATTGCTGCAAACCTGCTTATGGTATGGTTAGTACAAGAAGAAATTGCTACAGCACCGATCACATACAGACCACAGTCGTAGAAATGATTCGTTGATGATCTGTAAAAGATCAAAGTAGGTGAGACACACAACTTACCAGACCACCTGAATACAGATGGGGACGGTGCAATATTTACCAGGCAGGGGGGACCGGTGCATTTGGTAGGGGGACAGGTACTTTTTTCAAGGTGCAAGGTAGTGGGGCCTGATGATATTTTATTCTCATTGGGCATGGGACATGTACTTTTTCAGCTGCTCAAATCCCACTTCGACGTGAGTGAATCAGTACAAATTAATAACGCGAATATTCATGGGAGGGGGCACAGACTTCTTTATGTATAGAGGTCATGGGGCATCATTTTTTTCCATCACATCAGCATGGGACAAGACCTTTTTTCAGACAAGTTTTTCTATATGAAGCGGTCCCCACTGCCTGGTAAATATTGCACCGTCCCTAGACACCACGGAAAACATCAAGTTCACTTTAGAATGAAGTGGAGAAAGATGGTACCATTCCGTTCCTAAACACTTTAATAGTGAGATTTATAAGCGGATAACTCAGTGAGGCGTTCCTAAACACTTTAATAGTGAGATTTATAAGCGGATAACTCAGTGAGGCTGCTTGTATATTGGAATAAGACACATACAAACCAGGATCTACATTTTTCGTCTCATCACCCATTGCAACACAAGCTAGGTGTGATCCGTATCCTCCTCGACACGTGCGATGGCATTGTGACAGAGGCAGAAGATAGAAAGAAAGAAGAATAACACATATCAAAGGCTGTAAAAATGTGGCCATTCCGAATGGTCGTTTGAAAAAGGTCAAAGTTCAGATAGAGGGAGAGAAGAACAATAAGAGGAAGAGGAAGTGGAAGAGGAAGAAGAAGAACATGGGTTAAAGAACAAAGAAATATGTGGATCAGAAAAGTTAGGGAACCTTTACTAGAGATATGAGAAAAGCATAATTTACACAGATAGGGAAAAGTACAATTACCCATCATGTAAATTAGAATAACTGCGAAATAGACTGGGAGTAAATGAGTGTATTGGACAGAGAAAGTGACTATAGAACTAAAACCATCAAGGAGGCGATAATTATACTTCTGATATGGATGCAGAAGCAGGTCATGAGCAGGGATGAAGGGACTCTTGTCTCTCCCATGTGAGACACGATTTTCGAGACCGGAAGTCGTGCCGAGTGATCTGACATGCACAGAGAGGTTGTGAAAATGGCATCAATCGAACTGTTGCCGAAACTGTCAACAATAAGTCTTTATAAATAGATCTAATGTTGTGGAAAATGAACTAATCATGTCAACATTATGACTTACTTTTTGTATCTCCAAGCGCTGCAGTATCAAGTATATGAACAATCCCATCTACGGTATCTGAATGCCTTTCCCAGGGAGTCATCAACATATTAGCAGCTTCAGAAAATTTCACGATTCCCACACGCACTGGATTTGCTTTATCTTTACCAATCGCTGTCAGTGTTTGAAACTTCAACTAAAATCAATTAGAATATTATATTTTGGCGAATATCATAATGATACAGAATGAAGAAATAAATAAGTAATTGCTTAGACTATTAATAGAAAATGACAAAGTCCTAAAATGTACATTATGCATGGGGACTTGTGACACACTACTGTCTAACAAAAAGGGTGCAGAGAAAATAGGCTCAGTTGATATAGAGACAATAAATATAATATCAACCAGAATAAACAACGTGTTATTTGAAATGGTATAAACTAAGTAGCGTACATTTCCGATGAGGGCCTTGATGAAAGACAGGGTTTTGTTCAGATCTGCTTCCGAGATACTACCAGAGACATCCACGACGAAATAAAGTATCAAGGGGTCGTTCGGTGTTACGTTATCGTAGAATGACCGTTCAGCGCTTTGCTCATCTTTCATAACCTGAAGAATAAATGAACATGTGATGGGTATAGTAGAAATACTGCGTCAATGAAAAGAAATGGCCGAATACTACTTTTTGGCGTGGTCAACTAGACTCGTATTAAATTCCTTTGAACATGTTTCAAAGGACTGTTAAGTGCGGGGTGGTGCGACGTCTATTGCGTACACCGGCACTGCCCCTACCCCGTAGCTTTCCATCATGCTGTGAATTCTCTTGGCGAGTTCCGCAACCGGCGGAAAATGGTATTCGCTGCGGCAGCTTGGGGGGTCAGCAGACCACAGCCTGGAGGCTGAAACGAGTCAGTGAATGATTGGGTGCATTGAGTGATGGGCTGGCTGGTTGATGTGGGAAAAGCCAGTATGTGTGTAAAAAGTAATTACCAGAGTAGACTTATAGAGAACTAGGCATGTATGTCAGCACATGTCACGTGTCAGAGTTAGAGAATTGAATTACAACTCATTATTGGCGATTATGGCGGTATTATCCGTGGTAGTTTGTATTAAATGAATCATGAGGAGCTTGATATTGGCGAAACGATTCTCTTCGGTGTACATGTAGGACATGGGATCTAGGTAGATCTCTATGTATCAATATTATACGTTGCAGATTGGAATGCAATACGAACTAGACAAAGCGTTTAATCAAGTGTCACAGAACTAAATATGAGTACCCGGGCTGCATGTAATATTGTTTGGGCCGTCCATTTTGAGCGAGCTCTGGCAGTCATAGCGTGCATACTTTCCAGGACGGTACTCCCGCCGAATGCCTCCTACAGGAATGCCCGGATCCAAGCACACCAAGCCATCTAAAAATACATGTCAAAATCCAACTGAAACCTTATGAGCAATACAACACACAAGAGCCCGAACCTCAAAATAGTACACCCACAATAGCAAATCTTGTGAGAATATGTGAAGTTCTAAATGCATTATCAAATACTGTAAAACTTGAATATTTCATGACTATAAAATTTTACGCTTTTCATCTATAAATTATTTTGTGAAGATTTAATTTTTACGATTTTGGTCCATTCATTTTAAGTTTACATTTATGCACCTACATCCACGAAATTCACAAATTGAACCGTGCCTGAACATTTCTAGTTTTACAGTGTGTGTAGGTTGGACATATTCCTTAGAGAATATGTCACAGCAAAGCCTTCAGGCGTGGGTTCAAATCCCAGTGAAGCAGTTAATTCCAATCTCCTATTATGTATATCATTGATGTAATAACTACTATAAAAATATTAGTAATTGATGAACCTGTACCTAGCATATTGTCTAATTGTGTTTTCTTTCTATGCTATTTTAATGTCAAATATAAATAAGTCCTAAATCAAAAACTCAATGTTAAAGGTTTTCAGCTATAAACTTGAAAAGCTTTAATATGTTTCTATTTTTACAAAAAAACATTAATAAAAATTTTGTACAAAACATTCATGGAATACAGAAATTTAGTTTTGACATCTCGCCAATTTAATTAGCGATTGTTGCTATATATGGCAATATCGGTATATTGTACGGCAACTGCAGGGAGCACCTTCATTATCGTCGTATATAGGAGTTGGACAGATGCACGATGTTAGAGGTTTGATACCCTGTCCAGTCAGCATAGGCAGATCCAGGGGGGGGGGCGCAGGGGGCGGCCCCCCGTTTCCCACAAAAATACTTCATTTTCATAGGGTTTTTCATGAAATCGCAAAGTGCGCCCCCCCCCTTTCCTTAAGTGCACCCCCCCTTTTTTCCAAAAAAAAAAAACCTACTATAGGTGCACCATATATCTACGGGGGTGCGACTGTATGTTGCTGTACGCGTACCTTTGTTGAAGGGCTGGCAGGTGGTGATGGCGTTACTGGTCCATCCCCAGCCGTCGCACGTGTTGTTCTCGGGGCCATGCAGCTCGTACCCCAGGTAGCACTCGAACCTCGCCTAATGCACGCAAGGTGTTCATCATGCTTGAAATCTTTCATGTGAAGTTATTCGCGTGAGGTGCCTACACCTCGCCTTTTATCACACGCCATATTTCGCAAGTGCATTAAATGGAATGAATTAATGGATGCATGAATTTGCAGTAGAACCTCGTTATCTTGATGCCACTTATATCGAATTTTCTGTTATCTCTGTGGTAGTTGCATTTACCGTCCACCTAATGCTGAACATATAGCAGTTGGTTATCTCGACTATTTGGTCGTCTCGAATAGCTCACTATTATACATACAGAATCGAGATAATGAGTTTCTACTTTTACTTATCTAATGCCAACATTTACATAATATAATTGACTACTACAGTAATGGAACAACAGTAATTTTGTCGCCAGGCTTTAGCGAGTGCAAAAAAGAAAAGAAAAAGCAAATAAAGAAGATCTGTTGGCACTCTTATGAAGTTAAGCAATGCACTGTATGGACACCTACCACATCGTTCTCGCGGTACCAATCACGATCGCTCGTCGTATTCATGTGCACGATGTGGTGAACCCGGCCGTTCTCGAGCACCGGTCTGGGGCAGTGCTTCACTAGTAATGTGCAAATCAAAATCTGGTAAGAGCAATATTCTTGGTGAGTTCTGTGAACAAAGAGGTAAGTAACTATTGTCAATCTAGGCCTATAACAATTCGCCAATCATAATAAGACAAATATCGTTGCAAATCTGAGGGAAGGCGGACATTGTAGTAACAGTTCGAAGTAAAATTATCAATTCATTTTTAATTTGGTGTCAAAAGCATTAATTTTCATACTCTACTTGAATTGCTTTATATCGAATGTGCCCAATGATTAACATATACTTAAATAATAATAATAGTATGTTTCAGTGGTGAAATCACAATACCCGAATCCAGTGCTTATTTATTTGTATGCTCCAATGATTGTCAGCTGTGCAAGAAATGTGCAGATATTGTTATCTTCGTACATAAACATACCATTACCCTCAGTTAACCCAAGGTTAAGCGAGCTTAAACCGTTTTAATGCACATATTCAAAGAATTTAAACAGAAAACTCAGCCAGCGAGGATGAGGATCGAGTACGCTGTCAGGGCCCTGTTGCATAAAACTATCGTCCCGTCGCTATCGTATAAATCCACACGATTACAGTACCTTCTCTCGTCTCTCGTGTAGCATAAATAATTTTACGAGAACGACATAAATCATATTTCTACGATGAACTGTGGACGATTTAGAATAAAAACGTCCTGCCTCTGAATCGTAACGTTGGGCATTTCTCATTACTTTGGAGACTTAACACAGTATTTGATCAGTACCACTGTTCATGATGGCACTTTATTTTACACTTACTTTGATTGACCCAAGTGATGAATCGTCCATATATATTGTACAACGGTAAAAGCGAAATGTCATCGCGGATAGGTTCCACTGTAACTATTATGTCGGTGTACGCGCTTAATTAAATGCACCTCGTACTGAGCCTACGACAGCAATTCGAATTGCAAGAGACCGAAAATCTTAATAGTGCACATGTATGGGAGTTGGGGTTGAAAGCGAGACGATGGGTACTGCTTTGCCAATTTGCCTTATGCAGCAGTTTAGACCGAACGTTATCGTCGATCGTGTCGATCAGGATGATCGTACAAATACCATCGTTATCTGTAATCTTTATGCAACAGGGCCCTCAGGGAACTGTAATAGTGTATACAAAACATACGACGAATGCTCCCACCTCATATCAACCAACATTAGGCCATCAACCAGACTGACACCACTTCGTTCGCCATTCTGGTGAATCATCCTGGCGGAAAATAAGTGAGTAAAATGGAAAGCCGCCTGGTTTTGACTTAACCCCCCCCCCCGTTCCATGGTCGGGACCTAGTCCTCGATACCCACGACTTTTTTAGGTTGCGACTAGGTCACGACAAATTTCACATTTTTGTCGTGAAAAAAATCTTCTAGTTCCATGGTCGGCATAGGTTACGACTTGGTAAAGACTGGTGAAGACAAAATCTCAGAAATTGGGGACCTTCCATGGCGACTGCTTCCGACTTGGTGACGACTTGAGGAAGACTTGATTAGGACCACATCCCGACATGGTGAAGACCTGATGAAGACTAGGTTGAGACTTGGTTGCGACACAGTCCCGATGATGGCGATGATGGCGATGATAGTTAAGACCTGGTAAATACCTGGTCTAAACCTGGTAAAGACCTGGTAAAGATTAAGAAGACTTGATTGCGATTAGCTCTCGAGTAAGTAGAGACTTGAGGAAAACTTGGTCGTGATCTTGGGTCAAAATGGTTTGAAAGCAGTACCCTATCCCTCTTACCAGCTCCCGTTAGTATACAGGTCTGTGACAGATTAAAGACACCCCCATCACCTTCCTACCATCGTCATATGTGACCGTGACATACACACTACATCTATATGGCAATGATTGATCCTTCTAATATCCATCGCCCAGCTACTTCACCCCTGATAAATACACGCGTGGAACAGATTAAGTATTACACCCTCCACCACTCTTTCTTCCGCCGACACCATCCCCCTCTTCTCTCCCCAACCCTCTCTATCTCAGCGGCTGCTAGAGACCTTGACCTGGGGTGACCCGGTGCACCCGGTTGTGGTCAGGCCCTGGGTCGGCTTATCAAAGGAGTGGTTAGGCGGTGTGACCTGAACTGACCGAGGGGCAATGTGACGTGGTGAAAGTAAGGCAGAGGTTAATTGGTCAGTTAGTTTGCATAAGGTTGAAGTCTGGTGCGGCCATGTGGGAAGCAGGAAGCAGAGGAGACAAGGGGCAAGATGAAAGGAGAGGGTGGGAAGAGGTGAGAGTTTAAACTGTTACCAGACAGGGTTGGGCCTGTAAACTGCCTGCGGCAGCGGTAGCCAGGGGGCGGTCAGTTCCTGAAGTGAGGTAGGCGGGGCTTAATGTTCTTGGTGGTGCTACCACTATCATGTAATCTCCCAGTGCTGGGTGTGCCATCTTAAAAAATCTGGGTGTCTGACGCACGGTGGCAGGTGTTACCACTGGTCCAGGGACACGCCGGGCGTGTGCAGGGCGGCGTCGGCTGAGATGAGGGTAGGCAGGACTGTTGACTGTCTTGGCTGCGTGTGTGTATATACTCTAGGAAGGCAGCAAAGCACCCGCCACCGTGAGCCTGGATGTTCCGCTGTGTATGTCATGATGATCAGGGATGTGGGACGGGGAAAGGATGGGGAGGGAGGAGCATTTCATGTGTTACGGATCTCATCTGTTTCAACCCAAGCAACGCCGGGTAAACAGTTAGTAATTGTATATATTTATATTTGTAAGTTTATCACATATCCTATGTAGTTTTATTAAAAAGTGTTCATTCGATAAACCTTTGTCATTCTATGTCTTACATGTGATTATCTTACTTGGGTAGCATCATAGGGGGTAGCCTCATCGATAGCTTTGTGTAAAATGAACCAAACTCTAGACTTTTCCGTCGCAACCACGTCGTTATCAGGTCGAAATCAGGGGAAAACCATGATTTTATGGTTGTTATCTTGGTTAAGACCTGGTCGAGACTTGGTAAAGACTTGGTAACGACTTGGTAACGATGTTTATTGATTTTTTTAGTCGTTAGCAAACCACGGCGACTTTTTTTAGTTCGCTGCATACAGCGGAACTTGGGAAAATCGCGACCAGTCGCTGGTCCACCGGCGACTTTTTTTAGAAGACTAGATAACGACTTGCTGCCGACTATGGAGACTAGATAGCGACTTGGTAAAGATTGATACCGGCTTGATGGCGACCAACTAAAAATGACGAATCGTTATCTAGTTTTCGTCCAGGTCCCGACCAACCAACAGTAGCGCTTCCCATCCCCCCACTTCCGTAACTCACGGGTGCATATGGGCTGCGTGTTGCTCCAGCCTTTGTCCATCTCGCAGAATAGGAGCCTGTCGCCACTGAGCACGTAGTCCTCATCACACCAGTACTCGATGAGTGTGCCGACGGGCTGGCGCCCCGATGTCTGGTTGGAGTTGGTTCCTGACAGCAGTGGGAGTTCCTCACAAGTGAATTCTACAACATTAGTTTCGTAATGACGTTCACTTCCTAAAGCTTATGTCTTATTTTAGAAAACATAAAATGTAAATATGATGTTTCTTCTTTTTCGTGCTTAAATGTCGTTTGAAATTTTAACCACTACACACCAATGTGGTATGAGGCTACATGTACGTCAAAATAATAAATTTTTGACCACTCTGCCAAATACAGTGTGCCTTCTAGAAGTCCATTTTAGGGCAATTTGGCATGTTACGCTCTAGTTTCAATACCAGTTGAAATGAAACATTCACATTTGGTACATTTGCAATTTGTTTAATTTTAGACGACACAGACGGTTTTTATACTACTTATTCTGTGTGTTGTCTCCACACCCAGAATAAGTAGTATAAAACCCAAAAATTTGGTACAACGTTTGTATAACTACTAGTGGCCATCACCTGCGTCTAATTCCGGCAATTTGCCTATTTTTGTACAGTTTTATTACTTCTTGCACCATGAATTTCAAACTCGAAATACGTATTAATTAACTTGTGAAAATGACCTGTGTGAATATATGTCACATTGGCAATTACAGAGCACCCATTCAGACAGCCATTTTAGGTCACTTTGTTTCACTTTCTGCACTAGCTTCAATACTGGTTGAAATAAAATACTCGAACTTAGAACAATTCCTAGTGACAATCATATTTGTCAGGCATTGGCAAGTTGTCAATGAAAATGCTGTAGAGGTAATGTTTTGTATATTAGCATATGATTTGCCAGTAATCCTGTGATTTCTGAGCACCTTTGATCTAACTATATATTGTAAACTTACGGTTGCACACTGGTGTCAGGGCATGTTCATGCCAATTTCCCTTAACACATCGCCAGTCATAATAAGCGGGAGTGAGAAGTATTTCGTCTACATTAAAACCATTTTCTTTTTCGAGGTCTTCGTATACATCGTCATAGTCCTCATCTGTCGACATGTCGAGGTTATAACTGCAAATTACAAATAGACCACATGTGCACAGTTAATACATTATTTTGATATAAAATAAACACACAAACATTCATGATTTAAGGACGAACAGAGAAGGTAATGGCATTGGCAGATCCATGATATCAGATCTTTCCCCTTCGCCCGGCCTTTCAATGATGCGAATGCCAAACAGTCGACTTATCAATACGCACACAGTAGAACTATCGGGGTATAACCCTCGCGCTGCTTTTTATGAAACATGACACCACCGTTCCCGGGTCTATCTAACGTTTCGTGCAGTAATAGCTGTTCTATCAGCCACATATGTGAGACGTCAGGAGTATGACTCTATGGGCGCACATAGCGCAACCTCCCTCAGATTTCATTGAACCAATGTGTCAATCAATTGTACCAACGACAATGCGCTAATCTAATTTCAACAACATACACGCATGCACAAAACTAAACTGCAATTTGAATGCAATTTGCATCAGATTGTATGTAGTAAAAAAAGACTCGTTATCGTTATTGAAGTAGATAATCATTATTACCCGTAGTCACAAGTGAATCGCAGAACATTTTCTTCTGGAATGCTGAATTTCAGGTGATCAGACAATTCTGGATACTCGCAGTTGAGGGTTTGCTTGCAGCTAGGGGGCTGTTTGTCCCATAGCAGCGCACCATCAGCATTCTAGACAATTACAGAAGGTTTGCGGAATGCATGACGAACTACTGACAGATCAAAATACGTACATGCATGTACACTTTGGGCTAATTATACACATGTATTATGGCCTCTCTTGAATTGACCTCAGGTGGTCTCAATAAAGATGTGGCTCTGGTATGGAAGTTTAAAGTGGCCTTTTTATGAAATCTGGGGTCCACTAAATATGATCTTTGAGAAAGCAGCAACATGCAAATGAAAAAAAATGTAAATGTCTGGTTTATAGCCTTGATCCAAGTTTTGATCTCACGACTTAACAATTTACACCATGACATGGTCCCACTTATTGATCTTCAATTGATCATTTCTCACATACACATGTACACGCATCGGCAGCACATTCAGCGCACAATGCTAATCACTCACACGATCACTCACTCACTCTTTCAACCCAATGACGTGTACATGATTAACGTGTAGGTGCCACGGAGCAGTGTGCAACCTGATAGGGTTTGCTCAACACCCACCACCAGCCCCGACTGGGAATCGAACCCACGACCTTCTGGTTACAAGTCCAACTTCCAAACCACTCGGCCACGGAAGCACACATGCATTAACCACCAGCCTATTCTAGCACCTGTCTTAAGGCCCATTCATCTAAGGACCACATATGTATACACCTGTGCTCTATTCCACCCTTCCCAGCGCTCTTAACCACTGGAACCAATTAGTTCGTGGATATTACGTTTGCTATGATGTATAATCACTAAACGCTAAACTTGATGTGGGCCTAAATTGGTTCAGCTACCCCTTGCAAACTCCATAAACAAAGCTAATTCGACAACATACACAAACAACCAACATTTAACTATAACAAGCAAGCAAAATTTCGGGACAAATACAACCGGGGCGGGTGGGAAAAAACGAAAAAAAAAATGTTGGACAATAGTCAAAAATAGGGGTGTGGTATTTCAAGGAAGTGGGATATGCGGAAAATACCTTAAAAGTTGTGGGGTGTGGGAAAAAGGGGGAAAGGAGGGACGTGGGAAATTAGACAAAAATGGGAATGTGGGATTTGTTTAGCTTTATATCTCCCGCCCACAACTCTCTTATCAAAAGTAAGCGAATCCAATAGATTGTCACCTCCGAGCATGTGAGTACATCGTCCCCGATGAGCTCGCCAGTGTCGCACTTGTACGTGACAGTCGCTCCATTCGGCTGCGGACCCGGGGGGCTGAAGGAGGCGAACTTTACCTGAGGAGCCTCTGGGCACTTCGTCGCTGGTAACACGATATTGATAGGTCAACATCTCCACACACATTTACATGCTACCATCATAATGAAATGCTAATGATGAGTCGAAACATGCAGTCATAACACAATAGCTTTCTTACTAAAGTTAAAGCACCAGTTATTACCTATACAAATGGGAAGATCGAAGTCGAACTTCCACTCACGGTTTTCCTCGCATCTACAACAGCCATTGTTTTGTGTTACTAAAATTGAAAGTGTTAATTAAATATTGGGTTGTCCCACCAAAGAAGTCACAGTGGAAAGAGCCACTGTCCGCGAGTATTAAAGTGTCACATCTTCCAGAATAAATACATCGGTCCCAATGCACATGTGCGAAGTAAATAGACACTTTTTATAAAGGATTTAAAAAGTTGCCCAGTTTTGCACTTTGTTCAACTAATAGGGCCGTAGAAAAGTAACACATATTCATCAAGTGTGTCTAAGTCAGTTATAATAAGGGTCAACATTTGCATGAAGCCCCTCCCACGTCTTTTGTTTACTAGTTAACAATGCAGTTTATGGTAGGCTGAGGCAGTGAGACACCAGTGTTATTCATCCCTGTGGTCAATTATGGAAATAGGACATTCCATTTTTAAATGGATATCTTTTTAGTGCTCATTGGTTGTAACATGTTTAATTTTATTTGTGTGCGTGGAAGATGGGTGTGTGTGTGTGGGGGGGGGGGATCGGGCTGTGGGGTGGGGGGGGGGTGCTGAATACGTTGCGAATTCGAGATCCAACAGTGATTTTCCATTTTCCTATGTCAGGCCCACAGCTAGACTTGCAAAAGGGACGAGGCAAACAGTGTCACTTTTGATCATTCTATACTTATGAGGAACGAATCTATAAAAGGACAAAATTGGTTCACAATAATTGAAATAAAGGAAGTGTTTGTGAATATCCGGTTTCTTTGATTGTGCACAATTAGTTTTGTTTTTGTTGGTTTTTATACTACTTATTCTGTGTGTTAAGAGACAATAAATTTCGGGTAATTTAGTTTATTACTATCTATTCCGACGTTTCGACACGTAAGTGTCCTCTTCAGGGAATATTTAACAATTTATAAAGATGTAATGATCAAGACATAGCCTAAAACAATGACTAAACATTAAAATAAAATTTTAAGAATAAAATGCACATTAATTGGTTCTAAGATATCTAAAAGTGTTGTCTGATAACATGTAGTTACTACTAATAAATATCTATACATTGTATCTATTTGTCAAAGGTATGATATAATTAATATATGATTGTACATAGTGATGACTAGATTACTGATATGTCTTACGAGAACCAGTTCATATTTTACATAATGCATACATAAAATTGGAAATGAGAACATTAATTTAGTTATATTGAGAGCACTCTGATTGCATAATGTTAAGGCAGTATTCACCGTGAGATCAACATGTTTCGTGCGTTTTACTCGCGTACAACTTGCGTTCTATGCGCAGTGTGATTTCTAAAGTACAACATTCAAACATGCCATGTATTGGGCCGGTAAGCATGGCGCCAGTAATGTATCTATACGACAGCGTGCGGGAATTATCCGTTGTGTGTATGCGACATTTGGCGTAAGATCTCCGTACTGCCTACTTAAGGTTACACCACTGCTGACATTGGTCACAGAAGAAATTTGGCATGTCAAACTTCTGCGGCCACCGTTCGTACTGCCTTGAAAATGCCTATGACTACTGCAATGAACACTCACTGGTCGTTACGGTCGGTATACGTTTTTACCATGAGACTGACCTTGCGGTTTGATGTGCCCTAGGCGTAAGGTCGAACACAAACTTATCATTTTTATTTTATTATCGGCTAAACATACTGCAAATCTGTTTGAACAGTCCTTACTCTCAACTTGGTATATTTGGTGTGCGTGAAAAATTGTTAAGAAAGAGCATTCGCTTAAGCGAGGGGCACATTCCACCTTGCGGCGTGGTCGCCGCAAGGCGTCTTGATGTCTGCGGCGTCTACGGCGTTTTCCGCACGCATTGACAAAAATACAATTGTGGGCACATCAGGACGGGCTCCGTGCGTTATGAGTGCGTCGACACATGATCAAACATGAGTTGTACTCACGTATAAATTACGTTCTACGCACCGCGTGATTACTAAAGTAGGGGAGCCGCATGTTCATGGTACAGGAAACGCACGGTCCCAGTACTGTGTCTGTGCCGACAACGTGCTGGTAAATCCTCTCTGTTTAACGTAAGGTCTCCGCACTGCCTTCTTGCGGTTAGGCCATGACGTAGGGTGGTCGTAGAAGAAGTTTGGCAAGCCAAACTTCTTCTACGGCGACCTTACGGCCTTGAAAATGCTGCGTTTATCGCACTTAACACTCACGGATCTTTACGATCTCCGTGCGTTTTTGGTCGTAGACTGGCTGTTGACCCACCCTGCGGTGGAATGTGCCCTAGGCATTAGATACCACGATGTTCAAACAAATTCATCATATGATAGTTTTGCTTCAAGCAAACATATGCATTTAAAAAGGTAAAAATAACTATGTTAAAATCCACTTAGATAATACATGTATATTCGACCTGCAAGCCCCTCTAAACTAAATATACGTTGCATATTAGTAGCTATTACATAAGAAAATTAAGGACAGACAACTTTGAACCATGCAGCACTAGTCTACAATGTGCCAAAAGTCCAAAACCCGCCTGAAAGACTGAAAATGGAAGTGTTGCCAAGAGTAGCAAGAGGAATAAAAATGGACTACAAAACAAATAATGTAAACGGACCTGGCGATCAAGGAAGTGTGTGTGACGGATATCACACTGTGAGAAATGGAGCCTGGGATTCGAAATCAACCCACAATGTCTCACATTATATTCACCCCACTTTCATGATCACAATGGAGAAATGTATGTGAAATGGTCTCACCGCACATTTTCCTTAATCATAGTAACCACTCCTGATGGCCAGATTGCACAGTTCTACACGCATGCAATGCGTCGTGTATATAATCCGCTCGTTTTATGTTAATAGTTAGTATTTCTACTATATATGATTAGATGGTAAATATATGTACATAAATCTATAGGGTTGTTAGATAGTAGACATAGTTACTTTATAACGCTAAAGTTATCATAGCAAGTGTGAGAATATGCTGTATCTATAGTATGTATAGCGTTATCCATTGAGTCCATATATACCATATGCATGATAAAAAAATTGCATATTTATATTTACAATATGCAAATTATTTGATACGTATAGGCTAAATTACATCTCAGCTGGACTACATTGCTGTATTTTCTATACTTAAAATACAAACAGATTCGGGGTAATCTGCATTCATTTTTATATTGTTCACACATCACATCTACTTTTTATAACAAATGTATGTGCAAAGATATGTGTGCATTTGACTTACTCAAGAAATCACTTTTTGAAGGTGTGCATTGTGTTTTTTTATAGTTTTACTTACTTATATTTATTTGTTTATTATTCATACATTCTTTATTTTTTCCATTTTTTATCTTTTTTATATTATATTATTTTATTTATTTATTTTATTTATTTATTTTCTATTTATTTTTTATTTATATATTTTTTATGTGTGTGCGTGTGTGTGTGTGTGGGGGGGGGGGGGTGTCAGCGCACCAAAAAGCTGATGCCACTTACTTGTACACAACACGACCTTCGTTTTTTCCGTTTTTCTTCTTCTTCATCTCAAAGCGGTCATTACATCTGTATCTCGCCTTGGAACCCGGTTCAAAATGAAGATCATCAGTAATCTGGACCTCGTCACCACTTTGGTCTACTTTTATAAAGTGGCCATGTTCCAGCTCTGGGGGTTTAGGAAGACATTCTTCGCCTGAAAAAGTACGTAGTCAATAAGACTTTGATGTACACACTGTGTTAAAACACCCTTTAATCATATGCGATTTTGAGTCGATGCATTACCAAGCTTCTTGTCTCTTGGTAATCACTACATAATTCATTACACATCCATATAGCAACTACAATTTTGAAATGCAATATGTACAATATTAGCATGAACTTAATGACCCCGAGATCTGAAAATTGTGTGACAATTTTTGTAAAGAATATCTTACGTTTGCACTTCATAATGCCGGCCCTCGCATCTGCACACGTGTACGAATTTTGGTCTGGGGCCTTCATAAAGCCGGTATTGCAGTCCAAGTAAAACTTATTGCTATACTCGAACACTACACCATTCTCTACGACAGGCTTCTCGCACGCTATGGAAGTTAAGCAAGTTTCTCAATTAGCACATAGTTTCTACATAGCATAACGCCATACAGCATGCTTTAGTTACATCTTTACTTATATCCTATTGATTGATTGTAACAGCATTGTTATAAGTTAATAATGCAAATAAAAAGATTACTATAATTTGTGAAATAGTGCAGTAATATAAGCCAATACCTGTGACTATAGCTGCGGCGAAAAGTCCTAGCAGAAGAAGGCGCAAAACGGCCACCTCTAAAACATATAGCAAAAGTACATTGTATATATATATATATATGATAATAGTAATATATAATGACATCCAGTAGAGAGGATTAAGGCCCACCACCCCTAACATTACACGTCTAAAATAATATAGATCCTAATATAGGACATTCAGATCAGGGAGGTAGTATCAGTATACGCACAGTAAGCACGTGAGTATCGGTTTAATAATGTAATAATAACTGCTTTTTTTGGACCTACCTTTTTTTGTAATTATGTACAACTTTTCAAAATTTGGACGAAGTCACTCCAATCGTCCATTGCATATCAATGTCCTCTATAAACAATCAAAGAAAATCCCCCGCACCCATATTCTATGACATATCTTATATTTCACATGCAATTTATGCTGAAATAAATTATTCGTATTCGTATTCTAATAGTCTACAGGTTGCGGAGGCTCGGATGATTACAACGTCACGATAGGAACCATATGCGCTAGTTCAGTCGCAGTCTGATACTAACGACTATTATTCTCCTACGTTTAACAGTACGGTAGGATGACCCCTCTAGGATGGGAGAACGTTTTGATAAGACGATGCGATAATCGACTGGTGCTGGCTTAAAAACAGTCAAGAATATGATACACTGGCATACTCAATCTCAAATACACAGCCGATCGACTAATCGTTAAATACGTACACATAACTCGAAAATCAGCGAAAGTACAGTACCTGATAAGGAATATTCCATGATGTTATTCACTGACCGTTCAACCAGAAAATGTCATCTCTGCACAAAAGACGCCTTCCAGATTCTGCATAAGGTCCTGGTTTCTCCGAAATCCAGGGGTGACCTCGATTCAGAGCAGGATTCATAGAATCAGTTGGCGGATACTTTTGAATTTTTAGAACTTTTTTTTTGTTTTGTTTTGTTTTTCTAAAATGTGTTCACATTTGAATAACACAAATAGAACAGGCAGCATGACTCGCCGCTGCTAGCTAGCAAAACTCGGGCCGTACACGTAATGTATGTGTTGATTCACATGCATATACAATGTATTAGAATAGTCACATGTTTATGATAAACTATTCAGTCCGCCACATTTACACGAATTTAATTATTAGAAGATGGCTGACTGATCATACATGTAGATTATGATTATGAATTTAAAAAGATACATACATTTGTAGCAAGCATGTCATGGTTGTGGGAGTGATTGAGGGATCCATCCCTGGGTAAGAAATAGGTCATAATAATAGATTTCTAAATTTCATAGAACAAGATCATTTGGTACATGCTTGCTGATCGTGTTTCCCAATTATTGATGAATCAAGGAAAAGGCGCTTCTTTAATATTCCAATATTCCTCAAGGGAAGAGGCAGTATTGTCCTGCTGAAGAAACGAAGACACGATTTATTGCAAAAATAAGAACCATGCATGTAGAATGTGCCATGGAAACCATAATGAAATACAGAATACTAACAGGAATGATATATCTTTCTCCATTAGTATCCCATATATAAGCAAGATATAGAAGCGACCTATAGGAACCTAAGAATAAGAATAAGAATAATTTATTTCGATAATACACATTTACAGAATTTGTATAAATGTATAATCATAGCAATAAGATATAAATAAATAAATAAAATAAAATAAAGTTGTGTGGACGAGAAAATTAACACAGTATTAAAATATCACAGTCTTCCAATATGTGAACAAACCACTATAAGTATAAACCTGAGACTTAGTAATAGCTTGCACAAGATTGTTCTCAGAGGATTCTAATCTCTTTATAAACCGAGTAATAGCATTCCTCATTATTAGATCAAAATGATGAACATTGTAGTCTAAAAAAGTTCTTGATATACTGATACGGTGCTTAAGGTTCATCAGTATCCTAAAAACTCTATTAGTCATTTTGGCGAGACTTTCGTTCTTGTCACAAGAAATTCCTCAGGCCGAATGCCAATCCTTCGATTGTCACGTGACCGCCATGGTGGCGGTGATCAAATGACAGCAGTGATAAGAAGACAGGGAGGGGGTGGGGTATGGCAGGCCGTAGCCAGCCAGTATCGTAGCTGGCATTCGGCTTGAAGAAGTTCTTGTGATAAGAACAGGGTCTAATAGAACTATTCTATTAGACCCTGGTAAGAATGAAAGTCTCGCTAAAATGACTGAGATTTACAGGGACGGATTCAGAAATTTGAGAGCGGGGGGGCTAATTTTTCAAATTTTGAGAGCGGGGGGCGGGCGGATTTGTCCATGCGTGGGGGCAGATCCAGGTTTTTGGAAAAGGGACGTAAGGAAAACATAAGGTAAGGGGGGGCCTCACTTACGGGATTTCATGAAAAACCCTATGAAAATGAAGTATTTTGGTGGGAAAAGGGGGGGGCGGGGGGGGGGGGCTAAATTGTAGGTTAATATGGCAGGGGGGGGGCTAGAGCCCTCCGAGCCCCCCCCCGCTGGATCCGTCCCTGATGATTTAGGTTCCTATAGGTAGCTTCTAAGTCTTGTTTATATCATGAACGAAGGGACACAGGGTGCTAGAAGTTTACATTCTGTGAATATCCCAAATATGTTTTGTTGTGATATTTTAGTTTCTGTGAATATCCCAAATATGTTTTGTTGTGATATTTTAGTTAACCATCAAACACCATTGATAAGATAACTGTGTTGGAAACAACTCTATGAACACAAAAGTAATACAATAACCAAAACAAGAGTAAATTAAGAACATTTCATTATTCATGTATTAATGTAGAAATTGGCAAAATTGATCCAAATATAAACTAGATCAAAGCACACAGCATCGCTAGAAACAACTTAGACTTATGGGCAATTAAGATATATACTGATACGATGTATATCTTATAATTAAGAACTTTATGAATTTGAGGAGAAAAACACAGAATGAATTTACGGCAGTGATCAATATTCAGGAAAAAAAATATTGCTGTGTGTTGCAATACTACTAATAACATATAGTAATCAATAATAGTTTCAAAACTATGTATTTTATATAGTACAGTGAAATAAAATAAAACTATTGTGTAATTATTTATATTCATTCATATTAAAAAATGTGTTCTAAAATATTAATGAAGTCTTGATTAAAAGTACACAATTAAAATCTGCGTTATCAGCCACAGATAGGCATTGTCTAATCATATATTGGCTCCTTTAGCTTGCTACATAGCAGCAAAAAGCGAACCCCACCAAGTAGCCTTTTGCTGTTGGGTTAATTCATTGATTTTTTTCCTTGCTGGTTTAAGTACATTGAATACCAGTAAAAGGTCATAAATGGCCTTGTGGAAAGCACAATGTAATTGGCAGAGTGCCCAGAATCAAATCACTTCAGTGTCGCCTCATATGTCATAGTTGTGCAAAGTTTACATACATCTGGCATACATACTGGCATACATACATACTGGCATACATACATACTGGCATACATATTGCCATACATACTGGCTTTCGCTTCAGCTTCGCAGAAACTGTGACGTCACAAAGCAGCTTATTCAAAAGCGTGTTACTCTTATTTAAACCTGAATTATAGCTGAACCTGGAAGTGCGAGTTAAAGTTTTTTTCTCTGCTGATTATTCATGGTTAGGATCCCTATAATGATATTCAGATGGATGGCACTCTGCCACCCTTGAGCATTTTTCATAAAAATGGAAAATCCAATATGGCCACCATCTCGCTATACTATATACAAAAAAGTGGCATATCTCCTTTAATATTCAACATAGAAACCTGATTTTGGTGTCAAGTAATATGTTTCTGACATCAAGAGATCCATTTTCAGCACTTAAGAAGAGGTAACCTCAGCAATTTACCTAAAATCCAATATGGCTGCCATTTCGCTATACTACTACTAAACGTAGCATAATTAATAATCAACATAGAAACCTGATTTTGGTGTCGATTAATGTTTCTGACATCACGAAATCCATTTCCAGCACTCAAAAAGCTTTACATGTAAAAACTCAGTAAGTTATGTAAGATCCAATATGGCCGCCATCCCACTACACTATATTCATAAAAGTGGCATCAGATGATATTTTCTTATCTGTTTTGTTCCATAAAAAGATTATCATATGGCCAGGAAAATCAACAAAAAAATTACCTCACCCACGCTACTTGTTTTTCAAAATGGCCGCCAATTTGGCCTTCAAGCAAGCTCAAAAGACAGATTTAATTAAGGATGTGTTTGCTCATGAATCGCCACCTGTGCCAACCTGTGCCAACATCAATAATATTTTGATAATTGAGAGATAAGAATATGCAAAGGGAAATCTACTCTGAAGAATCTATTGAAAGTTGAAATTGATGTGTTGTCACGAAAATCAAATAATCACATTATTGTTATGATTGATGGCTCAGCATTGCTCTGGGTATTTCATTGGCCAACCTGTGGGACAGTTCGTGTATTCACTCATAATGTCAAGAAATAGCTGCAAAAAATAGTTTCCAGTTCAGAACAAACATTTTGTCTTTGACAGGTATTATCTATGAGCAGGTATAGGTATTTAATCTACAGACCACCACAGAGGAGTATGGATGCAGATGGTAGTAACTGGCTAGCTGGCTCTTGAAGTCAGCCACAGAGCCAGCCTCTGCTACTGAGACAGGTTAAATGTTCCCCTCTGGGATGGTGCGAGTGGTGAACCAGTTGCAGTGCTGTGTGGTGGAGCTTCGTTGGTGCTGTAGTTTCATGCTGTGAGCAGATTGTGTGCATGTATCACAGAAAGTTATATTGATATCTTCTGGGTGGATGCCCACATGACCATGCAACACCTTTAACATCAAAATGACCCAAGCATTCCTTTTTCTCTGCTCAAGGAGATCAAGCTCAAAGTCGTGTAACATGTTAGTAACCCTAGCACGAGGGTCATAATTGGCTGTCATCCATCTGCCAGCCCTTCTTTGAATTGGCTCCAACATAGAATTGGTCTTTTGGAGATACGGGTCCAAATAGTGACACAATACTCCAAGCAAGATCATATTAGGGATATATAAGCTGTCTTTTTCAGTCTTCAGGGGCAGCCTCGCAGGTTCCGCCTAAAGAAACCAAGACGACTGTTAGCCTTCTTGGTTATAGTATTGATATGATCACCCGGGTTCTATGTTGCTGAAATCTTTATGCCCAAGTATGTGCAGGAGTCCACGTTTTCCAATATTGTACTGTCTAGTTGGTAAAAATGGACTAAAGGAGTAGATCGAGCAATTGTCATTATATTACATTTGTGGCATTAAATTGCATACCACATACCTCACTCCAATTCTCAAGGTTAGTTAGATCACTTTGCAGTTGAACCTGATCGTCAAATTTAGAGATCTGCCTGTATATCAGACAGTCATCAGCAAAACATCTGTATTTAGTATCTGGATCTAATACTGATGGCAAGTCATTGATAAATAATAAAAAGAGTAGAGGTCCCAAGACTGTCCCTTGTGGCATACCAGATGTCACAGGTGCCTCATCAGAACTACTACCCTCTATAATCACTCTCTGTGTACCCCCTGAAAGGAAGGCATCTATCCATGTATGTATTCTGCCTTGGATACCATACATTTTGAGAGTATTGACATGAGCAGCTTGTGGGGCACTTTTTCGAATGCCTTGCTGAAATCTAGCACTGCTATGTCTAAATGGGCACCCTTGGCTCTGAGACTGAACAAGTCCTGTATTGTGGCAAAGAACTGTGTTTCACACGAAAAACGAGACCTGAACCCATGTTGCAACCTGGTCAGTAATTTGTATTGGTCCAAGTGAGCTCCTATATGGCTACACATGATGTGCTCTAATAGTTTAAAGGAGACGCGCATAAGGTTCACTGGTCGATAATTTTCTGCCATACAGGTAGTACCTTTCTTTAAGATAGGAGGGACATTTGCTGTTGACCAAGCTCATGGGAGACGTCCAGTGTCCAATGATTGGCAAAATATTGTGGTAAGCATTGAGGCTAAGATTGGAACCAATTCATTTAAAATTCGACAGGTGATCTGGTCTGGTCCTGATCCCGTGCTGGGGTTTATTCCAGCAAGCAATTTCATTTATGATTTTAGCCTTAAAGCTGTGTCTAGATCAGGGAGATCTAAGGATGCTAGTAGAGTGCATAAATTAGGTATGAATACACCATTGCTACCACAAAAAACTGTATTGGGTGTTGTTGAAAATAAGATCCAACTCATAACCTTATAAATCCTCTGTGCACAGATTTATGCAGTGATCCTGAATTTCATGAGAACTTTAAAAGTAAAACATTAGTCAATAATGGTGTTGTTTTGGAATGACCCGATATAGATACAACACATAAAGAAGCAGACATTATAATGATCAACAGCTACTTCTACTTGTGGAAACAGATTGTCAGATGCAAACACACTATATTAGGTTTCAATGCTGATTAATAATCATTGAATTTCAGGTAACCTACTGAGTAGTTACCTCATCTTAAGTGCTGAAAATGGATTTCTTGATGTCAGAAACATATTATATGATCCTAAAATTAGGTTTCTATGTTGATTATAAAGGAGATATGCCACTGGTATGAATATAGTATAGCGAGATGTCGGCCATATTGGATTTTAGGTAACTTATGGAGTAGTTTCTTCCTCTTAAGTGCTGAATATGGATTTCTTGATGTCAGAAACATATTATTTGACACCAAAAATAGGTTTCAAATTTGAATATTAAAAAAGATATGTCACTTTTATGAATATTGTATAATAAGATGGCGGCCATATTGGATTTTAGGTAACTTACTGAGTACTTACCTCTTCTCAAGTGCTAAAAATGGATTTCTTGATGGCAGAAACATATTATTTGATACTAAAATCAGGTTTCTATGTTGAATATTAAAGGAGAAATGCCACTTTTATGAATATAGTATAGCGAGATGGCGGCCATATTGGATTTTCCATTTTTATGAAAAATGCTCAAGGGTGGCAAAGTGCCACCCACCTGAATATCATTATAGGGGCCCTAACCATAAATAATCAGCAGAGAAAAAACTTTAACTCCCACTTCCAGGTTTCCCTTGTCATCTGCAGGACTATATGCTGCTACCTACCAGAAAAACACGCACACACACGCACACACAAAAAACAGACATTTGTTTGAAAACGTCAGCTCCCCGCTGGAATGACTGCAATGTCTTTGCTCCATCCATATTATGCACTCCATATTTTCAAGCCCCCCTCCCCCCAGTAACCTGGATCTGCTAGGGTTATGTACCGCCATTTTTAGGTTCCTTATCCTACCCACAGTACGTTGGCTACACACCCGACGTCAGATCCCTAGCCACTTCCTTCTTTTATTGTATTGTTTAAGAAGATTGTGCTGTTCAAGGAAGCTATAAGCTCTTTTAAAAACGCGTTGCTGACTGCGTTAAAATATTAGTTGAAAATATTTTCAAAAGTGTCTTTTATAGTTTCAATTCTAGTTGATCATTTTTTCTTTTTTCAGGATTTCACTAGTACAATTTTTAACTAATTAGATTTATTTGTTTCATTGTTTCTGTTATCTATGCATGGAATTATTTTCTATTCTGAAATAAACCAATAAATAAGAAAAAAATTTGTATCTACAGTTTTACCATTTTATGCCGTTATGCTGTCCCAACTGGTATTTTACATTGTTTTTCTCTACACACAGATTTTCAGACCATGTTTATTTTAAATGCGACAACCTGTCTATAGAAATATAAGATATCTATATTTCTAATTCCCTGGTCCCCGGACATAATGTCTTGAAACCGCGAGCATTAGGTTCCACTTCAAAATATATGCTTATGGCAGTTAATGGTTATTGAGCAAACTCCCAGACTGACACTCATTATAGCTCACTCCAATACAGTCAATACCATTATCATGTAACTCAAATGCAAGAAAATATATAATACATAACAATGACTTCATGTTAATCATAATTAACACAGTGCATCAAATGGTTGCAACAATGTCCGGGAAATCAAAAGCTTAAATAGTGAGAGATTTGTAAAGTTATGATTTTATCATTATGGAAGATACTCTTCTACAACGGCTACACGAAAGTGCCCTCTTTCGTCACATCTTGTACATCCGCAGCATCTTTTCGTCCTTGATCCGTGATCTTGAGCTCTTCCTTATTGTTGACACTCTCCATATCGTCTGCTTTTTGCTGCTCCCGTCGATTGTTGACCACTGATCCGCGGTCACTTGCTCGCTGACGTAAGTATTGGCGGAACCTGAGGAACCACACTTATATATAGTAAATTTCAGAATAGCCTAGTCTAGGCTAGTGTTATGTACACTTAGGATAGGCTATGGAGCCACCATTTTTAGGTTCCTTAGCCTACCCACAGTGTGTTGGCCACAAGCATGTATATTTAATGAAACCAGTGATGGACTACAAAGTCATCTACAATGTAGTAAAATAAGGTGACTATTCCTGTGCAGGTTGTTATGCAGTAATCATTATGCAGTATTTTTTAGTCACATATGAATCTTTCTAAATAGCACGCATTGCATTCTAATAACAAAACGCAATGTCATTATATATGTTTTATATTTGGTGATAAAAAAAGCTGACTGCTCTGATTGACACAGTGCAAACTACATGTAAGTTTTCAAACCAAACATTAGGTCATTCCTTCTTGTCAAACCCACAAATACGCAGAAAATAACCGCTTTTCAAATGAGTGAAAAGTTTATCGTTTGACCTGCTACTGATCTTGCCCTTGGCCCTCTCCTCTGCACCGGCCCACGGATAGTACTGGTCATTACCCACGGTGCTGACCGACTCTAGCGATGACCGCCGACTCCCTGTTGCGAGATATAACATATACCACTTAAACACATACACCAAATAATGACAATATATAAATGCATAAACAGTTAGCGTGCGGGTGATACACTTGAATGTACACTGCTAAAAAAACGTTACAGCAGGATCATTTTTGGGGCTGATATTATAACTTAGTAACATTTACGATTGTTAGAAAATGGGAACCGAAAGCAGTTCGTTTCCAGGAGTAGCTATCTTAGATAGGTTGGTCTGTTAATATTAAGTCTGCTGCAAATGGGCAAGACAAGTGCTATTATATTAATTGAAAATGATAGGGATACGCTATCAATTGTTTATGTTTTCTGCAATGCTAGTCCATGTGCATCAAACACTAATATGATCTCACCTAATGAACAGTGGCCCAAGCTTGTGAACGATGCAGACCTGGTGAACCCCCGACCAGCACCAAGCGATCCAACACTCGACACACAGTTACTGACGTACGATATCGTATCCGGGTCCCTGTCTAGATCATAGGAGTGGATGATGGACTCTTCAAGATCAGTTCGTGGCAGATCATTGCCGTGAAAACGGTCTCCTGCTGACAATCTATCCTCAAGTATTTGACTCATGAGTTCAGCGTTTTTCAAGTCCTCTGCAATATCCGATAGGGAGTTGCGTACGCTCCTGGGATTACTGTTACTCTGCCAACAAGTATGGTCCGTACAGTTTTGGCACGTGCATGTATCACGTGAATGGCCATATTGAGCGCATATGTTTACAGTGCCACCTCTGGTATCCTGACAGTTACAGTTACTATACTCATACTCACCATTTATACTGTCGCCACCGTCATCGGGAACCCCACACCCACCGTCATTCTGAGCCACTGAAGGAAGGAACCTCCTCTTAAAAACCTTCCGACCATCTGATATTTCATACACGTCACTACTTATCACCCTTCGCTTTTTCCTCTTCGTCTTTTTCTGAGAGCGTTGGTGGCGTAGAATGCTGCGATTGACGGGATTGGCCGACTGTTTGACAGAGGGTCGCTTTTGGAAGTAAGAATCCCGCAGGTGCGTAGCTACTGAGGACGGGGCCTGTAAAGCAAGCGAGTGTGCGTGCAGATGCACTTTGTGCTGAACTAGCCCTGGATGTGATATCTGACCATCTTCACCCACTGGAACCAAACCATTCTCCTCAGTTACAATGGCGGACAGCGATGCAATACTCACACTTCTGTCTCGCTTAGACGAGGAGTGAGGACGCGAGGGTACGTACTTGAATGCCCCTGGCCTTTCTTCATCCGGAGTTCTACCGCACATATTTTCAAGCACAGAGTTCGTATTTCTGCTCTCCCCACGCTCAGAACACCTATCAGAGCTGCACGCTCTATGCAAGCCGGAAGTAACATGACTTGGTTTTGTAATATCCTCATCACCAATCATTTCAATGATATCGGGTCTTGCGAACGAATCATTATCGTCCACGCTTCCATCAACAGTAGACTCGGTTATTGGTTCATTATCTGACGCCTTGCCAGACGACGTCTCTGCCGCTGTTGTCTGGACAGCGGTCCCTGAACTGGCCCCGGCGACCCCTGAGGTAGCGCAGTACACGTTGCCCTTGTTGTAGTAGATGTGAATTCCGCTGTCCCGGACATTGTGGTTGCTGTCACGTGGCTCCATCATCAGTTCCACCAGTTTGGACTTGGCGCGTTTCACATGCTCTTTCAGCGATTTTATCGTCTGTTCTTTCTAAATTATGAATGAGATGTACGCAATTTTAAGTTTATGGGTTACATGTATAGTAAAAACAAAAAAGGGGAAAAAATCAGCGCACTATCTATTAGTTAACTGTGAAATGGTTGGTTAAGCGCATTCTTGCAACATGGGATGCATCAAAGTTTTGTACGGTTAAAACATTGTTTTGCAACTGACAATTTTTATTTGTGAAAAGGACTTCTTTTTTTGCCATAAACCGTACATAATGGACATGATAAAAGTGTCATCATATTACAAATAACAAACTACACCTCTATAAGAGAAGTTCTGAGTTTCTCATTCTCGGCCACTATATTCGTGGGATCAGACTTCACGTCTGCCAGATTCTGGTTGGTCGGGTATACCACTTGTGACGCCATGGACATTTTCTGAACCTCTTCTTCACTAAACTTTCTCCATTGCTGTATCTGATAAAAACAAGCCAACCTGAAGTCTCAACTGATTTAGTAATTACTGTATGTAATTTCAATGTCACTGATCATTCTTACTTACCTTTGGAACACAGAGAAGTCCCTGTAGGAGGGTGAAGCTTAACCAGATGATGAATGTGGTGAGAGCGCAAGTTGCGGACGGCCACTCTGCCAAGTGATAGTTGAGGGCATAAACGAAACTGCCGCCAAGTACCACTGGAAATGAATAGGAGACTGTGGTGAAAGATTTAATGTTTGTTGAAAGCCAAAGTTGCGACAGTGTTTAAACACTCCTTGTCTGATAAATTCATTGAGTTATCACATTCTAGAACAGTTTTTATAGAAGGATATGAGTTTTTGTGATAGCCAATAGTCTTTGTGTCTGTGTACATGATATGGCATACGAGCTTGTGAAGGGGTGCAAAAGAAGCCGATGGAGTCCAGGACAGATACTGCACGAATATCTGCTTGACAACATACATGTAGCAACAATCATCCCAGTACAGCACGGCGAGCCTTTCCATATTGCAGAGAACCTGTGTGAGTGCAAGTCTACCCATGGGTTCTAGCATCGTTAGGTGGGAATTTTAAGTGCCATACAAACACCATACTTACGCATAGAATATACGTCAGTGAGTAAGAACGGTGTTTGTGTAGTTAATATAGTAGATGTGGGGCATACATTTGTTAGGAAGAGAGATGTAAAAAAAAGGAGATAAAGGTGACATGTGGGGAAAAGGGGGAAACGAGGGATGTGGGATTTCAAGGAAGTGAGATATGCACGAGAGAAAAGTCTTCTTGAGCCCTTATAATACCCCCCCCTTATGTATAACCAGCCCACCGCACATTCCATCTTACGATGCTGGGGCTCACGAGCCTACCTGTGAGCGTGGTGACGATGATGGGCGTCGAGTCGTTGATGGCGGGCAGCGTGACGGCGCGCACGCTCCACGCCAGGTGCGCGCCGTACAGCGCCAACGCCAGCTTGTAGCCGGCCAGCCCCAGCTGCCAAAACACGGCGCCCCCTTGCTCCGACGTGCACGAGTACGTGGTCACGGCGCTCAGCAGGCTTGAGGTCCCCTCAGACGCCACCGCCTCGTATGTCTGCAGTGGAAGGAGGATGGATGTAGGTTACTCATCAGTCGTGATTCGAACACGTTGTTGTTGTTATTGTTGTTGTTGTTGGTGTTGTTGTGTTGCTGCTGCTGCTGTTGCTGCTGTTGTTGTTGCTGTTTGGTCTTACACGTACCGGTAAGCATGCAGTTGTATGAACAGAGAAAAAAAGACTGCGCTTGTATGTGCATCAAATCTAAGAACAGCAGAGGGAAGATTTCCGATGCAAGTGTCGCAGACGACTAATTTATGTCGTATAGATCTTGCCCTGCGGCCAGTTTATTTGAAATTTTATACGTACGGCTCGTGTGCTATCCGACACAGATTTTGATCACGTTAGAGAATATGATGGCTCATGTGATGTATGATGATACTCACGGCGTGCGTGGTGGCGGTGACGGCGAGCGGGTGGACGCCGGCCCACGCCGCGAGCACCACCGTGTCGACCAGCAGCAGCCCGGCCACCAGCGCCGCCAGCAGGTGGTCGCGCAGCACCTGAAGCAGCAGAAGGGCGGCCATGGCTTAGACTACACGTGCTCTGTATTCATGAGCATTAACCAACATCGCTGTAGATATCTGCGCATAGGGTTCGTGCTAATGGTGTGTGTCGGGGTGTGTGCCGACAGCAAACAGGTGGCTGCTATGGCGGAAGTTGTGTTTTGGACGTGTGTGTGTGTGTGTGTGTGTGTGTGTGTGTGTGTGTGTGTGTGTGTGTGTGTGTGTGTGTGTGTGTGTGTGTGTGTGTGTGTTTGGGGGGGGGCGTAGAACTTGGTTTACCATTATTTTTTTTATTGTCATTTCGTAACCAATGGTCAGCGCGTAATTCGAAGCTACAAGCACGCATAGGATGAACGTATCAGTAGATTGAACTGTACTCACCACCCTCTGCGTTGGAGAGGACTGGAAGATCCTCTGGACCCGCCAGGCCTTGGTCAGCAGCCCTCCGTACGCCATGGAGAACCCGTAGCACAGCAGCCACGTCCGGAACTGAAACATACAAATAGAAATATCTTAACACAGCATTGATTTATACAGTATCTAAATATTTAGATTTTATCCAATATGTGGGGAAAGCGATCACGCATTGTGAAAGAATAAGTTTTTACATGGTGATATTTCTGATGAAGAGGACACACGGATGGACAGACCAGGCGTACAGAAAGATGAACATATAAAACCACCGCGACCAAGCAAGCAAGTCAGCCAGCCAGCCAACTATTTAGCCAGTTCATCAAACTAAACAAGACAATCATATCTATCATGAGCAACTGTATACCAATAGTTATCTATTGGACAATGTCATGTTTGTCTTCGGCAAGACATTCGCTCGTCTCTCAAGAGCTTCTTCAGGCCTAATGAGAAGATCCTCTCAGTTGGTCACATTACCATCATGGTAACTATGTAGTTGAGCATGGCTTTGAATGATGTAATCCAATAGAAACATAGACACATTAATCATATTTGCATCACCCCCTGGCCTGAGCTAGCTGCTACCCGACTCATGACTTACCCTGCACGCGGTGTTGACGGCATCAGGCGTGAGCAGCACGAACGCGTCGACGGGGTGGAGGAAGGCGGCCGTGTAGCCGAGCACGCAGCCCGCGAGGATGAGCGTGTTGAGGCGCGGGCTCGCCATCTTTACCACCCTGCAACAGCAACGTGAGATTGAGCGATATTAGGTGTACGGTGATGCTAGCAGTTACAGTCACACACTTTTATTGCTTTTTTTTATTGCTTTGGTGTCTTCTCAGCTGCGTTGCTGCCACCTTTTAGGTGCTACACTGTGTATAGTTGAGGTAACCGGCTCGTCGTGCACTAAATGGCATTGCTTACAGGCACATGTCAACAGATGTCATTAGCTCATGGTCAAGCAGAAGTACATCTTATTGCAAACCAAACTCTCAACGAATAAGTAAGCCCATTGCGGATTAACTGAATGTCTGTCATATAACCACGTGCGTGCATGGTTTAAAGTGACCCCTACAGCAGCACGTCCTTTTCTACAACTCCTGCCATTCTAAATTTTAGCATCGAGCCATTCTTAAAGATAAGCATGAAGCAGGCGTTAAAACGTGGTCATTACCTGCACCTGCGGAACTTGATGTTGAACACGATGAAGCCAACGGCCACGCCGATGCCCAGCAGTCCGAGCACGAAGGCCACGGCGAACACAGCCACGGACACGACGGCGGGCGCGGGGGCGGGCAGCGCATCCATGTTGTCTGTCTACCACCCGAGATCGCGACGCTTAATGTCGAAAGTAGTTCGGCTCAACGTAGCTCGTGGTGTGTCGGATGTCAACATTCAGACATTGTAACTTCTACAAATGTGTCGGCCTATGCTACTTGTTAGGTATATCGGACTTCTGGATGATTCTGTATGGTGCGGTTGTACCACTTTTGACTTCATGTAGATCTACATTTTTGTGCTTTGTTGTACATGACTATGTCATAGTAATCCACGTACAGATGCGGTGGGTTTGCTTTAAGGTGGTCTCCGTGAGTGACGTAGGCGCGTGCATTGTCGTACCCCGGGCGTGTATCAGTTATGTGGATACCTGCAAGAGAAATGAAAAAATCTGATATGCATAGTTTCAAAACAATTATTACATTTCAGAATCCATTGTACACTCTATATGAATGTGTTTTACCACAACACGTTTAATCTAAATATTCCAATAGTTGCAGAACCGTATGGGCATAGTCGATTTTCAACATTACACAGCATCGTAAAGTAGCTGAATATTGAATATCTCGTGTAAAAACATGAGTTACACGTTTTCCCGTAATTCCACTGCCAGTATGATAGTAGCTATTAGCTGTCCCAATGACATGTCATGTTCTATATAAGATGGGTAATGAATGGAGATGGAAGTCGGGCCCACATACATGTAAGCATCTGGTCAAGGTGAAATTCTTTATGAAAATCATTCATTGTACCACAATGTCATATTTTATAGCCATTCAAGGTGCTCGTTATCTAACTTTGCGATAAGCAACTGTTGTCTACTAAGGTGACCGTTGTAGGACACTGCAGTGATGATAGTTTAAGTTAACTAGAGGTTGGCCAGTGGCGGCTGGCTCAGATACTATGGTTTAGATATTGATAATACCTACTATAGAGTAGATATCTGTATATACAGTTTCTATACTTCGTCCAAAGATATAATTCAATTTGAATTTGGAGGACATAGATGCCATTTGGCCAGTGATTATCGACAATAATACTTTTTAAACCCTAATCTACATGTCGCCACGAATGCACTCATACAAAGTCGATTAGCCATAGCAGTGCATTTGATGGATCTAACCGTTCAAGGGTGAAATGTCATCAAAATTCCCCTGTTTCAATCACTCATGTCCGTTCATAAAGGCATAATATGTGGACAAAAATTAATAACCGCTATGACTGAAAGATGAAAATATGAAGAGGGTGACAATATCTCTAAGCATGTCTCTTTGAAGTATCCTCTTTTAAAAAGTAGCAAGGACATGTCGAACAATATTAGAAACATTCTGCTCCTGCAATTGTACCAAATGTTTTACTGAGTTCAAAAGGTATGTACACAATTTAGTTTTGGTCAATTTCATATTGACAGTTCATACATGTTTTAAATTCTAATAGCTCATTTGTCTGTCACCGATATCTTTTTTACGATTAACAGACACGAGCCCGATACCTAGACGTTGAAGACGATAACCTTCCACGCTGTTATTATCTACAGTACCACCGAATGCAGCGAATATAAGACGCAAGACTAAGATAATCGACTAACTGTGGCCCAAATTATTGCTTTTAAAACGTGAAGTCCGTTATGCTATTGAAGTTCATGCTTCTCTAGATTACCAGACATCCAGGTGAGCGGGATTAGTATGACATTTAAAGAAACGCTTTATACAGCTGGAAAAGGCGAGTTATACTACCAAGTACGCATTAGCCCCAATACTGGAACTAATATTATAAATACCACAATACGATCATGTTATAAAGACAACATGCTATATAGGCTATATAGGCCTACACATCAATTGTATTGGTGTTAGAAGGCTAGCATAATAATGGCTTAATAAACTTTGAATCACTCCAAGACCACACCACGTGTATTGTGGTCCGTCTCATGGTGTGATTTGTATTATAGGTTTTCAATCACAACAATATATGTAGGTAAATTACTCTCTGGACAATTGATTTATTACATATATTTATCGACAATGAGTTTACAATGGGGATAAATAATTCGTTTGATGAGGTTATAATATACATATCTAATAACGATTGGACCATAAATTCTTTATTTTAATATGATGCCATTGCCAACTTGTGTCACATATTATATGCGTAGATTAAGTAAATGGTATACATGTATAGCAGGTGAAACTATACATTAAAAGTCTAAATACTGATTTAGTTTGCTGATATTGTTGTTTTCAACAACAATGGTCGTTGTTCAAAGGAAATTAACTCAAATTAAATATTTCAGAGAATACTCCAGAAAATGTAAAGTCAAATTATACATATATAGCATACCAGGATTGCTAATAAGGCGTGCTAACCGAATTCTTTCATCTTTCTCTGGGTGTACTAATCATAGCAATGTCATTGAATAAATCAAGATATCTGCATGCATCATAAAGAAATTATTGAATGAAGTAAACAATCGGTCAAGGGTATATATACTGAGCACAAAATTGTTGCCCTAAGGGTTTGTTAAATGAAGTTTTTTTTTCCAGTTTTACCTTAGCATTGCGATGACTTCCTTATGTTACAAACTTTTTACATAGATGTTATCAATTTAAAAGGCTTGATTGTTGTTAACGTTATTAAAAAGTATCCATAATACAGATGGCGTAATAAAGTAAATAAAAAAGACAGATAAGTCTATAATCTTCAATACCAAAACGTTTTCTTTTGTGATTTAATTGCATCTTGTATTCAAACTCACCAACTTAATATCATTTACGTATAACTGATATATAATGTAAGCTTGTGTACCCCTTAAATGCATGTACATGATTAGAACGCCTTTAACGGTCACAATTCTGGACTTACATGTACAATCGACCAATCTGATCTCACACAAAAATGTAGCAATTATTTTCAGACGGACAACCATTATACGCCATCACACCAATGCCAGCATATGTAGTGACGCGAGAAGAAATGCCCATAGAATACATTGATCTGTGAAATTATTACTTCAATGTAGAAGTCATACGAGACGTCAGCCATTAACCACTGGGTTTCATATACAAAAGCCATATTTATCTATAAACATGCATTGTGTGTTTGTTGGATCATTCTCCATTATAAAACAGGCAAAGTGTTACATTCACACGCGTAAAGAATACAATGTCGTTACAGCCTATTCCAACATGGATCATTGATATATTGAGAACAGCTAGTGCATGGCGTGCATGTTTGTTTTTTTCAAATCTTGATTGTGCATTTTGATTGTTGTTAATATTATTTTTTGTTGCGTGAAAAGAATACAAGGCAATATACGGCAGTCACTGCTAATAATTCTATTGCGACATGACTAGCCTCACGAAGAATAGTCTATAAAGGCTGTAATCTTATATCCAGCACGTGCATATGCCGGACGAGTAAAATGAAATAACCAACCCCAACACAGGAGCACTGCAGCTGGTGTCACAACGCACCGAATACTGGTACAACACCCAGTCTCATCACATTGTAATATCGCAAAAATGCAATCCGCGTGCCTATGTGCCATTGACTTGGTGTGAATTTTGAAGTAGTTACTAAATTCCGATGAATTATTATTATGAATGGGTATGAAAGTGTTTCTTTATGATACACAGCGTTCGCATGTAAAAGTCGAGATGACACAAGCATGAGTTTGCTCCGAATCACGCCCGATGCTAGGCGTAATGTTCGATACGAGAAAAATGCACGAAGGGCCGAACACGTCAAGACTATGTTCACAACACTGTTGTATTGTCCAAGAAGATAACTTGTACAATGTAAGCGTATCCAAGGGGCAAACCCTCTTTTTCACCCTCCATGGTTAACCTATTAAATCCCAGTAATAGCACCTCACCCCTTTCGCAAATTCTGATCTGGATCTGTACGTGAATAACTGTATACATGCTACATACATGCACCATTATAAACCTCCTTTCTGAATGTATTTGACAAGAAAATGTAAGACAATTTCCATATACTCGCGGTAAAAACAAAATACATCAATCAAGCTGTCAATTGTCTATAATCAGCACTATTAATTCGAATGAGTTATGATTTATAACTTTGAAGCATTTTTTCAGTAGTGTAGTATTGAAGTGTGCAAATTGCAATACTGTACATTTTATTCCACTTGTGTTCTTTGTTATCGCAATTCACAATATTTTTATTGAGTTATGTTCGATTATCCTCCTAATAAATCCGAATATGTCGTCATAAGGTGACATTGTCTTATAAGTTTCCTCAGTAGACTGTGGCCTTTAAATATCATTTCATATGAAAACTGTTGGCACCAGACGGGTCTTTTCGCAGTAACTAGACTTACTCTATCGTTAAGAAATACATATGCATCAGCCAAACAGCGTGCATCTCTACATAGTACTATTATGATAATATTACTAAATGCGAGTGTTTATTTGGTATTAATAACTATATTGTTAATTATCTTTATTTGATAAGTGAAACTATCTAAAATAGCAGAGATTCCGTAGAATGCTTGATTAAAGGTTAATATTCAGTTCTGATTCTTGGTGGCATTACCCTCAGCTTTCACCAACAAGGATCGGGGGTATTAGTTGGTGGTACACCTTACAGTGTAGGTAAACGTAAATAAATGTAAATGCGGTTATTTGTATTCGTAATTCACTGTTATAGCGCTCTAGCGACTTTACATATTTATACCAGGTCATTGACATCCTTGTCACACTATATCCTTCTCAACTCCCCAGGGAGCATACATCGGTACCGTAACGCAGGTGTGCTCATCACTCATATTAGCGTTCACTCGCCTGACTTGTACCTATGGGTGCTCAACACCCACCATCAGACCCGACCGGGAATCGAACCCACGACCTTCTGGTCACGAGTCCAACTCCCTATCCACTAGGCCACGGAATCACACTAGGTTACATTATGCAAGTTCGAGTAGCCAGACCACTTAACCATTATGACATTTTTGACTGTGCATGGATACAAGAAGGCTAATGACCCCATGGGGAAATGTGCGAGTGCGCTATGTATACAGACAATGTCCAAACCTTGACCACGACGCCACCAGGTAGACCATTTTCCATCTGGTACCGTGACCCTCGATTTAGTATAAAATGTCCGTGTAGCATCACTGTTCTATTGACACCCATGTGATGCGGTGAAAGATCGGAACGTTTATAGAAATTATGCTTCTCAGAAACTAATTTTGAATAGATCTTATCTAGTGTATAAGTGAAATAATGAACTGAACATTTTTATATGATGAGAGCTTGCACTTGAAAACAATGTATATCCTACGTACATCAATGTGCATAGGCCTACCCTTTATCTCAAAGTATCACAATTGTGTTTGTGACAACATCTAAATTCACTCAACATTAAGCTACGACGAGTAGTTGTCTGGACAAAGTTGTGGTATATAAAAGTAGCAAAAAGGCGTTGTCTTATATAAGCCCATACATTTGAAATTTATCTCAAATTATCACAATTATGTTTGTGGCAACACCTAAATTCACTCAACCCTAAGCTGCGGTGAGTAGTTGTCTGGACAAAGTTGTGGTATAACAAAGTAGCAAACAGGCGATGTCTTATATAAGCCCATATACATTCATTTGTAATTCTGAATACGGGAACGTATGTGTAAGTGTAACGCCAGACTCAATTCTGAGGAGCGTCTATTACTTTCAGTAAACAATCTACTGAGGAACACTTGAGTGTTTCAATCGCTCTTTTGATTGTGCAGCTCAAATATAAACTGACTTACGTGTTTAAGTACACATACCTTGCGTGTCTGTGATCCTAACTCTAAACCATTGTATGGAAACACTGATTTTATACACAATAGTTCTTTGGGGTTTAGCATTATGAGATGATCTCTTCAGTGAAAAGATTTTGTCAAAATACAACAAAGAATGTGACCAGTGTGGTTTAGAACAATCATAGAAATAGGCACATTGGAAACAAGAAAGACCACTCCAACATATACTGTACATAGTGTAGCCGCAGTAAGAATCGTGGTTTTGAATTGGCTTGATATACATAATATGGATATTGAATCCAAGTCTCCTTGACTTGACCATCCACAAATATATACACTGAAATTATATTCAGAATGTGGAGTAGATTAAAGATTCAATTCTATTCTCACTGTTCCTCAGTTATTCAGATTAAAGATTGTATTACTTATGAGACTTGCGCATTTTGTTGGTACAAAAGATTTAGCTAAAGATAAGTCTGAAGTGTGACCAATTGAAGCTAACTAACACCAAGGTCATTTTCTTTGAAAATACACACCACCGTAAGAATGTCAATGATGCGGTGTCCTATTATAAAGCATAATGTTTTTCTTTCTACCATGTTTCAATTAAAATCCATTTATGTCTTCTTAGCACCGTGCAGCTGGTGCACACATTCATAAATAATCTTGAAATCGTGTCTACAGATGATCTAGTTCATACGCATTCATTTTGACATTACTTCTAAAAATTTCACCTTGTCTCCTTGAAATGCAATCTAAGCGTTATAATGGTATGGGTATAAAATGGGCGGGGGATTATATGTTTCTATTTTAAACAATTTACTGAAATAGACTCAGACACCCTCAAACATTTCGAATAATAAATTGCTGGTAGGATAGAAATGTATGGATAGCCTACATTGTATTTTCATTTTTTGAAATATTGCAAAGGCTTAATCATATTACGCTATTTCCTAGACACGCCCCTAATACTTCTACAGTCACGTGACCAATGACTGTAGGTTAGCATAGGCAGATCCAGATCCTTTCCTGCCATCGATCGCTCGTACGAAACCCATGACATCCATTAAGTGCGCCCCCCCCCCTTAAAAAACGGATCTGCCATTGGGTTAGGAGGCTATTAATTTGCAAGTATCCGCAAAAATCTATACTATTTAAATCTCATAAAGCTAGTGAAAACAATTGCCAATTTTGTTAAAGAGAAGTTGCCAAACCAAAGGTATTCAATTTCAAATTACAACAAAGTACATTGCACATGTACATATGCATTGTGTAAAATCAAAGGATAAACATAATTGAATTGAAAGATTGCAAACTCTACAGCAAATTGACACATTTGTCAGCTTTTAGACGTACGATTTCACACAAGCTTCATCTTAAATCTACATGAAGTGCCTGTATTACACGCACTTAATCATTTGTCTAATTGAAGTGCTCCAATCCTTCTAAATGCTTTAGATGACAACATTAGCTCATTAGCTGCACATATAGAACAATGGCGATATCATGATATTCTAGTATACATTTTATTTGATGATGGGGAGTCAACTATTTCCACTATGTGGTACATTAGTCTTAATTTGACTGAATAATTCCAGCGTTTGTCTGTTCTATAGCACGGTTGTTTATGTGGGACAGGCTGACTTTTGTAAGTTTTTTTATAAACTGTAAGAGTTGTACTGTGAATGCTATTTTCATGAAAAAATCCAAGAGGCTCCAAATCAAATTTTAAATAGGCTATTGTTATATACGATGGTAAAGCTTAACAGCTTGTTGGTTTACTGGCTTCCTTGATTACTGGCTAGCTTGCTGGCTGGCTTGCTGGTGACATGATGGCTTGCTTACATACAAGTACTCGCTATCTTACGTCGTCGTCGTCGTCGTCGTCGACGTCGTCGTCAAGCTGAATATCATTTGTTACATATCCCATTTTCATACATTTACTATTCATACACATCAACACCGATGATATACACCAGGTAAATACCCTTACAAATTGTAGATAAAACCATTTAATACAGATTTACACCCACTTCTCCTAACACAGTGGTTAAATGGCTGTACATGGCACTTGGTATTATGTACAGTGACAGTTTTACTAATTCTAAAAATTCATTGCCTAATCACCCCAGTTTAAATATTGGTACATCTTAATGAATGTTTGATGCAATAACCTAAAACTATCTAACATTCATGCTCTTTGTGGTAAACACGCTATCTGATGTTTCATATGACACAAAATAAGAACCAGATACAAGATATATAGAGACGCATATTATTAGGCACTTTTTAATATCAAGATGCATTCAGTGATTGTTGGTGTAAACATATGTCTGGTACTTGATAATATCAAATTATTCAAATCGCATATCGCAATTCCTCAACAATAATGTAACACGTAGCTATAACCTTCTGATGTTGATGTTTTACGTTAAATTGTTAATGTTTTATACTAAATTTCTATTAACAATGCACAGAATGCTTTGTGTGAAGTATTTTTTATTAAGATCTAAAACCAATGTTTGGATTGTATTACATAAAACTTCATACGACTACATCTTTTATAATTATAATAATGTTGACACTGAATAACAAAGATGGGGGAATCTAAGAGATGGATTTATGAAATGAATTTGTAACAAAGGCATTTTAATCATACATCACATTACAGAGGTAGTCGCATTAGGAGACTTAAATAGCATTACTATATTAACATCTTGTATTTGACACATCTTTAGAAACATATTTTGATAGCATCATCAATAACACACTTAAATCTGAAGCAACAGAGCCTGGGAAATTGGCATATTAGTCAAGAACAAAAGTGTCTTGTTTTCCAAATTACCCTCCCTTCCCATATAATAGCACAGAGCATCTTGACACATTCACTTCATTGTTGACGAGGTGTCAAACCCCAGCACGAGACAAACCCAGAAAATACTGCACAGATAGATTGCACCATTTGCTCTAAACAAGTTTTAGACTATTAATTATATGGTTCAAATATTGCATAATTACTAATAATTAGATTGGCATATTCAGAATTCTTTTGCCAGCTTCACATGATATTCACACTTCTCACCCTTGCAGGTTTGTTTTTATCAGCAATGGACACGGTATTCACAGAATAGTTTGAAACAATTGGGCTTATGAAATGGATATTTATGAGATATTCAGTTACACCTAATAGAGAGTCATTGTTAAGAGTTGTTTGTTTTGTCCATGAGAAAGAATCAAACAATGTATGTTGCCAAGGAAAAGAGAGTTGGTCTTCAAGTTACCCCATTTGAAATACGAGCTCTTCTTTAATCTTTTTAAATCTTTATACTCGGCCATCTATGAGAAAGCTATGAAATTAATCGGTAGTAAAAGTGCCGGAGGCTTCTTGAATCGGAAAATAACATTGAAATATATGATGCGGGAGATGTTTTATTGCCCTAAACCATGCGAATTCACACGTGTTCATAGATTTTTTCACCCAAACAAAGTTTGGCCTATATCTTTGGATTGGCATCTGTCATGTGCATAGAATTGAGTGCCTCTGCCACCGTCACTGCACCCAAGTAAAGACTAGGTAGTCGTCTTCAAAGACAGGTCCAAGTGTTTTTTAAATTGGATGGGGGCAACCAGTGGATTCTATGGGATTTGTGAGTCCCCTGCTCACCCATAGGCGTGCCGGTGACATTAATTGGTTAACTTCAGTTTTTCATTCCTAAATGGCCCATCATTAAAATACAACTTCTGTTGCCCATGCTAAATATATCTACTTCCACCATTCTATCGCTATTGAAGCATACACCTCAGGAACATCTGGCACCCCTTTTACATCATATTTGGACAAGTTTGTCATGTGCCAAATGTGTGGGAAACTTTGATAAGTGCCACATAGAAAGGCAAATATGAACGTTTACTTTTGAGAGATTTTGAGGGAGGTCTATCTTAAATACATTGGAATGCATCAGTCAAAGGAATCGACACATTTATTCTTATCCTGTCATCCAAAATATATGTCAATGTCATTTGTGTCATGGCCTGTATAATTTGTTTATTCAATGATTCTCTAATTTTGTTTTATTGACAATGTGATAAACAAATTGCTGTCACTTTGAATAAACTATCTAATAAAATGATTTTGATAATTAGGGATAGTTTCAATTCATACAAGCATTCACTACAGACCACCTCTGGTCACTTGGATACAGTGGAACGTCTACCTTATCAGTGGGTCGCCCGTAGTCTCTTGCAAATCACTTGCCGAACCAGGATGAGTGGAGCGTGCAAGCTCAACCACCCCACCCTACCCTCTCTCCCACACACCCCTCGAAAAATGAAACAAGTCGATGTATTCGAAATCTCAGCAAGGACTTCACAATAACGGGTGCTGGTGTGAGTGAAATGTTTAATCGCATCTCAGGCTACATTATGTATCAACGAACAAAAAACTAATTCAATCTATTCGTATTTAACTCTGATTTGGAGTCCGCACATGATGATTTAACATTCATGACAGTCTCAAGCATACCTTGCATATAACACAATTCGAGATTGGCAGACAATAGCAGGTATATATCACTGTTGCAGCATGTCTCTACATTCACCATCGTACAGTTTACACTTTTGATGTTCCTATGAACAGTTTCTAAAGTTATCATGCTAACCTTACTCAACAAATTTTAAGTAGTTTCTAAAGTTAGAAAAGGTCATCACGAATACGACCCACTTTTTAATGAAATACAGCCTCTAACTAGATCAAAAGTGCTCAGAGAGCACAGCGTCGCTAGAGCAACATTGACACATGGGCAATAAAGATGTTCGCTTTGCAATAAAAGTAGAAAAACAGTCTTACTTGATGCATGACTCATCCTACATCTGCATGTATATTCTTGGCATTGGGTTGCAGGCGCTTTGTAAACGTGGCTAAAGTAAATATCTATTGCCCATGAGTCAATATTAATATGGTAACGCTGTGCTCTCTGAGCACTTTTATTCCAATATAATCACTATGGGAATTCGAGGTCATGTTTCGAGCAGTACTGAAACTATAGTGGAAAAAATAGAAAGAAAAATAATTAAAATGACCTTCTGAAAGGTAAAATCTAATTGGCAAAGTGCCAAAATTGAATGCAGTTAATGTTCAGTAGGCATGTAAGCATTGTACAAAGTTTGAATGCTTTCTCACAAGCATCAACAAAACTATTGCAGAAAATGTTGAAAATGAACCCAAAATGGCACTATGGAAAGCACACTTTAATTGGGAAAGTGCCCAAAATCGAATCACTTTGGTGTCGCGTCATACCAAATAGTTGTGTAAAGTTTGAACGAAATAGGGCGAAGCGTAAAAGCTCTAACTTGTCCGGAGACAAACATACATAGATACATACATACATACAAACGTACATACATAGTTACAAACGAACGAAACACAAGGCTTTCGCTTCAGCTGCTGAAGCGACGCAATAAACTGACTATAAACTTATCTGTTTGAACTAAGAAGGCATTGGGAGGTGTGAATTCTGAAAATGTTGTCTTTTTAAAGTCAATTGCACACAGACCACATTCACACAGCATTGCACCATATAAGATGTTCTTAGTTTTAATTTAGCCGTCTCTAATTGATGTATGCATGCACAGTAGACCAAATATTTTCAAGATGTTTTCCATCTAGCGAGTCCTACCATCTTCATCCATTCTCTACACTAAAAGTGCAATTAACGTAAATTTATTATAATTACATTCAAAGTAATTTATTATATGATCACATTATAAACACATCCATTTTGAAAATGGGCGTGTTGTAATTAAGACTGATTTTCAGGGGTTGTAATATCAATTAATTATCAGGATAATATGGTATTTGTCTTCTTTCGCCTTTGCTCAAGTTTGCTCATCACTATATTATATGAATATTCTAACTACATATCAATTTGAGGAATGTTCAAACCCCACCCCCACCACCCACCTCCGCATTTCACATAGCCGAAGCTAGCTCCAGATGCTCAAGAAAACGCCAGTTTAGTATCATTTCGAGGTGTACATGGGTGTTATATCATCAACTTTGGCGGGATCTGGCTGGTTCGGTTGAGAATGGCACACTTCTGGCTGGTTCTGGGTCTTTTTACTTAACTGTGGCGCTCTAGACAGCTGTCTGCTGGTTTCGAAGCATGAAATAGAAGCATTTGTTCCACCAGTTGGGTTGTTCACAATGTTCCATGATTAATGCTCCGCTGCTATAGGAAATGGCACTCTTCTGTCTGGTCCTGGCCGAAATATAGTTATCACTTCTCTGGAGAAGTGATTGTGATATTTTTTTGGCTTGTGAGCTCCGGTCTTGGATTAATGAGTTGTTGATTTGGATCATCGTTTTGCTTTTCTGGCTCGTCTGGAACGCTAATTGTATCATCGTAATTTTTTAAAAACTTAAATGTGGCAATGGTGACGATGTTCATAAAGCTGTTCCTGTATTATGATGTGCTATATCCGAATGGTACCATGAGCCTACATTTTCATCCAGTTCATCAGAAAGATCAC
>CM032661.1:26841468-26894146 GCA_019095985.1 Streblospio benedicti
TTGTTGGGTTTCAATTTCTAGACATTTGAACTGTTGATAAAAATTTGATAATTTGTAAGAACGTGGACAGGCATCAAGCAGGTTGGCTCTATTTTAATTATGATGTGCAGTGTGTGGAATTGAAACCGTAGACTATATTTTGTAGATAATTATAGCGCCATAAGAGAAGATAAATTGGGAAATAGGACATGTAATCATAAGGGACACTGGACAACAGTGTTGAAATGTATGTATCAATGAGGCAAACAGAAAAAATCCTAAAGCCACCACCTCCAAAATAGATAAAAACAAGATAAAACATCAGAATAAGGTAAAACTTAATACATAAAATAAATAAATGGAACACAATGACATTGTGTTAATCTTACCCTTGGCATAAAATCCCCAATGAGGCCACTATTTGTACAAGGTACGAGACCTTATTTAACGACCGTCACCAAATCTCTATCACCACAGTCACTATTTCATTAAGTCATATATGCCTACCTTTTGAAATTACAGTGACTCTCCCGGGATTTGTTATATGGCGGAGATATTTTCATAATGCAGTTCAACTAAGTCCATTCTGGAAGTTAATTGTTAAATGAAAATGTTATCTTGACAATTGGATAATTGATTTTCTGAAACGAAATTAACCTGTACAGTAGAACCTCTCCATTAGGACCACCTTTGCGACCAGTGTTAGGTGCTCTCAATAGAGAGGTGGTCTCTGTACAGAGGTTCATTTTGGTAGCTTGTTGAAGGTTTAGGACCTCGAAAAGTGATCTTATTATAGAGTTGGTCTCAATGGAGAAATATTTGGACAACAATTGTGTATATGGTCCGATGGTCGGCATAAGGTTTAATTCAAACAGGGTATAATCTACAAACCAAAACCAAATAAAGGGTAATCCAGTACCTACATGTTCGTAACCGGTGTGTTACAGCGATATAGAAGCATTTAGTACATGCACATATAATTTTCTCTACAATAAAGAAGGAAGTTGAATATTATCACCTGATGTAGTTATGCGATTATTTAATCATGTATCATTTTGAGTTCTTTCTTTTTAAAATATGCCTAAATTCCAAAATCAAAACCATACAATTACTAAATATATCTAAAAATTATTTATTTAACTATTTTTTATTAAATAAATTTATTAAATAAATAAATAATTTGTAGATATATTTTGTAATTATATGGTTTTAATTTTGGAATTCAGGCATATTTTATAAAGAAAGAACTCAAAATGATACATGGTTTCCAATATGCTATGAACCTTACTCTACAAATTTTAAGTGATTATTTAATCATACACACTTATTTCAGAAGAGGTTGAATTCACCGTACTATGACAAATTATGAAAGATAATCATCCACCACTTAATCTAGTACCAGTTACCATGATCTCTGACCACACATTAGCTCCAGTATCTGACCACATCTCTGACACTAAATCACTTTATGGAACCCTTATCGATTCATGCTTTTGTTCCCTTTGTTCTGAACAACACGTTTCAACTTTGTGTAAAGTTCGCTTGAAGTGTTAAGGTTATGTTCTCTCAGGGTGGGTCATCTTCGTTAAGTGTTAGTGTTTTCTTTGAAGGTGATATGTCAATGGACTGGAAATTTTCATTGTAAATGTCTATACAATGATTGGTCGGCATCTATAGCTAAGTCCTCGTCTTGGTTAAGTTACCAAGTACGTCCATGTTATTTATTGGCGGCTAAAACACCATTTCACAGTTCACTTGAGTTGTAGTATTGTGTTTCAACTACACAGCACGAGCGACTTTACTTTATCACAAAATAAAAAGTTTATTCCTCAGTAGTGGAATGTACGGTGCAATATCGCAGTATGTATTCTTATTCAGAATAAGAAATAGCATATTAATGAGAATCTTCGTTGTATTGATATATGTGTTATATAGCCTCTCTCTCTCTCTCACACACATTTTAACGAGCATATCTCTAGCAAGAGAGACATAGCTGAAGACACGTTTTCAACCCTAAACTTCCTTTGGTCTACATCAAGTGAAAATTGTGTCTGTAAACTATGATTAGTAAATATAGAAAACATACCTTTTCTAACGATGCTGGTGTGTATGATCTCAATAACAATTTCATATTTCGTTAATTTGCCAAATGAAGTTGATTAGGTAAAAACATAATTGTTGTTCATCGGGTTACATTTTTCAAAACATGAAAAGTAAATTGCAATTTTAAGCCTATAGCTGATCATAGCTCTGATTATAGTAACTTGTATTCTCATAGCATCCTCACATGCATTAAATCATACATTTTTGCCTTAGTGTGGTAGAGAAGGATGAGAAGTAGGTGGATGCAAGGAAATATTGGGGAGGGGCTATTTTTGATAGTGAAGCCAAGCTTTGCTGGCAAAACCGGCCGTGTGCTATTCGTTAAAAAATCAACACAATAAGTAGCAACCTCAGCATTTTTCATGTTTATCAGTAATGGCATTATGTTTTTTTTATCTGACAGCGTACATACACATCAGGCACTGACAAGGATGCCCGTGAAGTAACTGATGCCATATTGTGTGTGGTAAAAGTACCTGAAATGAAATTAGAAAATGTCAGGGCCGTCAGAAGAGTGGAGCGATGGGTGTGAACGCATCCCCCTTTTTTCCAAATCAACAAGCCACGTTGACTACACCTATTAATTATTAGTGTCGTAAATGGTGTTATGGGTATCACATTGACATATATGGTAAACCCTTTGATACTAGTAACTAAGTCCATTATATACAGTGTGCAGAAATTGTTCAAAGCCTATCTTAATCAAATTTATCGAATTAAAAAACACACAACTCTATATTAAAATATGCTTCTATAGAATACATTTAGATACTTAAATGTATATATGTTTAAAACAGAAAAATGATGCTTTATCGCCGAAAAAGTTTTTTACAACAGATTTAATTTAGTTTTTATTGAGTCATAATGCGCTCAACATCTCTGTGCATATTCTGACAGTCATCATTACACAACATTGAACAAAAGAGATGACTACATTGCATTGTGTGATCAATCAACATGATATAGGCTACTACACTTCACAATCGGTTGATACATTATCTACACCACGTACCTGACCTCTTAAAGTGTGTTTGAAATTCCCGACTGTTTTATATAAAAGAGTTGGTGCTGAAAATGGCCAGATTCCCCGTGAGAGCACACAAATCTTGCCCCCCACCTCCGATCCCCCTAGCATATACAAGTCTGTGCCACATGTATGGATGCCAGAGCCATTGCACAATGTTTACCACGACCTATTGGTGGGATATATAATTGGCAACCCCTTTTTTCAAAGCCTTCTGATGGCAGTGCGTGTCCTTCTGCTACGTAGTTCTACCGACGAGAAACAGATATAATAAATGTTAACATTCATCACTAGCAATCACTTGCCTACATTATTCATATCTAATAGAAACCGGAACAATTTGGCTTCAAGTATACATACTTTACAGCAATACAATCCTCTATTATACAATTCAATTATACACCTGACACTATGCATAGTTTACTGGTATCCACCACTATCAAGTGCTGTTGGCGAATGATAGGTTGACAGCAATGTTATCGAGGGTGGCTCGGCTGCTGGGAGTCATGCACATGCACTGATCAATGACGGAGAATCTGCAAAGAAAGAGTGCTCGTTAATTACAGAATATATCAACACTATGGAACTGTATGCATACCTATCGTGATCGTGTATGTTCGTTTTAGATAACATGTAGTGCCTGTCTAATAATTATTTTTTTAAAGGGAAAAAATTTGAAAAAAAAAGGGCCCCTTTTTTTTTTTTAAAAAGGGTTTTTTGAAAAAAAAAAAAATTTTTTAAAAAAAATTTTTTTTTTAAAAAAAACCAAATTTTTTTTAAATTTAAAAAAAAATTGGGGGAAAAAAAGGGTTTTCCTTTTTTAAAAAATTTAAAATTTTTTAAAAAAATTTGGGGGGGCCCGGGAAGGGAAAAATTTTAAACCCCCCCCCCTTTTTTCAATTTTGGGTTTCCCCCCCCCGGGGTTTTTAAAATTTCCCCTTTTTTTAAATTTCCCCCAAAAAATTTTTTTTCCCCCCTTTTTTTTTCCCCCTTTTTTCCCCCCCAAAAAAAAAAATTTTAAATTAAAAAAACCCCTTTCTTAAAAAAAATTTTAAATTTTTTTTTTTTTTTTTTTTAAAAAAAATTTTTTTTTAAAATTTTTAAAAAATTTTTTTTTTATTGGGTTTTTTTTTTTTTGGGGGAATTTCCCCAAATTTTAAAAATTTTAAAAAAAGGGGTTTTTTTTTCCCCCCCTGAAAAAAACCCCAAACCCCCCCCTTTTTTTTTTTCCCCCCTTTTTGGTTTTTTTGTTTTAAATTTGGGTTTTTTTTTTTAAAAAAAATTTTTTTTTAAAAATTTTTTCCCAAAGGGGGGCCCCCCCCCCAAAAAAAAGGGGGGAAAAAAAAACCCCCCCCAAAATTTTTCCCCCCAAAAAAAAGGGGGGTTTTTTGGGCCCCCTTTTTTAAAAAAAAAAAGGGGTTTTTCCCAAAACCCCCCAAAAAAGGGTTTTTTTTTTTTGGGGTTTTTTGGGAAAAAAATTTTAAAATTTTTTAAAAATTTTTGCTTTGGGGGTTGGGGTTTTTTTTTTAAAAATTTTAAAAGGGAAAAAATTTTTTTCCTTTTTTTTTTTTTAAAAAAAAATTTTTTTTTCCCCCTTTTTTTTTTTAAAAAAAGGGGGTTTTTTTTAAAAAAAGGGGAAAAAATTTAATTTTTAAAAACCTTTTTTAAAACCCTTTTAAAAAAAATTTTTAAAAAAAATTTTTTTTAATTTTTTAAAAAAAAAAAAAATTTAAATTTATTAAAAAAAAAAATTTTTTTTTTCCCAAAAAATTTAAAAGTTTTTTGGTTTTTTAAAAAAAAAAAAAATTTTTATTTTTAAAAGGAAAAAATTTTTTTTTTTAAAAAAATTTTTTTTTTGGGGGTTTTTATTTTTTTTTTTTTCCCCTGTTTTTAAAAATTTTTTAAAAAAATTTTTTTTTCCCCCAAAAAAAATTTTTTGGGTTTTAAAGGCCCCAAATTTCCCCCAAATTTTTTTTAAAAAAAAAAAACCCCCCTTCCTTTTTTTGGGGTTTTCCCTTTTTTTAATTCCCCCTTTAATTTTTTTAAAAAAAGGGGGGAAAAAATTTAAGGAAAAATTTGGGGGGTTTTTAAATTTTTTTTAAAAAAAAAATTTCCCTTTGGGTTTTTTAATTTTAATTTTGGTTTTTTTTAATTTTCCCCCTTTTTTTTTTTCCCGGGCCCCTTGGGGGGTTTTTTTTTTCCCCCTTTTTTTTTTTGGGGGGGTTTTTTTTTTTAAAACCTTTTTCGGGGGTTTTTTTAAAAAAAGGGGGTTTTTTTGCAAAACCCCCCAAAAATTTTTTTTTAAAATTTTTTAAAAATTTTAAAAAAAAAAATTTTTTTAAAATTTTTTAAAAATTTAAAATTTTTTTGGGTTTTAAAAATTTTTTTTTTTGGGGGTTTTTTTTCCCCCTTTAAAAAATTTTTTTAAAAAAACCCATTTTTTTTTTTTTTTGGGAAACCCCAAATTTTTCCGGGGGGGTTTTTTTTTTTTAAAAATTTTAAAATTTTTTTCCCCCTTTTAAAATTTTAAAGGGGGGGGTTTTTTAAAAAAAAAAATTTTTTTTCCCCCCCCCAAAAATTTTCCCCTTTTTTTAAAAGGAGGAAAAAAAAATTTTAAAAAAATTTTATTTTTTGGCCCCAAAAAAATTTTTCTTTTTTTTCCCCCCTTTTTTTTGGGGAAAAAAAAAAAAAAATTTCCCCAAAATCACTTGCCTACATTATTCATATCTAATAGAAACCAAAAAATTTGGCTTCAAAAATTTTAAAAAATTTTCAAATTAAAAAACCCCAAAAAAAAATTTTAAAACCCCCCAAATTTTTTTTTAAAACCCTTTCAAAAAAATTTTGGGGGTTTTAAAAAAACCCTTTTTTGGGGGGCCCTTTCCGGGGGAAACCAAAAAAAAAAAAGGGGGGGAAAAAAGGCCAAAAAAAAAACCCCCTTTGGGGGGTTTTTTTTAAAAAAAGGGGGGCCTTTTAAAAATTTTTTCCCCTTTTTTTTTTTTAAAACCCTTTCCCCCCAAGGGGGCCTTTTTCCTTGGGGAAAATTTTCCTTTGGAAAACCAAAATTAAAAAATTTTTTCCCCAAAAAAACCCCCAAAAAAAAAAATTTTTTTTTTTTTTTTTTTTTTTTTTGGTTTTTTTTCCTTTTTTTTTTTAAAATTTTTTTTTTTTGGGGGGGGGGGTTTGGGTTTTTTTGGGTTTGGGGGAAAAAAGGGGGGGGGTTTTTTTTTTTTTTTTTTCCAAATTTTTAAAAAAAAAAAAATTTTTTTTTTTTGGGGGAAAAATTTCAACCCCCCAAAAAAAACCCTTTAAAAATTAAAGGGTTTCCCCAAATGGAAAAAAGGGGGTTTTTTTTTTTTTTTTGGGCCCCAAGGGGGTTTTTTTTTTTAAAACCCTTTTTTTTTGGGGGGGGGGGAAATTTTTTTTTTCCCCCCCCGGGGGTTTTTCCCCCCAATTTTTAAAAAATTTTTTTTTAAAAAAAAAAAAAAAATTTTTCCCCATTTTTGGTTTCCTTTCCCCCTTTTTTTAAAAAAAAATTTCCCCGGGCAATTTCCCCCCTTTTTTTTTTTTTTTAAAGTTAAAAAATTTTTTTTTTTGGGGGGCCCCCCCCGGCGGAATTTGGGGCCCCCCCAATTTTTTTAAATTTTTGGGGGGGTTTTTTTAAAAAAGGGGGTTAAAATTTTCCCTTTTTTCCGGGGGCCCTTCCCGGGCCCCCTTTTTAAAGGGGGGGGGAAAAAGGGGGGGAAACCCCCCCAAACCCCCCCCAAAAAAAAGGGGGGCCCCTTTTTTTTCCCCCCCTTTTCCCCCCCCCGCCCGGGGGTGCAGGGGGGGGGCCCCGGGGGGGGGCCCCCCCTTTAAAAATTTCCCCCTTTTTTCCCAAAAAAATTCCCCAAAAGGTTTTTTCCCCCCAAAAAAAAATTTTTTTTTCCCAAAATTGGCCCAAAAAAAAAATTTGGAAAAGGGTTTAAAAAATTTTGGGGGTTTTTTTTCAAACCCCCCAAAAAAAAAGGAAAAAAAAGAAAAAAACCCCCCCCCAAAAAAAATTTTTCCCAAAACCCCTTTTTAAATCCAATTTTTGGGGGGAAAAATTTTTTCCTTTTTAAACCCCCAAAATTTAAAAATTTTTTTAAAAAACCCCCTTTTTTGGGGGGGGTTTTAAAAAAAGGGGGGGCCCCCGGAAAAAAAATTTTTTTTTTTGGAAAAAAAATTTTTTTCTTTTTTTTTTTAAAATAAAAAAAACCCCGGGGGTTTTTTCCCCCAAAAAAAAAAATTTTTTTAAAAAAACCCGGGTTTAACCCCCGGGAAAAAACCCCCTTTTCCCCAAAAAAAAATTTTCCCAAATTTTTTTTCCCCCCCAAAAAATTTTTTTTTAAAATTTTAAAAATTTTTTTTTTTTTGGGGGGGGGACCAAAAAAAAAGGGGGGGGAAAAAAAAAAAAAAAATTTTTTTTTTTAAAAAAAAACCCAAAAAAAAAAAAAAAAAGATTTTCCCTAAACCCCGGGGAAAAATTCCCGGGGTTTTGGGGAAAACAATTTGGTTCATTAAAATTTAAAAAAAAAAAATTTTTTTTAAAAAAAAAGTTCCCAAAAAATTTAAAAAAAAAAAATTTTTAAAAAAAAAAATTTTTTTTTTTTTCCCCCCCCCCCTTTTTTTTTCCCCCCCCGGGGGGTTTTTAAAAAATTGGGTTCCAAGTAAAAACCCCCTTTTAAAAAAATTAAAAATTTTTTTTCCCCCCCCTTTTTTAAAAAAAAAAAAAATTTTTTTTAAAAAAAATGTTTTTTAAAATTTTTAATTTAAAAAAAATTAAAAAGGTTTTTTTTAAAAAAAAGGGGAAAAAAAAAAATTTTTTTTTGGGTTTTTTTTTAAAAAAAGGGGGGGGGCCTTTAAAAAGGGGAAATTAATTGGGTTTTTTTTTTTCCCCAAAAAATTTTTTTTTTTTTTAAAATTTTCTTTTTTGAAAAGGGGAAAAAAAAAAAAAACAACCAAAAAAAAAAAAATTTTTTTTTTAAAAAAATTTTTTTTTTGGGCCAAAAAAAATTTTTTTTTAAAAAAAAGGGGAAAAAAAAATTTACCGCCTTTGGGGGGTTTTTTCCCCCCTTTATTTAAAAAAAAGGGGGGGAAAAAATTTAAAACCCCCCAAAAAAATTTTTCAAAAGGGGGGGAAAAAAAACGAAAAAATTTTTTAAAAATTTAAAAAAAAAATTTTTTTTTTAAAAAAAAATTTTTAAAACCCCCCTTTTAAAACAAAAAAAAATTTAAAAAAAAAAAAAAACCCCCCAAAAAAAAAAAAAAATTTTTCCCAAAATTTTAAAAAAATTTAAAAAAAAAACCTTAAAAAAAAAATTTTCAAATTTTGGGGGGGGGGGAAAAAAAAAAAATTTCCCAAAAAGGGGAAAAAATTTTTGCACAAAAAAGGGGGTTTTTTTGGTTTTTTGGAAAAATTTAAAAAAAACCCAAAAAGGGGTTTTAAAAATTTTTTAAAAAAAAATTTTGGGGGGGTTGAAGGGGGAAAAAGGGGGGGCCCCCCCAAAAAAAAAAGGGGGGGAATTTGGTTTTTAAATTTTTTCCCTTTAAAAATTTTCCCCCCTTTTTTAAAAAGGGGGGGAAAAAAAATTTCCCCGGGGGGCCCAAGTTTTTTGGGGGGTTTTTTTTTAAAAAAAAAAAAATTTTTTTTTAAAAAAAAAAAATTTTTTTTGGTTCCCCCCAAAAATTTTAAAAAATTTTTTAAAAAAAAAAAAAAAAAAATTTAATAAAAATTTTTTTTTTTTAAAAATTTAAAAAAAACATTTAAAAAAATTTTTGGGGTTTTTTTAAAAAAAAAAAAAATTTTTTTTGGGGGGAAAAAAAAACCCGGGGCCCCCCCAAAAAAAAAATTTTAAAGCCCCCGGTTTTTATGGTTAAATTTTTTTTCCCAAAAAAGGAAAATTTTTTTTTAAAAAAAAAAAATTTTTAAAAAAAAAAAATTTTGTTTTTAAAAAAAAATTTTAAAAAAAAAATTTTTTTTTTTAAAAATTTTTTTTTGGGGGGGGAAAAAAAAAAAAATAAAAAATTTTTTTAAAAAATTTGGAAAAACAAAAAAAGGGGGGGGGGGGGGGGCCCCCCCCGGGGAAAAAAAAAATTCAAAACCCCGGGGTTTTTTTTGGGGGGGAAAAAATAGCCTGGTGTCCAGAGGAGCAGCAAGCTTGAGCGTCTCTCTGGTAATTGAGTTAAGTGGTTTGTATGTTGCTAAATAATAAGAATATACAAATAATACTATCATTTTCCTAGTATGGCTAAAATCATTTTTATCACATTGATACCGATATTTACTTTTACTTCTTGTTTCTAATATAATATTTCCAACAAGACTGCCTATTTCATTGGTTATTTCATACTGGTAAGTCCCAAAGTTGTTTGCAAGTGTTAATGACACTGTTAATACTGATTGATACATATTATGTCCTATACTGTTCCAGGTGCTATCAACAGGACCATTTGGGGCGGACCAGGAGACAAAGCTGGGGGATGGAAATGACCAGAATGTCACATTCAGCAGCACACTTTGGTTTATGCTGGGATGGCGCTGTATTCTGCTAGTGTTTTCCTTTGGTGCATCTGACAAAATACAAATTGAATATATAATTATACATTCTCCCCTACATCAAGGCCATATAGATTTAGTTACATATATTAACATTTTACGTTAACGCAGATTGAATTAGACGTTAAAATATCTTGAATAACGGACACCCAAAACTAGCTAACAATAATCGGTACAATAGAAAAGCTGTTTCAATAACTATGGATGTTTTCCTACATTTCACTTGACCAAAAGAGCACTGGCAGTAAAATCTTTCCCCCCTCCACCCACACATGACACAGTAGCACTTTGCCTCCCCGCATCCCAGGGAACGCTGGGCATCGTGGATGTCAGGGAGAGGGATGAGGTCGTGTTTGGTGCTTTACAGGCATCACATCCCCGTCATATCCGACTTCATCTAGCTCCATCCACATCGTGACATCAGCAGCTGGTTTTACAGCAGGAACATCACAGTGGACGGACGCCGGTTGATTTTCTACATAATGATCACTGGGTTGCCGGATGGCAGGGGGATGGGGCAACTGAAATATACAGATATATCATAAAGAGGATAATGTAGGCTTATATCTCTGTATGCCTTTTTATGAGAAAATGGTTTTAATAGTTATTGCATTACATACAATTCTTAATCAGCAATCAGTTTTAATGTGTTCATCCTGACTAATTAAATGTATTTTAGTATTTTAGAATGCTGAACCATGAACTCACCAAGTAAAGTGACATTGATTCCGGCAGCGCCAATGGGAGATCCCAAAAGCATCCTGCCATTTGACAAGCATAGGCAAGAAGAGGTTTGAACTGAGGGGGGTGTAATTCTGATGGCGTGTGTCTCACTTAGAGGTCCCTTGTACACGAAATTACAGTCATATCTGTTTAAACTTGTATTTTGTTAAAAAAAAGTATCTGTTCTCCCACATTGGCATTGGGTGAGAGTTCTGGGGACTATATTTAAATCTGGCTGCCCATCTTCTTTGAATCTAAACACTTCATACCATGTAACGGCTACATATTCAACACCACTAGCATCATAGTCACACTGCAGCACGACCGGCTGTCCCAGCACCACCTCCAGGCCGGAGGACGGCACCGTCACAGACGACAAAACTGCAGCTAAAATGTCAAGTGTGTAATAACATTGTACATACTTGGTTTTAGCTATATCATTTATTAATTAGCTATTTGATATACATATATGACCAATCTACAACTTTTATTGCTGTTGCATATCATGGTGACAAAAAGGTTTCAAGTATTCATAATATTACAAAAAGTAAATACCTATAAATAAAACGATGGAAGCCAGCAACAGATGCACATATTGATACATCATTTTTCAAAGTAACATATCCAGTCATTAGATCACAAAAACTGAAAAGGAAATACCAGCGATATGAATTGGTGTGACGTTTGAGCTAGTAAACATATACATTATTGACATCATCTTAATCCTGAATGCACGTGGTAACAGGCAAGAAGGCCGGACAAGTTAACGCCCATGCTCCTGACTTGTATTGCTATATATAACACCAGGTATATCACACAATCACAATCACAGCAATCACACAGCATGTTGGATACAAACCATAAATAAACTCACATAAAAGGATGCTATGTCCATAGTGTATAATCCTATTTTTATATATCTTTTAACAATCTGTAAGAATTGAATTATAATTTCTCCAGACTTCCAAAGGTTTGTCGTAACTTGGGACATTCATGCTTTCCTTTATAATGCGGAAATTCATTAATGAATGAAGGATAAACATGAATGTCGGAGACATTGCAAGAAGGAAGTAAACTCAACATAAAGGATTGCTATGCAATGAGCTGTGCAATGAAGCGGGAAGTTTTATCCAACCAATTTTTCCGTTCCACGTCATGTACTATTTTATATATCTTACAGTGACATACAGCATAGGGCACAAAGCAGCAATGGGATCACCTGTAAGAATTGAATTATATCCAATGATAAGGCCCCATTTCACATGGGCGACCCCTGGGTTAGCCCAGATCTTCCAAAGACGCCCGATTTGTCATATCGGGGTGGGGATTGTGCGTGATCTGGACTCTAATGTGGAGTGATTTGGCTGGTTCGGCAGGGAATGGGCCGTTTCTGGCGGGTTCTGGACAGATTTTTCATATTTTCAAAAACGGTTTATGTGCTCCAAACCACAAACCATCGGCATGCTTTTCGGGGCTGTCTTGGAGGGCTTTTCTTTACTATTTGCAACATCCTTCGGCAAGTCTTTTTTGCTGAATTGTGGCCTCGTCTGCTGCATTGGGAAGATGTATGGTGACAGATGAAACCGTACGAGCCGCCACTAACGTTACAATCGGAAGCAATAGAACGGAACGGAAGCATCTTTTTCAACGGCACGATGAATATTAGGTTGTCTACATGAATAAAATGACTCACTTCTGCCAGTTTCTGGGCCCAAAAAGTGTTATCACTTCTCTGGAGAGGTGATTTTGACCTTTTTCGGCATATGGGCTCCCGGTTTTGGATTATTGAGTTGTTGATCTGTATCAACGTTTTGGTTTTCTGCTTCGTCTGGAGAACTAACTTATTGTCGTTAGGTCTCTGTCTGCTAACAGTGGGTTTGTTGACAATTTTCAAAAAAGATTGCCGTTTTTTATGTTGTACTAGTTCCAAATGGTCCCATTAGCTTCCCCTTTGATCCAGTCCATCTGAAAGGTCACAGACCGTATTTGCAGACGATCCTGTCACCTTTATCTACAACATATGCAATGATGCAACATAGAAAGGCTGCAAATGTTTGGGGATTTCATTGTTGTTTGTATCTCTGAAGGGTTAAACTCAAACGCATATTCACGATGACTAGACAAAGAATAATGGGAACAATGACAGACGTTTTACTTAATCTTGCTGCAGCTCAACCACAACGCCAGGGGAGAAAAGAATAGAGAGAATAATACAAGAGACTGTAGAAGAGGAAGCTGATGAAGCTTCAGAAGGCGGCCTTGGACGTGCTCAAGTTGATGCTGGTCAGCAGAGACGACCATATATTCAGCAGAGATTTTGAGTACGGCCCTGGGTCAGTCATGATCGTCGTCTGCTGTATGGTTATATCACAAACCTGACGAGTTAACTGAGCATAGGTGACCCATATAATTACTTTAATTTCATGCGCATGACGCCTGTCCTCTTTGAAGAGATTTTGCGTAGCTACGAATAACAAGCAAAACACTGGATGGCGTAAAAGTATTACTCCTGGCCTGAAGCTGGCTGTAACACTCCATCATCTGGCAGCAGGTGATAATACCCCACATTAGCCTATGTTTTCAGGGTGAGTCGTCACACCATGACGGAATTCCTACCCCAACTTTGCAAAGCAATGCATGAAGAGTTTTCTGAAGAAATGATGCACTAGCTTGCCTCAGGATGAAAACGCTTGATGAGAAGTGACTGCAGAATTCTTGGTCATGCTTCGTCTGCCTCGGCCGTGTCCCATCACCTACAACGTCTCGGACGGTCAAAACGGGCGTAACGTTGGCATGCTTTGTCTTCAAAATGGGGGTTTTAATAAATTAATTTGGTAAACAGTGTTTTTAGGGGGCCAGGAGGGATCCAACTTTTGAAGGGCCCTTAAAGGGACTTGAGGGGCGTCTATTTTTTGAGGATCAGAACGAATTCCATACTTTACCACTTTTTTGATCAAACACCATGTGAAATCAGGGGGTTTAGGGATAAAGCCCTGCTGACATACAATTCCTGCGAGTTTCAAACACTGGTTGGCAGGTTGGCACGTCATAGGTGTTCGTTGTTCCTATCAGGACAAACTAGCAATGACTGTCCAGATTCATTTAAATGTCTGATATACCCATGCTTAAAGTTGGCTTACCTACACATAGATGATGGCAATCATATTTGACTAAAGAAATCCCCAATAGTAATATAACACATTATTAAAAACAGACATCTATCACACAAAACATTAACATTCGACCATGACATGAATAACATTTTGCCAAAGTAATGGGGTCTAGTGACAGATTTTTAAGGTCCACATGCACGCCCTATATGCATAGTCATCGGAGAAATAGACTTACTCCCTTATAACATGAATACCTAAAACTATAGTATAGCTGAATGTTTACCAATAAAACAGTTTTCAGGATGTTATTGAAGACTTTATTATGACGCATATCTAACTTGATTAATAACGAGTTTTCACTCCATGTCAATGGAATTCTATTAAACATAATAATTATTTATCTAGGATATTAGGCCATAATCTGGAATTATTAGTTTACTAGAATTATAGTGTAATTAGTGGATAGTATACACTGTTTAGAATAGAATTAATTCATGTTTGGATACTGAATTAATGTCTATCATGAAGATTTATGGTGGGCTATTAGTTATATCATTAGGTGAGACAAGTTACGCGAATGGTGTTTGGGCAAATCAATTTCCAGTGCCTCATGTTTTCTTTGTCTTGTAGAAATAATGATTTTGTAAAGCTACAACCTTATTCCAATTGCTTCTACATCATATAGAGATCGCCAATAGTTTAAATATATTTATTTGATTGAATTGTATTTTAACTCAGTGTTTGTGATACAAAGAAACGACGTACTGAAAATGGAAAAACCTCATCCTCTTATACATGTATATTAGTAGACACTTCCCGATTCCATATTATATACGACGCAGTATGAAAAGATGACCTCTTTGAGTCTTTGTATGTAGCATTTAACAAATGATTTTCCTCTTGAATTGATTCATTTTAGCAGTCCGAATATATTACCTTCACCGACGAATAAAAGTTCATTTCAGTTCAAAACAATAATTATATGAAATATAACGTATAATATGCTTTCAGTGAAAATCTAGTACTATACATGATACGTTTTCTGCAGGTTGTGTGTGCCTGTCGTCTGTGACGGTGCCGTCCTCCCGCCTGGAGGTGGTGCTGGGACAGCCGGTCGTGTTGCAGTGTGACTATGATGCCAGTGGTGTTGAACAAATAGCTGTTACATGGTATGAGGTGTTTAGATTCAAAGAGGATGGACAGCCAGATTTAAGTGTCATACAACACTCACCTACCAATCGAATCCCAATGTGGAGAACAGATACTTTTTTGAAACAAAATACAAGTTTTAACAGATATGACTGCAATTTTGTGTACAAGGGTCCTCTAAGTGAGACACACGCCATCAGAATTACACCCTCACAGTTCAAGCCTCTTCTTGCGTATGCTTGTGAAGTGACTGATGCTTTTAGAGGATCTCCTATTGGCGCCGCCGGTATCAATGTTACTTTGCTTGGTAATTTAATATTTATACAATTTTGAATATTAGAATATATGTGAAATCCTTAATAAATAGAAATTGCAACCATAAGTCATGTTGCTCTTAAGGAATTATACAGAGTGATATTAACTACATCGACCTCATTATTATAAACATGAATACATAGCTATAAGTTAGAATTATCATCTTCAAAAGGAAGGCATGACATATAGTTTTAATAATTATATTTCAGTTGCCCCATCCCCTGCTATTTGGCAACCCACTGATCAATATGTAGAAAATGAGACCGGAACCATTATTTGTAATGTCTCTGCTGTAAAACCATTTGCTGGTGTCACCATGTGGATAGAGCTGGATGGCGTCAGATATGACGGGATTGTGACACCGCCTACAGAGCACCAAAACACGACCGCCTCGGTCTCACTGACATCCAAAATACCCAATGTCCCTTGGGATGCAGCAGGCAAAGACCTCCAGTGTAGGGTTGAGTGGAGAGGACAGCAGTTCACGGCTAGTGCCCTATTTGGTCAAGTAAAATGTAAAAATACACCATATGATTATGTTAATATAATTCATATCATAAAATTTCATGTATTCTATACATAGCATATAGTCACATGTTTCTATATATTTTATTTCTATGCTAACTTAATATACAATATCAAACAAGCCCTAATCTTTTAAAGATTCAATAACGCTTTTCTACTATAAAGAGTTCTAACCATGTAATCATAACCATACATACCTAATTTACCTTCTGCAATATAAGGGGAGAATTTCTAATTTTACATATAATTTGTATTTTGCCAGATGCACCAAAGAAAAACACTAGCAGAATACAGCGCCACCCCAGCATCAACCAAAATGTGCTGCTTAATGTGACATTCTGGTCGTTTCCAACCCCCAGCTCTGTGACTTGGTCCACCCCAAATGGTGATGTTGATGGCAGCTGGAACACTATAGGACGAAATTCATATCAATTAGTATCAACAGTGTCACTGAGACTTGCAAATAACTTTGGGACTTACAAATATAAAATAACCAATGAAATAGGCAGTCTTGTTGGAAACATTATATTGGAAACGAGTAAGTAAAATCAGTATCAATGTTATAAAAATGATTTTAGCCATACTAGGAAAATGATAACTATTTGTATTTTCTTATTATTTAGCAACACCAGACAAACCACTTAACGCATCAATTACCAGAGAGACCGCTCAAAGCTTGCTGCTCCTCTGGGCACCGGGATACAGTGGCGGCAGTCCGCAGACGTTCACTGTCTCACTCAGGACTCAAGGCCAGAAATCCTGGCAGACCTACCGAGAATCCATACCAGATCCAGGAGCAGGGAACTTGGCATCTACTATGATTGCTGAATTATCACCTGACGTTTTATATGAGTTGCAAATTGTTGCAGTCACCGTAAATGGCAACTCTGAGGCTTTGCTCGTGGCTGGACGAACAAGAGGTACGGTAACATGATTATAGAACTGATATACTGAAATAGCAATCATAGTTCAACACTGCTTAGTGATTCCTTTCATGAAGCTAAATCATGATTTTTATTTACAATACCTACATTTCCAGTGCTACCAACTCCACCAGAAGATCTTCAGTACACACAAACAGAAAATGAAGCACATATCTCATGGACTGACACGTCCAAGGACTATGATTCTGTGGTAGTGAGACAGTGTCAAGTGGACACTGATGCGTGCATCAACCACACACTGACCGCTGACCACAACGGACTGGTGGTGACCACTGAGCCGGGGATCACCTACACACTCACTCTACTGTTCTACCAGCACGATCAGCTGGTTATTACATCACGCCAGTTCACATACGCTGCACCTGCTGGTATGTAATAGAGGCCTTGGGACAATGATGTTATTCAATGTCTAAATATTGATGAAAAATAGAATTAGGATAGAATCACACTACTATTAAGTAATGAATGCACGCATGCGGATCATTGTTATGTGAAGCATCTGATTTACATAATGGGAATTTATCAAAACTGGCACACGATCTAACACTAAAATAAACATTGGAACACACGTTTGAATGATACCAATATATTTTTAGTTTGCTTATCATTACGCTTATTATCATACCCTACTATTTCTCATGGTTCTTTATTTCAGAATTCAATCCTGCTGCTATAGGTGGTGGTATTGCCGGTATACTTGTGGTCATCATCGTGGTCATCGTTGTAGTGTTAGTACTGAGGCGGAAGCAAAAACACCTGGAGGACAAGGCAAGCATCAAACGTGAGTAAAGTTGATTCACCACGTATATTTATGCCACAATTCATTATTGAAATGTGGCATGGTGTGTATTCATAGCATGTTAAAAAATAACAATAACATCCTTGTCAATGGCTGGATATCGGACTTTAATGTTTTCCATATGCCACTCAAAATAATTTCTGCATGTTTCATAGTTTGTACTATTTATGATATCAATCAATGCTAATATATGTGTGTATGATTTCATTTCAGATTCGGATACCAATGGGTAATCAATGACTTTTACTACTTTATTAAACTGACGTACATGTAATATGATTGAAACAGAATTGCAGTGAAATAGTCAAAACATAGGTTTAAAACATGCATGACTTTTTGCCATTACAGGATCCACGGAACCGATAATCCAGGCAAGTATTATGCTATTATATTTCCGAACTTGGTTCATTTTGGTAGTTTGCCAGTGTTAAAACATTTATTTCCCAGGGTTATTGCTTTGTGGCATGAGTGTATGCTTATTTTTAGGACATATGCACGAACATGTACATAATCATTGAATTGTCACGTACATTATTTGAATATTCAATGTTTTAGCTGTTCTCTATAGCGACGTGGACAAGAAATCTAATATTAGTGAACGTCCAACACAAGATAGTATTAAGGGTAAGTCATGTGTATAATAAATATTGAAATATTCGTGTATATTGGCATCATCCTTTATTACAAAATACACAAGAAAATCTCTTGACCGCATTGCTATGGAAGTGGTTCAGGGGAAAGCTTGCGTATTATATCAGCCACTATGGGACAAATAAAATCTACCAGTCATCGCTCCACCAGGAAGTATAAACTCAAAATAGATGACGATTTCATTTCATTTTCAAGCACGACACCGTATATATAACGAGCATGCTATCAGATTATCTATAGACATGTAGAAACATGTATCGAGCACCCGGACCGGGCGGTAATCTGACGCCAATGCTGCTTTGGTGGCGTTTTATGTTCATACCTGGTGTGCCAAAATTATTTCTCTTAGATCCAACGCATTAGTGTGACTCAATTCAGACACTTTAGCAATGCTGTAAAACAAATATAATACTATTAATATTTCAAATTAAAGTAAGTTGTTCTGTATCTATTTTCGCGGCTTGTAGCCGATGTCCCTTTGTACGACGAGGCCCCTCCTGTTCCCACCAAGTCAGACGATTTGCAGACGGACATTCAGCTGCATCACGTGGATGGTCACGTGCCACATGACAGGTGCGTGCACACGACACTTGATGATCTTGTTCTCTACCAATGCTTTGAACGTGTTTTAGCAAACGCTCAGCCGAAGCTTTCGGTCATGTCAAATGGCAACAGGTGATTAATCTCTTGCTAAAAACACGTCCAAAGCATTAACCTGCCTGAAAACTTGAACAAATGAACATCCAAAATACGACACTCGGTGTGTATATAACCAGCTTGTATGTTAATTATACAGGGTGTATACCATCATAGATGTGTATTTGATGTGACTTTACGTTGTCACTCACACTATTTTTGTCTATTTAAATAAATATTTGCCAAATGCAAGTACAACTTTTGTATTGAGATAGAAATGTAATCTGGACTAATATGTCACTAAAACGTATTTTTTTTTTGTTCTTGCGGTCTAAAATTTCAGTTAATAATACACACGATGACACTTGTATACCTTAGATATGAAATTGCCGTCTTCTCGAAAGACATAATGGCTTTCTCCAAAGAAGAAACATTATTAGTAGTCCTTTATGTTGTCAACATGTTCAATGCATGCCTTAGCATATTGGTGTGCTTTTAACCCAGAAATCTGTTATCCAAAACGATATACAATCCCATCCCATCAGTATTCAAGTACACATGGTATGCAAGTCAATTGATTAAAACTGGCAACTTCCTAGTAACTTTCATAGATCCATGCCGTCCGAAAATAGAATGTGCTGCTCATAGTTTTGCTTGCTGATATAAATATAATTCAATGAAATCCCCATTTCAGCCCAAACACTGTGCCCAGTCCAGTGATAAATCACGTCAATGAAATTGCAGATACAAGGAAGATGATACAAGGTATAGTCTTAAATATTTGAATCATTCATCATTGACTCCACTATTACATTCAAACATAGGATCGAGATATTGTTGTAAAAGGAACACTCCTTTTATTTAATTTTATATACATGCTGAACATAGTATTGCACAGTAAGCATACGTTTGTCAATACATGTACAGTACATGTACATATACATGATGTTTTATTTAGTGGACTTGGCGGTAAGTGTTGACATTCGGGGAATCTTTATCCAAGTCTAATGGGTGTCATGGTGTGATGAATTTCAGTTAATTCTGCTTTAATATTAATTAATTATCACACCCAGTTTGACTAAATGACAAATAAAAGCTGTAAATTCCACCTGGGTGGCCTAGTGGTCCAGTTTTGATCCCACTTTAAGTTCTTGTTGCTTTACGTACATGTACCACAGCGGTTGTGATTCAGACTTCTACTAATCCCAGTAGTGACTAAGACTTTGAGAAATAATCATCTTCTGTCAAACACATGTACAAGTGAAATCCTTTGTCAATTGTACTAGGTAATCCAGGTACTGGGCAGAACGCGAATCTGGACATTGTGTTGCCACCTAGTGAGGAGAGTCCATATGCAGAGCCAGTTATCAAAGCACCGCCTAGTCACAAGGTAGGAAACTCATACACGATTCACTTATCTTACCAGTTGGGTGAAAAGAACTATTTAGATATGTCTAGCCATTTTAATTGAAATGTGAAAACAGCAGGTTACAAAACTACCTTATGCAGGAAACAAAGTCACAATGCAATCATTGTAGCCGGACAGTCAGACTATATTTTGTTAATAGACTGTAAGATGTCTTTAACATAACATATGCTGCCACGTTCTCTTGAAATCGGGTTAGCTGTGTAGTATTATCGGCATGGTTATTCACACAGAACACAAAAAAACTTTTCTTCTATTTAAAGTTTAGGTTATGTTCTGTCTATGACCGCCTTCAAGATCTTTAACTGCATTTTGCTTGTCCGAGCGACATCCCATTATCATAACGGCTTATTCCACTTAACGTGCAATTCAAGCAAACGTGGCCACAATCGAGGTTGTATTTAAGCTCCCATCCAAAAGCTGTGACAATGTGTGTATCAGAGATTGGCAGTGAGTATGTTGCCCGGTTGATAGAACATGACTACTGTATAGCATAGTTGAACAAAAGTGGTACCATAGACCATGTGATCCATGCCAATCATTTTAAATTGACAGACATAGAGCATAAATCGTGTGCAAGGTTAGTAACTATAGGGCATATGAGGTTGGATAAGGATGTTATGAACAGAGAGGTAAGACAATACACAATAGAATCAGTGAATAAAGCTTTTGGTTTAACCATACGTAGTAATAATACTCTGTCATGTTAGTTACCAGTTTTACGGTATCATATTGTATTCAAGGGCCCAAAGGAAGGCATCTACGTCGAGGTGAAAGGCTCCACTCACAGGAAGCGCCCAAGGACGCTGATTGGTCAACAGGACAGGACGGTCTATGACGTAGTGGACTTCAGCAACACAAATGCTGGCTTTGTCAGACAAGACGACGATGATGACTGAGCAATCCCTGATAATAGAATGACCAACCAATGGCTTATTCATTTGAATGGTGTTCCAAAATTGATTGTTCCAAGTTCTGTGATGCATTTGTATACTAGATAATTAAACTTATGTGTACGTGTATTAGACTTCGGCCGTGTATAGATGATGGTTAGATTTGTTAAGTCGAATCCAAGATGTTATGAGACGATATGGCTATTTTACAAAGGCAATGTAAGCTGCATTGTAAATGCCGCATAATTTATATGTAATCATATGTAGTTATTTTGGTTTGTAAATATTCTTGTGAATGTTTGTGATGTCTCTTGGTTACATAATTGCTCTCACAGTGTCATGAGGGGACAAAAAAGGTGCATGCCATAATCATGAGCCAACTGGGGTACATCTAAACGTGTTACAAATATTTTATTTGTGTGCAATAACTTGATAAATGTGATATAAATGTATATTTGGACAATAAATTGTCTAATTCTGTTTCCAGCGCCGACGTGCATATGTAATATATATATAGATAATGTGTTGACTGTATGTGCATATAAAGCAGGGAAATTTAAAATAATAAACGTACACTGCATAAATAAATCAAAACACAAGAGTCGTTTCTTCCATTTTTAAGAACGTATAATAAAAATCCAAACTGAAATTTAAAATTGTGAATTAAAGAATGCATGAGAGAGTTTTAATTTATTGAATGCATGTGGCTTAGTATTGAAAATAAACTTTCTGATTCAAACATTCAATGCCATGTAAAAACTGGCGATCGTCCGTCTCCAACAAAGAATGCTACCAACGTATGACTTAAGTTGACAAAAATACCCTACAAACTCTAATAACTTACCTTGATAAGGCGATGTATCACGTGAAGTCTTATAAGAAAGGCCATTAGCCTTTTCTCACAGGCAGTCTATGAAGTGCTCACAAGTTAAATCATCTATCAGAAAGAAAGAAAAACGCCTATACAATTAGTAATAAGCAAGGGCTACGTAAAGCGGTCGATACATTTGCTTACGTTATCTTTCATTGAGGTCTACACATGTATTAAGAATTGAGTTCTATTATAAATAATGGACATTGTACATTATACAGGTATTAGAATTACTTGTTTCAGTGGGGAAATTGCATTATATGGCCAGTTTATTGAGAAAATGGTATTCCGTCACAAACTCCAACATTAGTGTTTTATTACTATATATAACAAAGATAGCAAACATTATAGCGTCGTTGTTATTGACGTGTATTCTCACATGACGTATCTAACTTGATATGCTTTACACATTCTGCTTAAATTACAAAGAATAATCTACATGACGCTGTTGAATCGAAGCAGCGAACCATATGGAATTCGGAATTCCTGCCTTGACTCTCTCTCTTTGCTCTGCAAGCAAGCTGTTTTGGTCTCCTACCCCATTGAAGGGTCAGAAAACACACTCACAACTCTTACAGGGACATGTCTTTTCAGACTCAAGCGACAGCATTTTCTTGTTAAAATTAAAATCGTATATCTATCCAACAGAGCGCCTACGATGTATCAAAGATAGAAGGCTGTCTCAAATATGATCACATCAAGTAAACACACCGAGCATGATTTATTGACATCGTGATAGTCCGTTTATGATACAACATTATACAGCTATAACACCTACCTAGAACATCCCACTAAATTACGTACATGTATTGTATCCGAAACGTATCTTTCTCGGGAGATTGGATCCGCCACTGGGTCGAATCTGAATAATAGGCCCTTTAGACAAAACATTTGTTATTATCATTATTATTGTTTGAAGTGCACACTCATCTGTGTATAATTACCCTTCAAAAATACAAACACTCACAAATTGCCCTACCATGTCATCTGTAACCAACTATGATTGAGCTGCCCCATTATTACCCGCGGTTCTCGACAGATGTGCTTGATGGATAACAATGATTTCCTATTGATTCAATCTTAATTCATCACATCCCAATGTCACTTTTCAACAATTGCCACGCCATGCATACATGTAGTGTACCCCGACATTAACTGATTTGTAAATTTAATTATTCTCTGCAGTAAACTTGCATATGTACACAGCTTAATCAATTACTTCTTTTGTTGACTTACGTTAATGGTTCTGAAAAGTAAAGCAACACAATGCTCATCATTGGTTGTCTCTAAAAAATTGCTGTTGATTCTCCTTGGAGTCGCGGTAATTCTTCGTAGCAATTAGGGACTATGCCACAGGGTGTAACATATTATAACACAATGAACTGCTGCGTTTGAGAAACATGTATCTTAAGCCTTTTCTTTTGTTAATTAAGAAAATTCATTCCAGGAAAATATGATCATTACACTAGAATGTGACAAGAATTCCTTCAAAACAATGCGACATTAATGATAGAGTAATTGGATTGGTAATAGAATCATTTGTTTTGCGGTGAGACAAGGACCATAAATTACCTTCTTGTACAGGTGCCTATTACCAGTTCAAGCATGGTATTGAGTAGGAAAGTGACATACAGACAATTTTTTATGTATAATTGCCACATTATTATGAACCAATGACAAAATGCAATAGTTAGCTCACATTGGCATTGCCTAATACAATCATGTAATTATAGTATTCATAAATGCATGTTATAATGTACAATGTAGGCTACAAATAATCTAATCTTGACTTTGAATGTATAGTATTGTGTATATTCCATCAAAAATACGTATGAGATATGTATCTTCCACAAGAGAAGAGAAGACCGATACGCCCGCAACAGTCCATTCACAGACTTTGATCCATCGAAAGAGGTCTCCAGGTTGATTTGTTGGCTCGTCGCCTTATTAGACCCTCCAATCTTTCTTCCAATCATTCCATGCTCTTCCTTCAGATAGGTGCAAATCTATGCCCAGAGTATTTGTCAATGTCACCAACTGAAAATGACTGTCTACATGAGCTACACCAAGGCTTGAAAAGGAGACTGAAGATCTCGAAACTAGTAGAATATTTTATTAATTTGATTTGTTTGATGAATAAAGCAGCGAAAAAGAGAATATAGTATAAAATGAAAATTATGGATTCGAGGAGACATCCTGCAGTCGGTGAAAATATATATCGGAAAATAAACACCATAAAACAAAAACAGCAGCAAGAACAATATCAGAAGCAGCAGCAGCAGAAGCAGCAGCAGAAGCAGAAGTAAAAGCAGAAGCAGCTACACATCGCATCGTTAAATATATATCAAATTATATATTCAAAATTCTGTAAACTCAGACAGATGGCCATTTATAAACTTGCTTTTGGGTATTCGTCGTGAACGATTTGCTGTCTATTCTCCTAGTGCAAGACACTCGCTGTCTTGCAACTCATTGATCACGTCAAGCTCTCTCATGTTCACGGTACCACCAGCGTAGTGCATATAATGAATCTTTATTATTCCAATACATATACTGCCTGCTTCATCTCCGAAGAGTTGTAGTTTGTTCAACAAACTAGAATGCCGGTGTCTTTGACCTGGCTGTACATATAAGCTCATTACTTGTAGGATGATAGCTTATCACATTGCAAAGGTATATGATATTGAATAGATGAAGTCTTATGCTTGTATCTATTTTTGACTAGACATTTATGGAAAATATGATCGTAATCTTGCTTTCTTGTCACTGATAACCTTTCATACCAACACCAAAGCCCAGGCATAATCATATCTGCCGCATATATCAGAATTCTAAGACTATACATCTAGATCACAGCAGAACTGCCTAATAAGATTTCCGCTCTGATCTTTTTGAGGAAATTACATGCATCCTCATCTCACGGTGTGGCGGTGTTGCTCGTTTATTCTAGCATAGGCACAATTCTGCTAAGTAGGTGTGATTTAACTGGTGCATATGCTTACAAAAAAATTAGATCAAAAGTGTTCAAAGAACACAGCGTCGCTAGAACAACGTTGACTTATGGGCAATTAAGATATATACTGAAACGATGTATACTCACTAGAACAACGTTGACTTATGGACAATAAAGTTGTTTACTAAAATGTTTTGGAAATCATGATTAAAAGTACACAATTACATTATACCAGCCACAAATGATACGCCACTGTCTATCTATTGATCCATATCAGCAAATAGTAAACAGCACCAACTAGTCTATTTTGCAGCCAATAGAATATTGATCTGTAACTGTGCATTCAATAATAATAAGAATGTTGTAAATGGACAATACTTGCCCTGTGAAAAGCGCAGTTTAATTGGCAGATTGCCCAAAATCGAATCACTTTGGTGTCGCCTCAAACCTCATAGTTGTGTTAAGTTTGAACGAATACTGTGGTTCATCGGTACACCCACTAGCTTGTCCGGAGACATACATAGTTAGTTAGTTAGTTAGTTAGTTAGTTAGTTAGTTAGTTAGTTAGTTAGTTAGTTAGTTAGTTAGTTAGTTAGTTCGTTCATTCGTTTGTTCGTTCGTTACAAACGAACGAAACACAATGCTTGCTTCAGCAGCTGAGCTGAAGCGACGCAATAAAATAGCCTCGGGTCCTCCGTCCACCCATAGCATCGCTATGTGCGTATTTGTTAGCATAAATAGCAAGGGCTGCTGTATGTACGGTATACATCACGACAAATGTGTGCTTCTGTGGATAGGGAGTTGGCCTTGTGGCATATAGGTCGTAACTTCGACTCCCACTCGATACCTAGTCGGGTCTGGTGGTGAATGTTGAGCACACTCATCTATAAACAGTTGTACAATGGTCCCTTTATCTACACACCTAATGTAGTTTGATAAGTATGTCTGTGCTTCAGTTACGATGAGCTCTTTGGGCCCAGGGGAGTTGAGAACCATATAGTGTGACAAGGATGCCAATGACCTGTTGTAGATGTAAAGTCGTCTGATCATCTATATTTGTTTTATTTTCAATTTATCATATATTTGTGCCCGTTTTCTTAAATTCTTAAATCACTTTAAAGGTATATATATATATATGTTTATGATCCCTATTTATTGATGTTCACCAATGGAGTTTTGCCATCAACAGTAGATAGGAAATTCAATTGTAATATGCTGTTGCAGGAGGACTTGCTTATGATGAACAGTGGTCAACATCATTCAAACCACACTGTATAGCAAATGACCTAAAATGGCTATCGGGAAATCACATTTACACTGGCAAATTGTCAAACTTTATTACATGTGATGGGCATTATGTGTGTGAGTAATGTACCAAGTTTGAATGCTTCTTGCAACCAGTATTAAAGATTTTGCACAAAATGGAAGAATCAATCAAAATGGCACTTTGAAAAACACTTTGATTGGCAAAGTGTCCAAAATCGAATCACGTAAGTGTCGTCTCATGTCTCATATCAGTAGTTGAGTAAAGTTTGAAGGAAATCGGTTCATAAGTAAACGCTGTTGCTTATTTAGAAACATGCATACATAGAAACCAAACAAATACAAGACTTTCTCGTTTACTTCGGCTGAAGCGATTCAATTAAATTACGTGTACAACCGTTAACTTACACAATATAATTAGTCTATGTCATTTCAAAATAATTTCAGCATAATCAACGTCGAGCAATCATCGCATTGTTACGTGAATTACAATTTTCAAGATTTGCTGTATCATGTGTGATAAATGTGTCAATTTATATTCAACTATGTGTACCATGTATACTGAGTGAGGGGAAAACAGGTCCACACAAACAGGCAAAACTGATTCAGGCCTCTGGCCCTTTATGTGAATGTTTTATCTTAATGGTGATGCACAAGTTTCAATGGAACTTAAAATACTCGATTTTGTGATGTAACTCTTCGAATTCATGCGATTACCATGGAAACGCGACCCATTAAACATCAACATGGTATTTCTGCTGGGAGTACATGTACAATGAGGCTTTGATGACTTATCTTGTATTTTCTTCAGCACGTGACGTAAATTAAAGTGACAGATTAATCTAGAATTTTCTTTTTACACTCGAACAAGGACGCAATGCGGCTTCAGTTATGTCACGTAACTTACAATTAATTAACAAGCCACAGGCATGAGCTAGAATTCAAGGCGATCGGAATGAGTAATACTAGAAGTATAAAGTGAAAACTTAATGTTATTATGTGTGCCTCTGTGTGGATGGGGTGTGGATAGAATGGACCACTTGTCCAATAAGTCTGTAAAGAGATATTATGCGAAATGACAAAAGGATAGAAACCATACAACTACTGGTTCGGTTATTACTATTACTCCATATTCGGGACTATACTAAATATTCATTTTGAGAAAAATCCTTTATACTTGCTTTATTATAAGCCAAGTATTTATATTATTATTTGGCTTATAATAAAGCAAGTATAAAGGATTTTTCTCAAAATGATTATTTAGTATTGTACAATAAGAAAGCCAATGAATCTCTTCAATACATATTCGGGACTATCTGGCCATAGCCTTTTAATGGAAGAACCACAATGAAAGCTGCAAAACATATCTAAGTTTTTGGTTTGTATTAAATATCTTTTCATAGTGTTAGTTAATTCATTAATACATATGTATATGTTTTTAATGTAGGTATGCTGTAATGTAGTTTTACTTCATTTTAGAAGTTATTTGATAAGGAACCTGTTTGTTCGAAAACGTTTATTAAATTCTAAATTTAGACCAGATTTTGATATATGTGTTTTGATTTTATTTGACAAGTTCTAGCACTAGAAAAAGAAATATAACTTAGAATAAGAACAATAATATTTATCTTTTCATAATGAGAACTGTTTTTGTTGATGTTTGCATGATCGGCGAGCGCTTGATTCTCAGAACTATACCCAGTAAATTTTAATACTATATTCTCTGTTTAGCTGCTTTATTCATCAAACAAATCAAATATATTCTACTAGTTTCGAGATATTCAGTCTTCTTTTCAATAATTTTTATTTTCTATTTATTTTTTAATTGAAAAAGAGACTGAAGATCTCGAAACTAGTAGAATATATTTGATTTGTTTGATGAATGAAAAAGCGAAACAGAGAATATAGTTTTAAAATGAGACCTTATGCTGCATACCAGGTACATTCAATTTTACAAATTATCTACAACTACTGAATGGTTTGTACCTCATTTTAATGAGTTGTAGCAACGTCTTCTACGCAATTCTTCACATTTCAGTTACGGAGAAAAGTTGCGTACTCGTCTTTTTTTATTTACTTGTGAGACACAAAAGTCCATGGGTACTTCCGGTATATGTTATAAGCCCATTTAAAATCGCATTTAATGCTATATCATTCAAATTGTGTATTCTACACAACATTGATGGCTGTTACAGTGATAGACGTCAGAAAATGAAATAAATACATCAATTTGAAGCATGCATTCTTCAATATAATGAACTGTTTTCAACTTTTTTCTTTCACTGGCTGTCTGCAAATTTGACCAATGCCGGCTTTTGCTCATAACTTCGCCAATTTTTATGCTAACTAAAATCCTATTACATATTCATAATCCTCATTCAAAATACTATTAGAAATGCTATTTGACGCATACATTCTTCATAATAGTGAAGTTCAAACGTTTGTATCATTCATAACCTACACAGGTCGCCTGCATTTTTTCATGAAGACTGGTATTCTGCCCATATCTTCGTCAATTTCAATACTAACTAAAATCCGATTACAGATTCATAATCCTCACTCAAAATTCTATTAGGAAGGTACTTTACATGAATGACATAGGATAAGTGATAACTGAATATTACCTTAGAATATTTAAAGTCGTGTTAGTTTACAATGACGCGAGCGACCGGAAGTACTCCATGAACTGTTTGGTATTGATTCGTTCTACTGAGCAACACGTCCCGCGCAACTGGAAAGTGAAGAATAAGTGATTTCGTGAATTGAGCGTGACGTCACGAGGTCACAGACCGTCAGAGATCAAGGAGCATAAAGATGTGCATTGCGCATGATTTTCTATACAGTACATAGTAGAACTCGGCGACAAAAATGCTTGAATAACTTTGTTAATCATAATCTGTTATTTATGAATTTAAGTCACCACTTGTAGGCAAGGTGTAGGAATGAACAGGTAAAAGAAGATATTAATTTGGCATTAAACAGCACCAGAAAAGCCTCTGTAAATCCTATATAAACTATGTAAACAAAAGGTTTCCGCCATGACAGAGATTTTTCACCGGATTTAGAGGGGTTTTAATAACAGCTATGCAAGCAGAATTAATCTCTTGACTTCAAATATGGACTACTACACTTGTTTTACAATAGGTGACTTAATATCATTCAATTCCCAAGAGAATTAACTAAGTTTTTAACTACTTTTTATTGGCATCTTCATCAGAATTTCCCGGTAGGTAAATGACAGATGCTAATGGAACGGATTTCACACATCTCCGAATTTCAACTAATATTTGACAAACTTATAATTGTTGGATTTATTATTTCTTTGTGTCAAATCAATCGCATTTTGGTCTTTTGTCATTCACAAATGGTTTGAAAGCGGATGATTTTGATGGAACGGTATATATGCGGGTTTTGTGAACTAACTTTAGATATTCATTCATTCTACTGTAGCCAATAATGCGTCCATAATAGCTAACAACCGGGTCTTGCAAATTGGTGTATTTTCTGACCCAAGCTTTCACTGCTGGGGGTTTGGCTAATCCAGTGTCCACTACAACTAGCACTATGGTGATCTGCAGAATTTTTAACAATGCCATGCTTTTAGCCTACATCATATTCTATACTGACTATAATATCGATATTTTGGGAGGAGCCTCGTATTGCAGCAAGGCTCTTTAAATCTATATGAAATTAATTGAGGGAAATGAACATAATGCAAACTTCTCACTCTTGACCTCGGACTCCTGAGGTCACTTCTATTTACGAAATGGCTTATTGAAATGGATGAGTGTGGCAGTTGACCAAATGTTTTTGCGGTGCTTCAGCGGCAGAAGCGAAAGCCTTTTATTCACTTTGTTTCTAAATAACTATGTATGAATCCGTGTATGTATGTCTCCCGACAAGCTAGAGCATTTACCGGTGAACTGATTTCGTTCAAACTTTACACAACTATGAGGTATGAGGCGACACCGAAGTGATTTGATTTTGGGCACTTTATAATTAAAATGGGCTTTGCAAATTATGAAAGATTTTCAATAAACTTTATTTTGCATATGTATATCAATCACTTAATTCACTGTGTTAGGTAATGTTAATTATTGGGCTTTGGAACTGTTATCTATTTTCATCTGTTATTAGTGATATTGCAACACACAGAGCAATATGTTTCACTGGATATTGATCACCGATGTAAATTTATTCTGAGGTTTTCTCCTCAAATTCATAAAGTTCTTAATTGTAAATTCTATCATTCCGTGCAAAAATCACCGCCAATAACCCACGCTGATTGGTCAATCTCCGTGCTTAATTTTGCAATGGAAAACACGCTCCCAAAAAAAACACGGCGTTAGTCTAAACTCCTCACAATATCAATACAGCCGCTGACGTAGTAAGGCGTGTTCATGCTGTGCGGAGTGCAACAGTTTAGACTAACGCCTCCGCGCGCTCAAAACTGTAGGAATTGACGTCTCCGCGCGCTCAAAACAAACGAAATTGACTTGAATGTTGAATGTTATAATATGATTTATTTTAAAATAAAATCATGAAAATGGATTTTAGTCATGATAGAATGGTGATTGACCACTCGATTGTCGTGTCAATCTGACGTCTGATTTACCCTCACTTCGTTCGGGTAAATCAGACGTCAGCATGCTCAATTTTGCGATTGACACTCCAATCTCGTGATCAATTCCTACAGTATACATTCAGTATATATCTTACTTGCCCATCAGTCAACGTTGTTCTAGCGAGGCAGTTTTCTTTGAACACCTTTGATCTAGTTTTTATTGTGTTTTTTTTCTGCAATGATTTGCTGTTCTATGATATATTGTTATTATGTGGTAGACATGACATTTTTCTTACCATAGCATTGTTACAGGTATAAATAAAAAGTATATAGTGTATATATAGCATAGCAACTAACAGTGGTGATTGATCAAAAAATATAAAATCCAGTCATTTTAAATCCAAACAAAGGAGAGTGAATGCATGTGCCAGCTGAAGTGGCCAACAGACCATTCACAAATCAACAAAAATCTATTGATGAGCATCATAATCAATGCTTGTTGTATTGAGAATATGTAACATATGAGTTTTGTGTATTTTAAACATTGATTTTCTCTTCCAGTGGCACCTTACTGTCTGTACGGAAATAATATGACACCAAAACCTTTTCTAGACTATCTTCTACTTTTAAACATCTACTTTAACGTCTATATTTATTCTATTCGTACCATCGCAGTTTTAACACAAACAACATATGTATCCCAGGCACGTTGAAATCAGTGTGTGCAAACTGACACAAAGATTTTTTTCTCTCTGCCCATATCTGTGGACGTTCCCCTCAATTTGACAGTGTCATGCTGTAATGTACGTATGCATGTGCAATGGCGTAACCTGCCAGGACTAATGCAGCTAACGCTGACACCTGTGGCCTTACAGATTATCTCTATTTCTACATGTGTCAGGCTAAATTGGTGCTGTATAAATCACAGGGGTGTGATGTATATAACAATGGTGCACGGTGCTTTGGGAAGCGACAAATGGCATTAGATATATGACAGGCATCCCTCGAGCAGAACTGAAAAATACATGGAAATGTGTGACACATGTTCACTTTTTGTTGCTCACATTTAGCCCCACAACCTTTTGTGCCACTGTGCATGGCTTTTCGCGTTCTAGTTTTTTTTTACATGAATGAGCTAAATATGAGTAAATTTATAGTGGCACAACTGCCACAGTACTAGTGCTGAGTGGCAGCTAGTGTTTGGTAGACGAAACATTTGTTCCATGACAGTTAAATATATCGTTCGTTGTCTTAAACTAGAGCATACCAAGTGTGATATTTTCATGACAAAAATCCATAACGTGTCGCTTGAGTGGTAAGGGAGTTTTCATTAAGTATTGGGGGAGGGTGGTAATTTTCAGATATCGGATGGTGAAACATTTTTCCTCCCCTTGATGATACGCCAAACGTTTTATTACCCCCCCCCCCATTCAGATGTTCAACTTTTACCCCCCCCCCCGCCCATAGAACATAGGTCAAAAGAACATCATTAAAATATATTTATTTCATTTTAAACTGAAACATAGATTGTGGTTTTTACAAGCAGAACACGTACTATGAATACATCTAATAAAAAAGAATCTCTTCTGACTGGCTTGTGCGTCGTCTTCACGTCCAATCCCTCCTCATAGCACTTGGAAGGATCCTAGTCTCGATCCCGACATAATTACAGGTGCAGATTACAATTTAGATGACATGATTTTTTTTAAAAAAAACAACATCACAATCGACGGAGGCATCTCTCCTCTCCCCCCTTTCCACGGTCGTTATCTGAAGAAAAACTAGATAACAATTCGTCATTTTTGGGTGGTCGGCACCACGTCGCCAGAATGTCTTTTCCAAGTGGTTATCCAGTCTCCATAGTCGGCAGCAAGTCGTTACCTAGTCTTAAAAAAAAGTCCCGTGAGACCCGTGATCGGTGGCGATTTTTTAGTTCTGCTGCATGCACGTGAAACTAAAAAAAATTTGCTGACGACCTCAAAAATCAATAAAACAAATCGTCAGTTTCTTCTTCTTTTTTAAATGGCGACGATGGAATGTGAAAAGTTTTCTATGTCACGAAATTTGCTTATTTCTTGTGACCTAGTCGTCAATACCCACGACCTTTTTAGCTTATGACTAGGTAAGGACCGGTCACCGTGGGTGTGAAGGGTGTAAAGCGAGAAAACCCTGTTCTCTTAAGGAGCAGTCCACACGCTTCATGGATATTGGAATGGTAAACATGACGAACATATTCAACTATGATGATATGCTCGGGTGTTGGAATATATCTTAATAAAATGATAAAATGAAAAATTGTGAATTGCGTAGCTTTTCCAAAGTGCGTGGTATAGAAACACCAATATGGCAAACGTCATAAAAATGGATACGGTGATAAGAATTGTGTGATTCTCAGGACCCTAAACTTTTTCATCTGCCTCCTCAGCAAGGGTGAAACGTTTTTATCCTCCCCTTCAGGAAGGTTGAAACTTTTTTATCCTCCACCCATAATGACCACCCCTCCCCCCCATCCCAATGCTTAAAGAACACTCCCTGAGGAGACTACCAAGACATGCAGGCATGACGTCATAATTAAAAGTCTGAACATCATGATATTTGACTTACATGTAACCCCCCCCATATTATTCCTGAACATCCGGACGGAATATAAAAAAAATCCCTTGAAAAATGGCAAAGTTTGAATCCGTGGACCATTACGGGCGGCGATTTTCAGGCTCCGCGCATTGAAACGGAGGATCCAAAATTCACTTCTCCTGAGAAGTGTTTTTTTTTTTGTATTCCGTCGAAAAATCGTAATATCGATCAGCGTTAATCCCCTGCGGATGAGTCTCCGGTCCGGCATAAATGCTCCTTTTTGTCTCCATTTGGCTCTGTTTCAGCTCCGTCCCGTAGTAAAAACCTCTGGATTAATTTCCAGATCATACCCGCGAGTCTGGCATTTTTTCTCTATGGCTGGCGTACTTTCACTCCAGATAGGCTTCGGGAGTAGTGATTGTCTTTCGTTTTATGCTACAGAATCTGATGCTCACGATACGTATACTCTCCGGATCATTTTGCTCCGGTTGTACATGTCGGCTAGAATATTAGACTATGGACAGCGGGTGCGGCCGAACTTGATCCGGATAATGATTTTTAATGGGGTACAATCGGGCCGGCTTGGTTGTTACGCCATACAGAGTGAATTATGAGGATGGCGTCGCTATGATCTGGGCCGGCCTGAGAGTTTTCAATCTTAGCGTTGATCCGTCACTTTCTACACTACGGTCTCTTCTCTCCATAGCAGAAATGGCTCCGTCCCGGCATGAATGGCCGGATTGCTATTGAAACGGTTTCGTGGATCAGAATTTCGAACGCTACAGTTCAAATCCCTATAAAAATGACCAAATCTCGAGGCGATCCCTTCATTTTCTGTCTGACCCCCTGCTACATGTTGAGAAGAAAAATTTCACATATAAATTTCACAATTTCACAAATTGTTGAATATGGCAGTCTGTTTACTGAATGAAGACCTCATGCATTTATGAGCAGCTGTTCAAATTTTGATGCAGATGAATGAAAACACGTTTGATGTACTACTACTCCAGCTTGCAAATGCTAAAAATGACCAGGCTGGACAAATGCAGATGCAGATGACAAAGACGAGGGCGACATAGTGCTGGACCGGGTAGACGCTCAGGGGAGGCGGAGGAAGAAGAGGAGAGGGCCAAGGCAAAGAAAGAGAAAGAGATGGTGGGTTCTTCCATGGACTGCAGGTGACTGACGTTTGCAGTTTGGTCACTTCGACAATCTCATGTCAGAACTCAGAGAAGATGACATTGCCAGTTATTTTAACTTTTGCAATATGAATTATCCAATGAAAGCAACAACAACTTCACTGTCCAAATATCCAAAGAGCAAGAGGCAGATTGGCGGCAATTCCGCCCTTTATATACATGTAGTGCCGGTCCGCCACCTACCGGCCGGAGCCTGAACTCTCCATTAAGCAATGTATGACGGCGTCGTATTTAGCATGACGGCGTCGTATTTGAGTGCGGGCTGCATGTTCATTAAATCTTGCACATTCCAGCCGGACGATTTTCATGACGGTGTCGTATTAAACTGATTCAAACAGTTTGGCGAAAGCTCCGTAGAGGCTCCGGTTGCATCTTTCCATTATATTTTTAATCTGGCAACGTAGTGTAACGAAACCAGTTCTCGAGTAGGTCTCCAGTGCGCGAGGTTGCAGCAACCTCGCAGAGTATAAAGTAGTTATATAAGTTGCACTGGACTAGGTATTATTATCCCCTTTGTTACACACACCTTGTTATTCCTTCTTAAGCCCAATGTAGGATTAAGGACTCAGTACACTACAGTACAGAGATTCAGCCATTAGGGCTCAGTTTCCTTGTAGACGCTAGTCGGATAGCACGTAGGGCTGGTAACCTATTCCTTCGGGGATAGGCCTTCTTTACTTATCTGACTGGGCTAGCCAGCGGCGACCCCCCTCCTCACAGCGCCTGGGACTGCGTGGCTTTGTAAAGGGGACGCCCTGATCGTTGCGTGTCAGCACCGGTGCGAAGTCCACTCCGCATAGGGGCCCATCGTGAAACCCGGCTTGTTAGGCACCAGGCACTCGCCCAGTATGCTGTAACATGGGGATACCAGTTAACACAACGAGGCGTAGTAAGGGAACCAACATCGTCCGGGAGTCAGTTGTCCATCGCGCGTCTCAAGCTCCGGCTTGTGGCGACGCGAATCAGCACAGCTCGCGGCCCAGCCACCGTTGGGGATCGCGATCGACTCCACTATGTTTACAGTAGCCTTTTTGCTCCTTTTCGTGCTAATGTTTACAAAGATTATCAAATTCCAGATACATAACATAACAGAATAAACATATTCCGGGGAGGGAATAAAAAGGGTGGATCCGCCCGGAAGCTTCCCAATTCCTGACTAAACGAAATAGGGTGTTTCTTATGAACTAATTGGTCATTGAATATGCTTTCCTATCCATAAGTCTTATGAAATGAATGCAATACAAACACTGGTTCATAAACTAAATTATTTAAGAATGTGGGTTTTATGTGTCGATTCAACTGGTGTCGAATGAAACATGTTTATTTCGATTTAAAAGTGGCATCTCATAACATTTTCTTTGGGTACAAAGTGGAGTCTTTCATGTTATGTACATAAATACCCCCCCCCCCCTTTACCACTCCCACAGCAACATACATGTACGTACGCTAAGATATCTAAGTATTGTGCTCATTATATCCAAGCACCTAAGAAGTTCCAGTTATAAGAACGCAAACCTTTTGCAGAAGAATACATTTACATTGCAAAGTACATTGTAATATTACATTGACTTCCACTCGGATCTGGTGTCGATGGACTTATTTTGACAGTTGCAATTTATTTCATACAATGGCGTTGCAGCATATGCGCTGCATCTATAGCAATGACTGACAACTTCCAAATCTCTAATTCATTGAAATACATTTATTGACTAAATTAAATATATACACTGAGATCAAACATACATTCACTATCCGTACGTAATACAATGTAATGGCACACACTATAAATAAGTCCTGATTTGAGGTAGACATACAGTTAAATAATCACAAAAATATAATCTCTTACCTTTTTAAGATAACAAAATGGTGTAGATTATTACAGCAGATATGTGAAGACATGCTTAAGCATTGAAAAAAATAATAACATATGAAAAATTGTTAATCTAAAAAAATGAGTTAAACATGTAACAGTGGCTTTGTCGTTGGGGTCAATCAATGTTTTTTTTTCAATTTTCAGTGACAGACCCAGAATTTCTTGGAATGGAGGGTTGGGGTACGTACAATCAAACTTCTTCAGATCACAGCGATGGTCCAGGTTGTGACATATAGTCAAAATATTGAAAAACATTTGACGCCTGCCCACCCACTACCTCCATGCTGCCACAGTTTGATTGGTTAATTTGATATCATGAATCTCATGGGTCAAGACATTTGAGTACGAGTTAAATGAATCTTTACACAAAGCCGGTCTCTACACTTTCACTCGTACCCTTTGTGAGAGAGATTGTGGATTTGCCACACGATAGTATGAGTTACAACATATAAACCTGGACTTCAATTTCAGTTATTCAGTGGGTAATCAAAATACCAGCAATATAAGTCTATGCACAACACTGAAGACTGCTAAGTGTGCATACGGAGATATCCTTTCTAATCATCTTACATGATGCTATATCCACAGCCTGTATAATTTCCTTCGGGATTATATGAATGTTTAGATGTTTTAAAGCCTTGTGCATCAGCAGTATAATCATTGAACATTCAATTATCAATGATATAATGAAATTGTTGTGATATTCAGAATAAATCTTTCCCATGGAATGAACACATAAACACATCCAATTTCAGAGTAACCAATATGCAACCCCACCTCAAGATTGGTCTATGTTCAATGTACTTTTATTAATCAACATAACGCATCATCAATCTCAATGTTAATCTCAAATGTTACTGGTGCTGTTATTCTTCATCAGAAGTTAATTCATGGTCTTGATTATGAGTTAAAAAATATTTTCAAATGTTTCATCACGTCAATTGTATTTATTATCACATTCAATGCAGGTAGTCGTTAAATACCCATCATTCAAAATGTTAAGTAGTTAACAGATTGCTGTCATAAACTCACTTATAAACTCTCAAATTTGTCATTCCTGACATCATGGTCGCATAGGGTGTGAGCATCCAGAAGACAACTTTGTATTTGCACACAAATAATGGTGTGTAGTTAATATACAGTTCCTTTGACATCACCATTAATTGATCATATTTATCCTTTTATGATGAACAGGATGCATTGGGAAAAGTCATCACTTTTTACCGGTAGGTGTTCTACAGAAATATTCCATTCTAAGTATTCCATTCTAAGCAAAGAAAGCCACTAAGCACTATGCTGGTCTACCTTCTCAATATCCCAATCCCTGTCTGCCAGTTTTTACTAACAGATCTACCTTCATAGCTCCCATTATGTCTACACACACTACTGGAAATTGCCTTTTTACTACTTCCATTCCCGCGATCAATGCCACAGTCAGAGTGGACGCTGGGTACACAACCCTCGAGTTCCCCTGGTGCTTGTAACCTCGGCGCCGGCGACAGCGAAGCAGGTCTGCGATGGCGCGCCGGAAGTGAACATTGATGATGAAGTAGAGAACAAAGTTGAAGGCAAAGTTCGCAGCCTGCAGAGGGTGTTACAAGCGGTCACAGCAAGGTTGTATTGTGGGGAGACGCGCGCGCACCTGTGATCACCATCTACAGAAAAGTGAAGACAATTATAGACAGTGGTTATGTTTGCTATAATTAAGAGGGCAAACTGTATACTCTTTTAGCGTGCTAACTTTACACACTACATGATGTTTATGAATATGTGTACATTATGAATTTATATTAGTTGTTCAATCGGTTCGCAGCCGCCTTGGCCGATGTTCAAATCTATTGAAAAGTCTCCAAAAAGGAGTTTGGAAAAAGGAACACATTTGGCCCACATTTATATTATACACAACCACGAAATCTTCTGTCCTTCATACTGACCTGCCGGAAGAAATTGAGAAGTTCAGCAGGGGAGTACAAGGATGATGTAGAATATGATGATGACCGTGAGCGTCAGCGTGACCACTGTTTTTGAGTCGCGCTGCCTGCTGGTACCGCTGACACCGCCGTGGCTGTGCTGGCGCAGCAGCAGGACTGGTGCAGGGCGCGGATCAGGTGCAGGTTGCTGAAGGCAAGTGTCTCAGCAGCAGCAGGATACCTGGGGATAGTGACGTGTCGATGATGTTGTGCACTTGATTAACCAATTGTTGCTATTAATAATGAAATAGATTTCGCATATGTAGACATAACCATTCCAAAATGAAATTTGCACCTGTTATTTTGATAAAATGAAATTTACATGGTTGAAAACGTTAATATATAAAAAAAAAAAATCAAAATTCAAAAATTCAATCTTTTTTGATAATAATGACCAACTTTGAAAACGAATAGCAATACAATGTGGAATAAAATCAAAAACTAAACCAATAAAACTGAAATTGTCACATTGAAGTTAATGGTAGGAGTAGTGTTCTAAGTACTCTAAATGCAGTACCTAGTATAAAGTAGATCCAGTTGTACGTGACCTCGCCATGCTTGCTGAGCGCCAGAGGATTGTTGCTGTCGCAAGTACTCGCCGTTAAAGTGCACGATCTCCTTTATCAGAAGCGAGGCAGGTTGAAAGGCGAGACTGAGCACGAATACGCTGACGATCCCCCACCGTGCCGTGAATGTGATATACTGAAGATAGGCAAGATGAAGGAATGCAGTATGACATAATCCTAAATTATGTGCTAACTGAAGTTGATGAAAATAATATTTTTACCCATTGAAAAATGATACTTAAAGACATAGACTCGTGTATCCCCAGAGTGTGTGCAGCAGATTTTCCACACCAAGTAATATCGTCTACAGTTTTCTTGCATACGTGGATTGATTTCATGGCCATGAACGACAAAAATATCATCCTTAGGTCATCTGAACGATAACTTTAAAGGTTATATTCATATCACCGTATGTCCTACCAAATGGTTTCTAAGTAGGACCCAGTGGGTCACCTATATCTGCATGATTCATATCAAGTTTTTTCACTATTGGGGATTTGCAAACAGGTTTCTAAGTGAAGTCTATATCTGCTGACAAGTTTGTATAAGGGAGCACACGGTCAGTTATAACCCTTGAGCACTTCAGCCAACGTCATTACTGTGTGCTTTGGATATGACTTAATAAAGGCACTGAAAATTTAATCTAACCAGGTTTATCCCCCACCATCTTGCCACAGCTCTTGGAACCCACTGAATTCGGGACTTTCCAGCCAGATAGCGGATAACCGTCCCATAATCTCCCATCAGTCTTATTTGCCTGGACTGGTCAAATTCTTATTTTAGTTTCTTGTAGTAACCGCTTCCGCTAATTTCACGGTTGGGACCATTATGAGCTCATTTTGTGCCATCTTCAACATTCACACCTCTCACTCTTTGGGCCACATTGCTCAAACGCGGTATGTTAGCTGCAAATTATCGCTTATCACACAGCCCCTATTTCTTGTAAACCACAATGGTCCATATTTGAGTTCATTTGGGGCTATGATATCGTCTTCTACATGTTAACCTTCTGGAGATCGAGTTTAAAATAGTATTTGTCCATTTAGATCATTTTGGTACTCAACATAGACACTGTATTTGTTCGCCTTCTAAATTGTTTTCACAGATTATTCAAAATACGATTGTAATGGAAAGGGTACGAAATATGAAGACTATATATCATCTTGGAACAGTTATTGCGTCTGTTCTTAAGTTGTAAATAGCATGTATTTATAGTTTTGAAATCATTTATAGTTTTGAAATCAACTATGCGTAATACACCCACTTCTTATTTCCCGAACCAATATGCAACATAAAAGGAAATAGGATGCATACAAGTGCAGCAATGAATACATGCATATGACATCACTTAAATTGTCTGAATAGAATAATTTATTAGAAGGCGTGAATGCGATCCTTTCTCATCAAGCAAAGCCATCAGACAAGTGGGCTTTTCTCATTCAAAAGACATGGCTCATAAGGCAGGACACTCTGTGGAGACTGCTGATGTGGTGACTGGTAAAAGATACATTTTCGGCCAATGGCATTAATTGAACGTCCTTTCGGCCCTAGTTTTAAGACTGTGCTGTGCATTGTGCAAGTGAATGTGGTCTGAATGCTCACTAGACGTTTATGCAGGGGGCACAAGAAACGTTTTTATGTTACTAATTGGCATTACTTTACAGATCGAAATTCAAGTTTTTTCCCCTAATAAGCATTTAACAGCATGTTGGTGTTTCGCAAATGAATATTGTCACGCGAAAGTGTTTATTATATAAACATGTATGAAGACACAAAAAGATCGGTCGACCTCCAGTCACGCATCTGTAAATCTCTTTTATGGGTTTGATAAACTGTGAAAAGACTGTGTATTTAAAAACATGCACAAGTGCCGTAACCTGCGGTGTCTAATTTTGACACTTTGTAACATTCCCAGAATGCCATTGTATTCCCACTGTGTACATCGTATGCAACAGTTACAATGCCTCGTCTGCTGCTTTGGCAAGATGTATGGTGACAGATGAAACCGTAAGTGCCGCCACTACCGTTACAATGTGAAGCAATGGAAGCATGACGCGGAAGCATCGTTTACTGCAGCAGGATGCTTCAATATTAATGTTGTCTACCTGGAGAAAATGACACACGTCTACCAGGTTCTGGTCCAAAAAGTGTTATCACTTCTCTGGAGAAGTGATTTGAACTTTTTCCGGCCTTTGGGCTCCCGTTATGGATGATTGAGTTGTTGATCTGGATCAACTTTTTGGTTTTCTAGTTGGTCTGGATGACTAAATCATTCATCGTTAGGTCTCTCTGCTAACGGTGGGCTTGCTGACACTTTCCATAAAGGTGTTCCCGTTTTATGGTGTGCTAGTTCCGAATGGTCCCATTAGCATGCCTTTTCATACAGTCCTTCTGAAAGGCCACTTTTTCGGGGGGGGGTGTCATTGTTGCTTGTACTCAAACACGTATTCATGATGATTAGGCAACGAATAATTTTAACGATGGCAGCCGTTGCACTTAATCATTCTGTAGCGCAACAACATCACCAGGAAGAAGAAAGAAGAGAGAGAATAATACAAAAGACTGTAAAAGAGGGGGATGATGAAGCTTCAGAAGGCGGCCTTGAAGATAGTCAAGTTGATGCTAACCAGCAGAGACAACCATATACTCAGAAGAGATTTTGGGTACGGCCCTGGGTTAGTCATGCTGCTCTTACGTTTTGAAAGACCAAAGCAGGTGGGATTTCACGGTTTAATTGCTACGACGAGGGACGGTACCACTATTTTCGGCAGCCGATCATTACACATCTTTGTCATGCTTCGTCTGTCTCGGCCATTTCACTTCACCTACAACGTCTCTGACGGCTTGTGCGACTCGGTGGCTTTGGCATGGTTCGTCTTTATATATTTTCGCCGATCCACCCCGAGATGAAAAATCGGGCGTCTTTTGGAGGATCTGGAGCTAGGGTCGGCCATGCGAAAATGGGGGGTAAGTTGCTAAAATGTTCGCATTGATAATAACCAGCACTTTTGTATAAATTTGGCATGTTGCATGGCAGGTGGCATATCAAGGTGTGGGTTATAGAAATCCATTTTACCTATATACCACGAGTTAACGCAATAATGTGCTCTTTGTGCACCTTTGATCCTGTCAGAGACACATTTCGTATTTGGCTGATGCATAATATTTCAGACTGTAATATATATCGGATTATAGCCTACGAATCTTTCTACAAAGACTTTGTAAAATTGTCTGATTGAACATACATCATTTCCAAAAGTTGAAATAACCCCACTTAGTTAACATGGACGTTTGTTCACTGCAGGATGATTGATATGTGGTTCTATGCATTTCTTATGAGCCGCGGGCCACAGCCATCCATTAATGTTGTTTTTCCTCCCGAAGTTTTCTTTGGATGTGTAATAACATTTAGTTAAAGGAAAGTTTAAAGCCTTCCAATTGCAGACATGCTGGTATTAGCATGACCGATAGCTTCCTTCGTGCCACTTGTATCTCTACGGAGATGCTCAATAGATTGCAGTGAGAAGCTAAACGGAAATTGTGTCTATTGCACTTGTATAAACACGTGATGGTAGGTTATGGGGTCAAAAGTAATGAATACCCGCAGAGACATCACACTTCGCATTTACTATTTCTCCGACGATGACAGCCCCAGCTGGCCCCATATGACACTTTGCAGTTCATAGTTCACACTTCCTGTTTCGCACTTCACACTTCAAACTTGATATCACACCGCGTGAGCCATTTCAATGCAGATGTAAGACACCTATATACTAAGTGCTGATATCTGAATTTTATTTGGCTGTAATAAGTTCAATGCCGATTATTTTATACTAAGGATTATCACATATCATCTGTACATGAAACATATTGCACACAGTATATAATGGATGCCACGGTCGGGATCCTGAAGCAGCACATTAATAACTTAGCTTTGAACCTGACGACAACATGCCACATGTTATATGCGGACCTCACCACGCACTCTCCACGTGTATCCATGGAAACTTTATTCTATGGCTACAAGTGGAAGGAGTGAGAACACTGTGCATCATCTAGTTCAATGGATGTGTGTATACAGTCTCAATGTTTAATATTGCCTAACGATAAAATGTAGGCCTAGGTTTTGAGTGAGTGCATTGCCTACAAACCAATGGTATTGCCATGCTAATATCACGAGTCCACTGTGTCACCTCCCGGATTTGAAAACATGGATAGAGTCTCTATGATATGCCTTGAGATCATAGAATGCTGATTATTACAAACCAAACATGGAATATGATAACAACAATGCAATAGTTTTAAACACACCGCTAAAACCACAAATAACCATACTAAAAACATAACAATAAGAATCGACTTTTGTCTACAATTATCAAATCAGCGTAGGCAAAATCAGACGTAATACCTGTGGGACTATAATATGGAACATAGATTGTGCATGATGAGTAATGTGATATTTTTTTTCCTATCTACAGGGAGAAACTGTACTCATTAGCATTGCTGTACCAAATGCGGGATTTCTCAAATATCATATTTTATTCATTGCAGTCTCTTTTACTCTTAATATATATGGAGTCATAGACCAATTCTTGGGTGGCGTACACCATTCATCATCCGTAACTCAATATTCTAACTCGTGACATTTGTACACCAGAATGACCAGTGCAGTTTACAAATTGTTTGCAATGTGCTTGACTTCCGATATCAAATATGGTCATAATCTCATTGTTGTGGTTATTTTCTTCTTAACCTGTGTCTTGAGACTGAATTTGGAATTTCAAATTTGAAAAATAATTTCATTGGTGATATTTTTAAAGTTTTTTTTCAACGTTTCAACTTACAAAGTGTCCTCTTTTTAGGCTATATTTCGATTAATTGAAAATAAAACTTAGTTTTTATGTCTCCGAATAGGACACTTTTGTGATGAAACGTTGGGGAAATCTTATAATAAATCTTGAATTAAACTATTCTTAAAATATTAAATTCCGAATTCAGTTTCTCGACACACAGTGAGTCGAACATAACCACGGCAAGCTTTACAAATCAGTTAGGCAATATAACACTAACAATATATGAGAATCAGCATTCTCAATACAATCTTAATGGGGGTGGGGTGATGTAAGGGGTCAAGAAATGCAACATCCCTAGTTTTTTTGCCTTATTTCCCACATCCCTAAATCTTTTTTGGTCTTTTTTCTCACATCACACAATTTTTCAGATTTTTCTCCCACATCCCACTTCCTTGAAAACCCATATCCTTCTTTTCATGCCCTTTTTTCCACATCCCCCTTTTTTGGCCTTTTTCCCCACATCCCACACCCCACTTCCTTATAAACCCGCCCTGTTATGCAATGGTAAGTAATAGACAGTCAATATATTCTGGAATGCGTTAGCTAATTTTAACTGCCAGATTAATTAGCTTAGCTATATGTGAATAGGCATGTCGTGTGATCAAAACTTGGTTGTCATGACAACTGAAGACCAAATGAGCGCCGGACAAATTATTTTATATTTTTACGGGTGGACGGACCAATGGACTACTGGTTACTGGTAGGAAGCACCAGTCAAAAGCCAGTGCCATGAATTCATATGGCTCACTAAATTGTAATATTCTCTTATTTTTCCTACAACACTAAAGGAAATTCCTGCCATTTATGCTAGAAGCATGATAGTTGTTGGCTATAACTCATACTCATGAAATGCAATTGAGACGTATGTACAGGAAATGCACGGGAAATTGTACATGTCTGCTGTAGTTTAATTTGCTCAGGTGACGTTATCTATCATGTAATTTTTAAAGAGAAAATAAGACCTTTACGTCAGTAGCTTTCAATCTCCTCTGCAAATATTCAATTTACTAGTGACCAGTTGGATATGATCGTTGGAATGTGACAAAAAATTGTAATTGTTTGTTTTATAATGTTCGTGTACTTATTTATGGCGTAATTGAACAGTTTTTGTGTGATGTAGATAATGTCATTGGTGCCATCGAGTGGTGCTATTAGCCTTGAAAAATGGGAATTTAACGGCGCTCAAAGTCACTTCAAAGCCACTTAATTATGAAACAGTCAATAACGCTCTATTACGTCTGACGACATCCAGCTGTCACCACTTCTCAGCTGCCACCCCAAAACCATGCTCACGTATACAGGCTTACAAGTTTTCATACACATCACTCTGTATAGAAATACGTCATACGCCAAAATAAACTTTACCGCTTGAGATTACATTAAATTTCTCTTATACCCAGTAGCAGTCACTACATAATTCCCAAACCAGCAATTGGTAGCTCGTTTGTGTGCTTTTTGATTGATTCCGTTTATAGTAGGCAACAAACCTTCGTGCCGACAGGTCAATCAAAAATCACAGTTTCCATAGATTATAGTATAATTTTGGGGTCTAGTTCTGACAAATCTAGAACAACCACTACAGCATCTTACCTGCCTAGCCTGCAGTGGGTGACAGATGGCAATGTAGCGTGAGACCGCCATAGCCACGGTTAGCCACGTGCTGGACAATAAGAACACGTTGATCACGGCTGCCCCATATGCCTGTAAAATAATGGTTTATGTTATATAATGATATATGAAAAACTTGAAGACTATAGATTGTTTCCAAATCTTTCAAAATGTCAATGATTTGCCCTTCGTCGGAATGTGATGAATAGCAGTTTGAATAAGATGGCTAAGACTATATATGGTAGACCTAAAACTAAACCATACGGCTATCCATCAATTTAGAAAATTAGTTGGTTGTCTGACTTCAACATTCTATACAACACTAAGTTCTACGACGACAATAACTTTTTTCTATTTATAATCTTTTTTGTATATATAATCCATGCAAGTTTTGTTTAATAGAGTAGTTTAGGGGGTAAGTAATTAATAATGTGAGAAGGCAAGTAAATGTCTGAAAAATGTGTTAGAATGGCATTGTAATATGATGAATGCCTTCGATTGATGCCACCAGAGTAACACAATACATGTAATTTGACCTTGATATCTATAGATTTTGAACAGTGTCTAGTGTGCCACATGCGCCTGCTTGAGCAAAAAATATTGCAACGAAACAAGCATATGACATTTAACGCTTTCAGCGGTAAAGACCATATATGGTCCATGTGACTATGATATCCACTTGGAAGAAGTAAACATTCATTCTCTCCAGGAGAGAAGACACTACCATTGCAAACATTTTTTAAGAAAATCCAAAGTACATGTAACAGCAATAAACTTAATTATTTTTAACTAACCCCTAACGATTCAAAATATTCCTTGAGAGAGCAGAACAAATACCAACAGGCCAAAGCAAAGCTTAAATAATAAAAAACAGCTTCATACATTGTCATGATACAACCATTAGCAAAAGTGTTATGCACCACACCCCTGTCAAATTACTACCGTTTGGTTGCTAATCGTAATCACCATAGCCACTGCACTCACCGTCTGTCTGGTGAGAATAATCAAAGGGTGCAACATATATTCAGCAAATGAATAGGTCCTAAGAATGCAATCAGTCAAGAAAAGGAATGCAAGCAATCAAGAAAAAGAAGAAGGAAGTTGGGTAGAGAGAATTTTACAATGTGTGCTGTCCTAGAATAGGGTCGAATTGGGTCGAACCATGTAAATGTCCAATGATGTGCCTCGCAACAAAGCAGGGTCTAATCGTGACAATAAGTTTTAAGATGTAGGTGTTTAGAAAATTTGCAAAATATCCAGAATGCAACTGCTTCGAAAAAAATATGCTATAGACTTCAGTCAGGTTCAGTGGCATGTAAACGGACATTGAACAACAAACATTTTTTCATGTTGGTATGAAATATATATATATTGTAGGACAGGGGTAAATGGTCTCCTACGGATCTGCCATTGGAGTTTAGTATATTGAAATATTCTTTTTAGTATTCAAATCCTGTAGACTTAGTTTACATCACTTGGTCTCATGATATAGTTTTGTTTTATGTTATTTTTTGGCTGTGCAATCATCAAGAAAGAGAATTTTTAAAATTAATATTATTTAAACGTTTTCAAGCTCTACAAGGCTCCTTCTCAAATAAAATATCTCCACAAAATTAACAAAATACTACTACATCACAATAACTATAAGGTATTAATATATTACAGTACAAAGAGATTAACATTGAATACATAGATTGACATTGGGTGGTTAAGGATCATATCAATGATAATAACGTGAAATATGCTTAAGGACAAGTATAATCTTTAAATAGACAATGTATAAGTGAAAATAACTCCGTTGAAAGCTGTCTGATAATGATCTAGTTTAGAATTCATGGTAGTATCACTCTTATTATTATATATCTCTACATCTTCAGTCGTTTGTCTTTCTAATGCTGTTATTATATATCACCACACCTTCAGTCGTTTGTCTTTCTAATGTGTTTTAAATTCATATGTGTAATTTTCTAGGCAAAGCATTATTTTGTGGTGCACTTAGTTACCCCAGGTCATAGTCAAAGTGTCTCTCTACCCTACTTTCATCAGGTCACCTTGTTCCCCAGTCAGTTCAGGTCACGTCTCCTAATCACTTCTTTGATAAGCCTTCATCTCGACCCGTCTCCGCTGTCTGACCACAACCAGGTACACTGGGTCACCCCAGGTCAAGGTCTCTTCCCAGGTGCCGGCCTCTCATCACTCCCCAGGCGGCACTGCCGCCGCGGCCCGCTTCCGGTGCCCTGGATCTCTTCAAGGTCGTCTGGATCCCCTACAACCGCGCCGGCCGCCCGGGCCCGCCTCGCATCCGCCCAGCTTCGCCTTCGCTGCCCACTTGTTCAGCCGCTAGCAGCCGGCACACATGTAACTTTCTTTCCCACCCTCACCGCCCTGTCTATCCAATCGCCCCTCATTTCCGCATATCTCCTCACTCTGAATAAGCTCGAGTGTGACATTAAAATGCAGATCACAAATGTAGCCTTATAATGTATATAACTCATGTACTTCGTAATGAAGTTATGAAGTTAAATAAATTTGTAACACTGTGAAGCATCTCTCACTTAACCTCAACTACTGTAAGTTTCAAGTCAAGTACCATTAAAACCTGTTGCCAAACGCGCGAGTTCTTGTCTCATTACACTTTTCACCACATCTCTCATAGTTGCACCATCCAGCAATAATGCTGTTCTATGTAACAGCATTAGAAAGACAAACGACTCAAGGTGTAGAGATATATAATAGTAAGAGTGACACTACCATGAATTCTAAACTAGATCATTATCAGCCAGTTTTCAACCGAGATGTTTTCAATAATACATTGTCTATTTAATGATTATACTTGTCCTTAAGTATATTTCAAGTTATTATCATTGATATGATCCTTAACCACCAAACGTCAATCTCTGTATTCAACGTTAATCTCTTTGCACTGTAATATCTTAATACTTTATAATTATTGTGATGTAGTAGTATTTTGTTAATTTTGTGGAGACATTTTATTTCAGAAAGAGCATTGTAGAGCTTGAAAACGTTTAAATACTATTAACTTTAAAAATTCTCTTTCTTGATTATTGCACAGCCAAAAATAACATAAAACAAAACTATCATTCTTTTTAGTAGTCTGAATTGTGTATAGCACTAATGCTTTTACACATTTTGTGCAGTGTAGTAGTGTAGAGTTTTAAGGGTAGAATAATGTGATTATTCACAAGCGGATACGCGTTTTCAGAGAAGAGGCGAGAAACAAATGAGCTATACCAACCAGTGTGTTTGGTGATGCTAAAAAGCCATCTAGTATACAATGTACTTGGATAATAGCAAGGGCTCAAGCCCCTCATTGCCCCTGCTACTCCCTCTGGAATTGTGGACTACTTTGATTGTTTTGTGTTAAGCCCTAGCAACATTACCTGTGATTATTTTACGTTACCTGGTAGCCAACATCGATTGTTATTATTTTGCCTTGCAAGGTAGCCAACATTACTTGTGATTATTTTGCCTTACCTGGTAGACGACCCAAAAGTCGAGGCTGCTGTGGGCGAATTGGTTGATCTTGGCCACGTGACTGTGCGGCAAAGCAGTGAGGCAGAACAGGAAGTCGGACACCGCCAGCGCTATCAGGCCTGGAAGGAGAGAATGAGTTCGCTCAATATTCTCCTATCAACAATCCATTAGATAGATGAAAGCCTAGTTTAAGAATTCATAGCCATAACTGTAAAGGACTAAAATCCTAGACAGCCACGGTGGATACAGATTGGCCATTGACGGGTCGCAACACCGCCCATATCGTAAGCAGACCCCGGAAAGCAGACCTTAGGGACCTATAATCATTATAGATGGTATAGTACTGTGTAGGTGGTATATTTTTTTCAATTTTGAAAACAGACATATGAGAGAATGCTCACGATTAAAGGTAACCTCTCAAATCTGAAAGTAAAATTGCAATAATTCAGGCACTTCTAATATGACGACAGCATTATTTGCCTTCTCAATTCTGTAATTCTATGTGTATAAAATTGCCAATAGTTTAAGAGACAAATGTTCAGAAATTTTCAGAAATTTTGTTTATGATTTAAAAATAACACACTGTGAAAGGGTGTGACCGGCCGTTATAAAGAAGACACTCAATTATGTTGAGTAAACAGGTAAACAGATGGCACTCAACTACATGATACTACATGTATATCAAACCAAATGATCAAAAGTCCTGACCACTCCATCTAAAAAATATAAATACTGCACCTCACAACCACCTCAACAGTGGTGTGTGATCAGCAGGAGCCCGTATGAACTGCTGTCAATATAATGGATTGAGACCACACACGCGCTGAACCGCACATAATAGGCACATGGTAAGTGGACTTTCTAGAAGAGCCACATACCAATGCAGGCGTTATGGGCTATTTCAAAAAGGTTACGTAACCTGCTTTCAGGTAATGACATTTCAGACCAGGGTTTTCGAGACACGGGTCAGGACCTGCGGTATGAGTGGGAATACAAACATGTATGTACATTTGTACACTGCAACCACGCGACAATAGGGAGGAGTGGGGTGATTTTTTGAGTGTTTAGCAGAAAATATCCATTTAGCAGATCCAAGTTTTCGGAACGGTTGTGGGGAAGGGGGCAAGGGCTGGATGTTATGGGTTCCCTATACATGAAAGCACGCATGCGTGTAAAACGCCCATGAACATGAATTTTCGGTTTGAAAAATTAGGAATGGGGGCGCATGCACCCTGCGTCTATTGCATCTGCCTATATTATACATGTATTATCGTTTGATCTGGAGTTTACAGCTTTGATAAAATGTACGTCAACCTCTATGATGGCCTAATGATGCTAATTGTGTTTCACTATTATGCTACTCTATATCTACAACACCTGATAATTATCATATACGTGCATGTAATTGTTTGCAGTTACTTAGTATGCTACACGAATACTGAAAACGACATGGGTAATTTTCTTATAAATGTAAATAAGTGAATGTAAATGTGGTTGTTTATAGTCGTGATTCTAATGTGCTCTCACACCTTTACATTTCACACCAGGTCATTGGTACACTCAATGATCAGCAATTGATCATTGCTCATATACTTGGATCGGCAGCACATTCAGCGCACAATGCTTATCACTCATACAGACATTCACACACTTTTTATACCCAATGATATGTGCATAATTAACGTGTAGGTACCACTGGCCAGTGTGCAACTATTTATGCATGAGTTTGCTCAACACCCACCACTATACCCGACCCACGACCTTCTGGCCACGAGTCCAACACCTTATCCACTCGGCCACCGAAGTACGTATATGCTCAACTTCAAATTCAGATTCATGTCGTTAACTATAGATTTATGTGCAGCATACAACTACTATTAATACTGAAAGGACATAGTCTATGATGATTCTTGCACTCTTATAATGATGTCAAAAGAAAAATACGGAGATTTAGAAATTATTTCCATTAATCAGATTCTATTGTAAGGTTTTTGGCGTAATGCCCGGGGCAAGGGATTCAGATATACGTATCTCGAATGCCGTGCTATATACCACCAGCTTAGCTTAGGGATTATCCCCAACACAAATTGAATTAGCAGCTCAAATATATTGCGTAATCTCTTAAACTATCTTAAGATTACACAATTCTTAATATTCCAATCTTAGACACAGGCATTCAATGAAAGAAAAAGCTTTATATATGTTGTGTGTATTTCAGACTACTTATATACACTCTGCAGAATCATTGCACTTTTTGCACAACTTTAACTTGTCAGGGTGTCGTTTTATTATCCCTGGGGCGTATGGCGGCATTGAACGTAGTAAAATGCATGGTACCATGTGGTTAGCATTGCGAATGTTCTGATCCATAGACGCAGTATTAACTATTTGAAGCAAACTTTAACCAAACTGAATGTTCAAAAATTTTGAACATGTTTAAAATTTCCTGACACAGATAGTACGTTGTACGCTATAAAGGTTTTACGGTCAGGGTGTCGTTTTATTATCCCTATCATTCGCAACACAATGTGGGCATTCAGTGAAGCTATTCGCAAAAAAAGAAACACATATAGTATTGTACCTACAGCTACATTTTGACAGTGCGGACATTTTGGCAGTGCGTTTTTTCTGTCCGTGGGGTGTCTACGGCAAATAATGACGTACGGCATAGCGTACTGACTCCGTACACCCTACCTACGGCCAGGCTACTGCAGGTAATAATGGAAGTTTCACATTGTAAACTTTGCTACTGTCTCCGTGCTGCCTCTAAAAACGTATTTCTGCTGGACTCTCACCGGACGGGACACGCACTGATCCTCACGGTATTCATTGATTGTTAGCAATAAAGAGACAGTAGGTAGGCAGTATTGCCGGATGCGCCATTTGCTTTAAGAAGTGAGCTGTGCATCCGCACAATAATCTTTGTGCACACTGAATTATGTACTGTTCAGTTTTGTGGTGTTGTTGCTGATTGTTATTGGAGGGATTTGGTGGACTTGTTTAACACCACTGACCCATTGCGTCCATTACCGACAGCTATCATTTGCACGTTCGAATATATCAAGATCCTTAACCACTAGCCCATGCATGCACAGAGCCATACAATACTGCAACAACAAAAGATTAAATTTTGTAAGAATCTTGGTGGTGCCCTATTTATTGACTCTCAATGTTATTAGCATTCACATTTACATCAACTAAAAAGTCCTATACAGTATATACTCGGTAACATGTATCTCGAACATAAAGGGACAAAATGTTTATTATAGTCTCACTATTCCCACACCATCTCCTTCCCTTCATAAGTCTCTACACAAGGACATGTCTGAAATGCTTGATTTGCATACACTCCAGCTTAAATGGCACTGATCTATTGCCACTTGCACCTTTTTGCCGAGAAGTTTTATTGTTACGGGACTTGTGAGACTACGAGTGAGACAGTCAATCAGGCAGCGAACAAACTTAAAGACCGTAAAGTGGCATTTGGTTAACACGGGGAATGAATCCACGCCAACTAACAGTAAACAAAATTATCGCTGTTTTTGATAGAAAGGAAATAAAAGTTGCCCAACTTATCTGCCCAAACGCGTACATAAAGCTGACTGCAATCCATTATTTTTCATCAGTACGCGTAGCAATGTAAACGTAGTTTTTGTGTCGCTTCAGCTGCTGTAGGAAAGCATTGTTTCGTTTGTTTGTAACTAACTATGTATGTCTCCGGACAAGCTAGAGCGTTTACCAATGAAACGATTTTGTTCAAACTTTACTCAACTACTTGGTATGGAGCGACACCAAAGTGATCTGATTTTGGACCCTTTGCCAATTAAAATGTGCTTTCCACAGGGCCATTTTGGTCGATTTTCGACATTTTCTGCAATAGCTTTGCCAATGCTTTGAACACAGTTGATGTTCAGTTGACATGTAAGCATTGTACCAAGTCAACTGAACATCAACTGTGTTCAATTTTGGCACTTTGCCAATTAACGTTTCTCTAACAGGGAGCAATTTTAATTATTTTTATTCCGTTTT
>CM032661.1:26913280-26950849 GCA_019095985.1 Streblospio benedicti
CGTTTACCATTCATCTTTCAATAGGGAATTTCCCCCAAGAACCCGGGAAAAGTAATGGGCCCGTTCTTATAAATTTATTAAGACCATGTTTTTAAAGGGTCTGGGACCTTAGTTTGTGGATTATTCATCTAATCCAGTGATGTGCAAGCAAATGCCAGCTCATCATTTGCTTTTTCGCTTTTGTTGTTGTCGGGCCATCAGATGAGCTTGGTCATAATAGGCAACGATGCGCAAAGAAGTATTCGTACTGATGTTGAATATGTCATCACTGCCACATCAATGGGTGAGTGGCCAAAGCTTGCTACTAATTTATTGAGCCTAAAAATCATATTGTGCAGGGGCCGTGCTGGCATATATGAGGCAGGGTAGGAAACCGCCTTCTCTTTTGGGGGGACTTTGTTTTTTCGACCCTGAATGAAATTGAGTTAACATATTTGTTTTTATGTTCCAAAATTATATAATTATGTCTCATAAAACAAACTATACAATTTTGAAAAAGCATCTGTTTCCATACTTGCCAAACGTACCTCCTTCATTTTATTAGGAATATTTTGCTTTCTCAATCAATAAGGGCTAACTGTGTTTTATTTGTGAGCCCCAAAGCCAAGAAAAAAAAAAAATATCCCCAATCCGACCTAGAGCAGCTGTCCGGCTACGGCGCCCAACATATTTGCCTCCTTTGTTTTTGCAATCCTGGTTACGGCCCTATTGTGTCACAATCTTCACTTCAATTGTGTCTAGGGTTAATGATAGAAATCACACACCATGACCAAAATTATACTGTTTTTTCAATGGATACAGTAATAGGTCATTCTATACATACTTTGCCTCAACCATCCCCCACCACCACCCCACCACCACCCCCCACCTCCGGCCACACATCATGGTTTCGTGATGATAACATTTTTGCTCAAGTCACATTGACTTAATTGTGCCGTTATAAATACATTTGAATCGTGTGAAATGAATTGCTAATGGTCACTGTACCAATCATTAAACACTGTGTGTAAAAAGCGAACTAGTTAGAGTAGGAACCCGAGGCGGGTGGACTTTAGCGTCCACCCCAAATTAGGTAAGGCAATTAATAGTACTTATTGCCTCGGGTGTAGTTAGGAACGCCCTCTGCTTACGCTCTCCGTTCGACGTACATTAGTACGTCCCCGTCCTAATAAAAGTAACGTCGTTTCCGGCGTCGATGACGTCAGAGTGACTCAAAAAGCTCGTCATCGCATAACAAATGCGTTGTCGGTTTCAGTTCGAATCTGGCTGTGAAAGCGACCACTTAGTAGGGAAACTAGCCTACAACTCTAGCCTATAACTCTATTCAGACTGCGTCCAGTCTAACGTATACATACGTAGATCCGTTTAGTGGATCTAGGTGAGCTACACGCGGGCGAGGCTCGTGTTGCAGGCACCTGGTGCGACGACCCCTCCCGCGAGGGCCGCCAATCCAGCCTGGCGGAGGCCTGGTAAACGTACCAGCCCCCGTTTGAATCTACTGGTCTACAGACGGGGTTCGTAAAGTACCGCAGGGGATCTCTTGCAGTGCGTACACTAGAAGAAAAGTTTACAACTGAACTAATTATTACTTTTAACTATGCCATAACATGTATAGATTGTTAAAATATTGTTTAAATAGTAATAGTAATTGTTCAAATAGTAGTATTAAATAACTACAATTTTTTAACGGTGACATCACCCAAGTGCTTTCCCCACCACCATCCACCACCCCCCCCCACCCCCCCCCCACCCCCCACCCCTTGTCAACTTTTCTTCATCTTTTTTTCGCTACACCCCCCCCTCCACCCTGGCCGGGTGACATCATTTGTGAATGGTGCCCCTATCATCAGTGGGCTTTTTTAGCAAAGAGCCACTTGTTTGTGGTTTTTAGAGGACTTTTATGCTTCTTTTTCCCAAATATTGAAACGTGTAATGGTCTATCGTTTAAGATGGGCTATATATGTATCACATGATGTTCATAGAATGGGAATGAAGAACAGAGGTACATACAATGTACACCCTAATTATTTAAAAATCGTGTATTTAATATTGTTTTAATATTGCAGCTTAATGTAATTGGTATTAAAATCTATGTCAAAAACAAAATATAAATGCAATTGTAATTGTAGGCCCTAATTGGTATATTATTACACCTGCTTGGATGCACGATCTTCAAATAAAAAGAGCCACTTCTTTTGTATGATTACAATTCTTTGTACGTGTACACAAATGATTTGCCACGGTAGTCGTTTTGAAAAATATAGAAATTTTTCAAAATGGGCTTTTTTCGGTGGGCTAATGGACTGGCTCTGTGGCTCGCGTCTGGGTTTTTGTGTACTTATATGATAATAATATTACATAAATACTAACTCAATCCATATCATTCCCATCTTTGTGATATGAATCCATAGCTTTCAATATTGTCTTTTCATAATTATTATATTGTTATAGACATCATCTCCACACATGTCATTGTCAACTTCCAAATTTCAGGACAGCAGCCAAAATTTCAATACCATAATAATATAAAATGTTTCGAAAAATCTCAGGGAAGAACCATCCATACAAGCCTCATCAAATTATCAAATTATGTTATGTATAGCGAGGGGCACATTCCACCGCAAGGTGGAATCCCGTCACAACCAGTCTACGACCAAAAACGCATAGAAAGGTGTGCAGTGCGGCAAAAGTACGGGGGGTTTTTTTCAAAGGTAGTAACGTTAAACGCAAGTATTTACCCGCACATTGTCGGCACAGACACTACTGGGGCCGTGCGTGCCTGTATAAGTCTCGATCAACCGGACTGACACTACTGCGTTTGAGAGACTTGTAGGTCCCGAAAGAGAAGTGAGTAAGAGTAGGGTAGGGTCTGGGTTGACCGGACTATCCTGTATACCATGAACGTACGGATTCCTTACTTTTTGTAATCACCCGGTGCATGGGACGTAAGTTATACGCATGAGTACATCGCACGTTTTTAGCCGGGTAGATCGCACGGCCACCTCAATAGAAACCACTCCTTCTGCTGGTCTCGATCAGCCAGACTCTGTACTGGCGGATGCAACACAGAGTCTGGTTGAACGAACTTACTAACGACACTCACGCCAACGCACGGAGCCCGTGCGTAGCGCAACTGTACTTTTGTCACTGCATGCGGAAAACGGCGTAGACGCCGCGAGACCTCGATCATTATCCAAATGAATATATTACTGGCCGACACAACTGACACCACAAACGACTGCAGAAGTGCCTCAGTTGACGATGGTCCAGGCGGTAGCGGCAGCCAGTAGCGACAGCCATAAGAACTCCAAGGCCGTGCCTGCGAAGATGCGCGCGCGGGTCCTCATGGACAGCCAAACGGGCCCCATCTGCAACACGATGAACATCTTCTTGCGGCCAAACTTGTCGCTCAGGTAGGAGGTGACGATGTCACAAACAGACCGCAGGAATATGCTCTACGCATCTCCCAACCCAGATAGTTGTCGTCACCGACCAATTCGAACTCATTGACGATGGTGATGAAGTCGCCCCCGTAGTTCGTTCGTCACATGCCATAATCTCTGGTGGTACCGTTCTTGTAAAGAGCAAACACCAAATCAGCTTTGCCCGCGTCGTCCATGTGGGGAAGGACTGGTTGGGCCACCTGCCTGGGGACAGTGCAGTGTGGTTTTTTGTTTTGTTTTTATCGGCCGGTTTGAGGGAAGAAGGGGTACTCAAAAAGCGTGACATTAGACATGCAGAGATAACAATGAATAATCAATATATATTAAAGTCAACATGTAAAATCATAAAAAAAGAAAAAAACTGATCTAAATACCTCCATCGTTCGGTTTCCATGGCTTGATCACCACACTGCCTTCTAAGTTCCTTGTTCATATGCCTACATATAGGCCGTGAGATATGATGAAATACCCCCATTTCATCAAAAATAGCTAACAAAATCTACTTTTCAGAAGAAAACATAATGCACCGGAGGCTTCAGAGTCATCCATTTAAAAATAATAATCTGGGGAGCATACCCTGCAGACCCTTTAGCTATGCTTACTGTCCACGCCACTTTGCAACCGTTGCCTTCGGGCTCACTTCCAAGAGTCCCACCTTGACACGCTGCTTTTCAGCAACTTTAATTTGGCCAGTGCCTTTAAATATCCGGCCACCCCTAACTAAAAATATCCGGGGCCACTAATTATTCCTCTCACGTCAAACTGGCTAGAAGGTTTGAAATGAAAGTAATTCCTGCGACGATCACAAATCACTTGATGACATTCCATGGCCGATATGGATGTATATGCCTCCTTTTTGCTCCAAAATCTTTTCCACCCTCAACGGCTAAATCTTCATTTTCCCCAACTCTCAACTTGATGTCGTTCATTCCTCAGAGCACCTATTGATATAGATAAAGCTTTACATATTTATTGCTTTTATCACTGGGGCGGTGGTGTTCTTTGCATAAGATTTTTTGATAGTTTATACCTCGTTCTGTTATGCCTCGTTAATGGGACAGGGGCATAGAATATACATACAATGTGCCAGCGGGGCATGAAAAATACTGGCATGGCATAGGGGGCATGAAAAAATTGTCAAAAGAAAATCGCTTCACCGCCCCCCCCACCATCTGTATAGCTTAATGACCACTCATTACGCAACTGAAAATTTCATGCAACACTTCATTTTAAGGTGCTTACCAAATAATCCGTGGGTGAGAACATTCAGGGCAGGCTTTAGGGCCATGTCACCTTTTATTCCTCGAAACAAAAAAAATATGTCATTTATACTTGTTGTACAAAATTGTATATATACATGTAGCAATTTTTTTCCAAAAGTGTTCCTGTTCATCCAGACTTCCTTGTAAGCTTTTTCATTGGCAATAACTATATCACTGGCAAATCCAGTTTTTACAGAAAGGTGGCACACTTGTTGACCCTCAGGGGTTTTGATATACTCAATTTATAGCTGACCTCCAATGAAAATGGATTTGTTGGTGGATCACTACCACACACTACATGTGACCCCTGGACTGGTTGGTGATGGATGTATATATTGCATGTTAGTTGAATTTCAAAAGTTCAAAGGCCTGTTGCCTTGAACTTTTTAAATGTTATACAGTATAAGTATTCCTACTACACGTCTACAATGTAGGTGTTTCTACATTACAGATGTAAAGTGGATATCGATGCCGACTTTACGACTGTGTTGGGATCTCAACGCCATCGATGGCATCACCATGGAAGCCTGCCAGGCACAATGCCTGGCCAATCAATAGCTTGCAAAGGTCTTCTTTGGGTAATATCACTGGGGTGATAAAATGCCATTGAAGTCCACCAGATTCAATACCATACACCGGCCATTGGCCTTTCAAGCACACATCGATTTTCAGTAAGTTGTTTTTCATCAATGTCTTGTTCAATGTTGCCATTAATCCGAAATTTAACACCATAAAGTAAAGTCATGGTTTTGATATATCTCCCTAACAGGAACTAAAAATTCTTTTATAGAACGTTTATGTGACTAGTGCACGCATGGAACCCAAACGCTGGAAAGGGGGCAGGAGGTTTTATAGGTTGCCATGCTGCTGATTTTGCCAAACACTATACATACACATTACCATTTAATAGAGATATATATATATAACTAGGTTGGTTGAGTAACCTTAAGTCTGCGAAGGTCCGTGAAAACTTTCAACGCTTCTTTTCATCAAACTTCACAAACTTTGCTCAAATGTTAACTTCTCTCAACGATAGTTAAAAACAATTGCATTAATATCAAAGTTATCACCAGAGATTCTTCATCACAAAGTGTGTTAACATGTTACCAAAGTGAGACATAGAGCTAATACAGGCGTTAAAATCTCCCATTAAATAAACATATGGATTTGGGTGTGATTCTATTATACTGTTTAATACACTCATATAGTACAAATATTCAGTGTCATTTTTACCATCATAATATGGAAGGTAAGCATTTACAAATAAAACAAGGTTACCTTTCACAGTAACATTAATCCCCCATTAATCTAGGGTCATCATAAAATTTCACTTTTTAAATGCCCAATACTTCTCTTCCATAATATAGCAGTGCCCCCATATGGGCGTCCAGGCAATACTTTGCTGTCTGATTTCATAGCAGAAACACCCTGGGCATAAAAAGTAGAATCTATTTGACTAAGAAATCCTAGATCATCAGGACTCAACCAGGTCTCTTGTAAGAGTACAATATCATGTTCAGCACACAACTGTCTTATTTCATCCACAGATGTCTTGACATTTTGGCAGTTAAATGTCACAACTTTAAAATCGAGTTCCATATTGAAATTTGATTAAAAAGAAAACAAAAAAAAACAAACAAACAGGAACGCTATTCTTCAACACAGCTACTGGTAAAAGTGTTTCACCAAGGCACCTTTTGGCCATAGGTTCTCCTGCAGAAGGTTATCTCTCATCCTGCGGTCACAAGGAATATAAAAAGAACAGTATCCACTATACCTTGTTTGCAGTTGTTCTACTCGCACTGTATAACCAGTGACATTCCAAACATGGTTGATGACATGGTCACAAGTGGTCCTTGATTTCAGTCTTGTCACAAAGATACCAGTGCACTGCCTCTGAGTTTGCTTCTGAGTGTCTGCTGACTGACGCAAATGTGACCTTTGGTTGACTCCTCTGGGTTCGGCAGCTTTCAGTCCATGTGACCCGGTACCAAGTAGTACTGGATCTTTGCTCCTGCGTACATGCTGTTGTTGCAAACGGGACCTGGGCTCAGCTGTGTTCTGAACAGCCTGCTGCAGTATAACACTATAGCTATCCTTGGCTTTCCTCGGTGGCTTAGTACGAGTGAATGTCTTTGAGTAGACAAATGGCACATGTCTGTCAAGGACTTGCACATCTGCCTCAGGATCCAGATCATCATTAGATTCATATTTAGAATCATCGAGTTCATCATCAGTGTCATCATCAGAAATAACATTGACAGACTCTCTATCAGGCACTTGGTCACTTGTCTTTGATACAGAGGAACTGCTGATTTGACTACTTACTAACTGCATCAGCTCAGAGTTACTCTTCGTGATGATTTCCATTTACGTAACCATTTTCTGACCGAGAACAACACCCCACCCCACGATTATAGCATCTAAACCAGTAATTATGTAATGAAGCTTGTATTTGCCACCTACTAGTAATATTAAGAATAAGATCATATTTGAATGGATTGAATACCGATACTTTAGATTATTCCAGGATTCCATCTCTGGGCATTTAAAATGCTTTTAACTCAGTATGTTTCATGTCCTCATGGAATCTGTCCGTGCTGATGTGTTTTAAACCCTACATTTGTGATGACTTTTTTCTTCGTGACCGACAATGTTTTACTACTTCGTTCTAAATCTATTGATGAATTCAATGCAAAAAGAAAAGAAAAACATACCACGCAATTACAAACCACAAAACCAAGGGTTAAATTCAATTCCAGGTGAAAGCCCAGTGCTGGGTTGCGTATGAGACGGACTAATTTCACAAATGACTATATGCATGTACATTATACATAGCAGACTTACGTCATGAGAAAAGGCCTGCTCGTCTCCGATGGAGCGTAGTGAATTCGTTCACACGAGGTCGAGGTTGTCTAACTTAAAGTTCATGATGTCCGTGTAACATGTTTATTTCCTTGCACAATAAGTGGTGCAAGTGATATAATTGTGTATGCTATATGTGTCACTCTATTTACAGGACAGTGTATTCACCATTCTTGTTTTGGTGGATCTGTAGTGGCGACCACCACACTTTGCTACCCGGGATGTATACTTCATTTAATCTCTGTCTAGACAAAGGGTAATAACTACACACATTGTAATTGGAAGATAAAATGGTAGTACTAGTTGTTTTCAAGCAAGTGACTGCTAAGTATGATGGTTAAAATCCAAGTAACTAGAATCTCTAAGGATACCACCGTTTTATACTGAGTTTTGAGGTTTGGCAACACTTGGTATTGTAGCATACATTTTATCATGCACCTATGAGACCTAAATATCAATAGGTCATGTATAACCAGTTAACGGCTATACCTGTGTTACTCAACAGAATCTAAACCTTTGTTTACGATACCTAAAAATTTCCTCCACGTCACTGCAGTCAGAGTCACCGCTGCCCCCATGAGTGAAACAAATTTTGCGACAATAATGGTAAAAGTCGAACAGGAGAACGGAAAAGTGTTCTTAATTTTAATTTCCCCGTGGGCACCTTTTACTGTGCAGGCTTTGCAGAGTAGTTAAAACAAGATACTCCGCTTCAATTATGTATGTGCCGTGTGTACAGAGATTGCACCCCAGTTCTATGGCAATTGAATGTACAAATGCCACAGTCCAAATCCCTAAAATCACCTGTGTCTAGAGATCATTTGTATACATGCTTTGAAAAAATATTGCACGTAGTCATGGCCAAAAGAGGTCGCTACTTTAGCTGATTTAAGCTTGACACCATTTCGACCAATCAGAGGCCTCAGGGGTTCATCTGTTTACTATTAATCACATGTGACATGGTCAAATATTAAAAATGTTTTGGTGATAAATGGGTGAAAATTATTGAATCTGTTGGCTTTTGCTGATGATTTAGTAATTATTTCAAAATCTTCAAAATCTTCAAACAAGGCATCCAAAGTAGTCTTATCAAATTACAGGATTAGTGTTCTAAGTGAATATTACAAATTAACTGTTGTAAGTCTAACACCCCCATTACATACGTGCAGCACCCACCTTCTTCCCGGCGGCACGAATATTTACTCCTAAAAACGAACTAGGACACACACAACCAGTCTTGGCTAGAGATTGTATGACGCAATAGGGCTTTTCCCCAGGTCATCTGCGATCACGTATCATTGCATATATTATGTTAATGACGGCCTTTAGGGATATTTTACTGGGGTTAAAGAAATAAGTGATGTACCGCTGGTTTTACTGGATGGGAGATTGAAGACTGAACTAAGATATATACCCTAGCTTCGTCGTACCTTCAAGGGAGTATTCATTTCTATAGTCATCCCAAACCACGTGCTCATACTAATGACATGCTCCAGCTAACACCATGATTATAATATGATTTACGACCCCATTACATTTCCATAGAGGCTATGGCGGTGTCCATATTTCTTGTAAATGGTCCTTCTTAATAGTTACAATGTTAAGACAGTGGACATTTTCATTAACGAACACAAGTCTTGTGACAAGGCGTACAACATATCAAGCTCCCGTCTGAGAGTCACGAATGTTCCTTCCGGTTTTTATTATAAGCCAAGTAATACATCATTCGAAACTGCATGTTTGTAACTGGACAAAGTGTTGAACAACAATGGCTACGATACCACGACGAGCTTATTATGTGGGACTGTCTGCCCGGGTGCAGAGTATTTCCAGTCTCGTCACAGACTTTGTAGAAATCAAACACATCGTTTGTATTAAGATGATCACGTGGTTGAGATACAGATCAGAGCATTGACCGTTGACACCCACTATCACCCCTCATTGGCACGCCAGACAAGAACCTCCTGGCTACGAGTCCATGTCCATTGTCGGTCTACGGGAATCTCTTTTACACTATACATATGATGTATTCAGTGTTATATCTGCTGTGCATATAGCCGTGAGGTATGAAGATTACCATTCTACCACAGCAAAGCACAGTCCCTTATATGATATAATTGAAATTACAAGCATGCTGTTATTACATACTTGTACTAACCACATATTTGCAAAGACAAATAGAAAATCTATACGCTGTCCATTGGATTCATAAAAGCCGTGTCACGTGATACATGTAATTACTTCTACTGTCCAATTAATATCACCCTATCATATTTATCATTACACCAATTATTCATCAAAAGGAGTTGCATTTTCACACAGTTTCCATAACACTGAGGTGCCGTTGGTTCATCCAGGAAACCTTGAAATAATGACCCGAACTTATTTGCTCATCTTCCAGGTGGTGATGATGTTTCCCTGTGTTATTGGAGTGTCTGCACACTGTCTACCTGTCTACACACTATTACGTGTGTGTCTGATGTTGACTCTGATACACAAATTACACATCACATAGTAGGTGATAATTGTAGATCAACGACCCGTCTCATTAACACGAATGCAGTTTTTAGTATCAGGTTACCACGTGCATAGACATTTACAACGGTACCCCTAATAAATAACATCAGAATGGAAATGGAAATGCTAATGCTCAGAAAAAAAATCTCTTCCATGAAAAAATGTGTCAGCACTAAAATAAAAGCGGGGTACACCGCCTATCAGGGACTTCCGAGAATGTGAGATTCAGCGATGGGGACATTGTGGCAAAGCAGGTGACACGTGGAGATATAAAAGTTTTTGTTTGTTTTTCAAGCATGACAGCTTCAATATTGTAACTGACAATGATGTCAAATATGACTATATGACGGTGTACATGTTTAACGCTAATGCAGAATAGTATAATAGTTGTTTCATTTCATTCTACCGTTGTGACTTCTTCAATGCCAGACTATAGAGTGAAAACTAATGAACCCTGCTGTCAACATTGTTTCGTATAGCGTTTAGAGCATTTCGCTTGTAGTCATTGTAAAAGATGATCATGCCCGTGATAAGTAGATGCTTATGCAACGGAAAATAGCAGGTGATGGGGGCGGGAGTGAGACTGAAGAGTGAAAATAATAATTTTTAGCACATCTGCATGGATACAATTACATTGAAATATTTTCCCAAGGTTTACCGCTACCACACGTCTAAAGCCATTATGACTTTTTTTCGCTCTACAAAGATCGGTGGTTGTTAGAAATTGCTTAGATCGAAAGAGAAATCTAGAGCGTGAAACATCATGAAACATCACAGTGTCACAGAACAATCTTCTGCCGGCAACTTGGAATTAATCAACGCACAGGATGGAGAGGTTTCACGTTAGGGTCAATTGTCAGACAAGAGCCTTCAATTTGCAATTCGTACGCAAAGGTGAATGGCATTTGTCCGTTTTATCCACGTCACTTATTTCCTGTCTATGCCCTTTGTATAAGATTATCTTGTCTCTAGATACTAGTAATATTTTTGGCAGCGGAGAGCACAAGACCTATGCGCATTTGCGCATGTGTTGCGTTTGTTAGCTCGAGTGAGCAGGAGTATATGACAGGTTGACAGTTTCTTCCATATTGTGAAATTGTTTTAGAAGCAAATGTAAATCTATTGTCTGTCTGTCAATGTCACAGAACAAAAAAGTGAGATAAATGTAGTGACTAATTCAGATTTTTAGACAAATGAGTAGATGTCATGTGTCAATATGATAGCCAAATGTAGCAAGGGCCAATGTTCGGGTTACTCTCTGGAAGAATGCAACAAATCCCAAACTCACTGGAAATTATGCAAGGCAATAATATGGCTGGAAGGAAGATGACAGCAAACAGCTAAATTCTGCTACTATACCCCCAGGATTTGATCTTGTGCCTAAGGAGTTGTTGAAAATGATCAAGTGTGTTTGCAAAGCAGATATGGCATGCAGTACAAGGAAATGTGGGTGCAGAAACACAGGAATGCCATGCTCCATATTTTGTGAATGTAACAAAGACGAGTACACTTGTTGGAACAGCTGTGAAACAGAGGAGAATGACAGTGAATCAGAGTAAAGTATGAAATGTGCATATTGGTGTTATTGGCATATTCAGTGACTGATGAGTATTATGGAGCATTATGAATGTTTTAACTGACAGTACGTAGTATAGTGTGTGACGTTTATTTACTGAAATATCATGCTGTTAATGTGACAATACGTGATTATGTTAAATTACAAGTAATATTTTTTACACGGTTACTACATATGCAGCATAAAGTTTATCAAAATGTTGTTTTCTTGAATATTTGCAATTCCCATTTGTTGTAGATAGCTGAAATTATCCTAGATGGGCCCTATTTTGGCAGCCATCTTGGATTCTTCTCACTCCCTGCTTATTCTATATAGCTGCAAGTAGCATATACTCGATGGATTCCTCATCCTCAAAAACTTTATTCTAGTCACCAAATGTATGTTTATCACCACTATAAATCAGGATTTTGGCCCAACAGCCAAATAAACACTCTTTGGCGGCCATTCTGTCGGCCATTTTGATTTTTTGCTTTTCCTGTTTATTTAATATTGTTGCAATCTACCTAGATGGATTCCTTATCCCCAAAACCCCAATCATAGACACCAAATGTTAGTTTCTATCATGCCTACAGCCTAATTTTTGGGCCCCATAACCAAATAGACCTTATTTTGGCGGCCGTCTTGAAATTTTCGAAACGCTCAAGGGTGAGAGGTCCACACCCACATGGAACTGAATACCTAGACCTCATAGACAACTAATCTGGAGAGAAAAAAGCACTATATCAGAGAATTTCCGGGTCACCCCAGGGGTTTCCAGACTAATACGCATGCTAGTATATAATGTACATGCACATGAACATGTTCGCACACTAGCAGTTGGTTTGGTCTACTATCTACATGATTTAGCATCTAGCAGCTGGTATCCTCTCTAAATGCTACATCAAAAATACGGAAAGACCATATAGTTCACAATTCATGCTGCTACAAGAGGAAATTTATATCAGTCCACGTCCAATGCCATATGCCAGTTATCATACATGTCCAGTTCTAATTAATTACAATAAGCAGCGCAAAATGAAATGGCATTTCTGCAGAACTGGCAGCGAACTCGTAATAACGGTAAGGTAACCTACCTCTTGCTTGTAATATGACATTATACCAATAAGAATTGATTACGAAATTAGAGTGATCCATGATTCCAGTTAGCAATGTTTTTGTAATTGAAAGTAATTGACTCAATACAACAGCTCCTACGTTTGGACATTGGAAGCTAGTTTCCTGGCGTGCCTATCATTAGTCTAAATAATTAAACTACTTAAAATATGCTTTGTCACCTAATGACTATTAATACACATGCATATTATACTGGTGCATGTAGTATGACAATGCATTGGTTTCATAGATTTTAAAATATGCTGTTGACCAATGTATTCTCATGGTCAACATGGTGTGTTACTGTATGATCACGGCCGAGTCTGTCCCCTAGGACCACACAATGTTTTACTTCGTTCTCTCGCCATCAATTGACATTGACGTCGCTTAAAAATTACATGGCTCAGCAGGTCTGTTGATTTGGTGGAGGTTTTACATGCACCACTCCGCATGGAAAGTCGGGGAAACTGGCGTACATTGTACTTTTGTTCTTCACATTGATGAAAAATTGGGGTATGAAATTGTCTGTCTATTTTTGTAGTTGCTTTGCCTTGTTTGTCGGTGTGTTTTTTCTTTTCTTTTGGTTTTCCTTCTTTTAAATCAATGATCCCGGTCCACGCGCAAGTTCCGACTATAGTCTACTATACATGTACAATTGTATGCTTGCAAGCTGTTAATTTGCGAGAGTAGTGTAAATCTAATGTACAACTGTCGGGATACTCATAAGTATTGTTTTAATTCAGAAAAAAACTTTCTAAGTGACACTTCCATGCACTCATAAATGTCCTTCCTATATCAGCAATATATTGCACAACATATTTGATGATCTTTATCTCTTTTTAAAAGTGGGGGGTTGTATAGCCTACTGCAACTATTAAAGGATCATACAACATCACAGTTTAGCTGTACTAGATGGTGGTACGTGCCATAAACGCTCAATATGTGTATTTCTTTCTTATCCATTATACTCAAGAAATGTGTGATGTCAAATGTTTTTATTAGAATTCAAAGATTCGTCGCGTGTTTGTCTTCAAACGAGTATCGCTGACGCATGCGCAACGTGTACGTCTTCACTCGAATTACAGTCGTCTGCAACGCGTGGGAATTCATGGAAAACTCGGCATGCGACTTGACAGGCCTGATACACATATGATATACATGATTTCTGATTCATAAATGAATGGCAAACAAAAGCAGTCCATTAACTTCATGAACAAATACACAAATATGGTGCAAACACCACATTAGAAATGTACATTATAAACGGCTATGTGGACTGTGTCGGGTACACAGGGAATACATAGCTGCCCAACCAGACATTCACACACACTATTTTAAAAAGATATCATCAACGAAGGTAATAACTAAATTGGTATGAAGTGGGCGATAGAGATGCACATACACAATTCGTATAATGCACCAGGTTTTTGTGCGTATGATTCGAAAACATGTCTTGTTTTTTTTCTATGTATGTATGTCTTCATGTCTGCATGTATGTCTCTGGACTGGACACCTATAAATATTTTTGTAATTATAATTCCTGTCTAAAACCAGCAGGTGGCTACAAACAATTGCAGTATGTGGAAAAATAGACAAACAGTATCAGTCTTTATCATTTCTTTCTGCCACGCCGTACATCACAGAGCTTTGGTTTATTGAGACTGGCACCACGTGGGTAAAAATTGTACTAACTAGGTTGAGACACCTTGTAGATTGTATTGAAATATTTCAGGCCTACCAAACACATTCTATGAATAGAGCACATGGATAATGAATAATGTATTAGTTTGGGGCTGTGCATGGGTAACATTGCACATATTACAATTACCAGTTTTAAAATGATGTCATGCGGTGTATTGTGTTTAAGTAATTTAGGAACACTAATACTAATTGAAATACGTTTTAAAGCTATAGGTTTCAAAATAATGAGGTTTATATTTGGCAGTGTACAAATGCATTATATGTTCTTAATTCAATTGGTTTAAAAAAATAATTAGATCTAAACTAATACAATAAATGGACATAATCCAAATAGTATTTTAAGAATCCACTGATTACTAAGTAACTATTTTTTATCTATTTTATAATCAGGTAGTCCGATATATATAGATTATAGGGAGACATAAACTTAACTCAACCACATATATGTATAATTTATTCAACATTTTATTTGTGATATTTTACTCAATGACATGGCAATTTTAAAAACAAAATAATATAATGACATGACAAAAATCAACTAATGTGATATATCACATAATGTACATGTATATGTGAATTTCATAGTTATTGACACTTGTATTTTTTAAAGCTGTTCACTTTCGTTCTAATGAAAGCAGACGTTGTGATTTCTATTTGCAGACTGAGATTGAAAATCACCTATGAGTATCGCGAACATGCATCACTGTTAATCTCTATAATCTAGAGTCTTGTATAGGTGATGAATATAAACGTTTATACCAGTCTTTAATGACAGAGGTTAGGCATATTATTGCATAATTAATACATGAATAATTACTCTACGTGAAAACCTCCATGGAATGGGTTTCCTGTTCCTTTTTTGTGCATTTTGACTTATATCTATTGGTGCTATGGAAACGAAGTTACGTTAAATGCAAACACTAGGTTGTTTTGATCTGAGGATTTGATACATGTGTGGCAATTGAAAAAATAATAATTGCATTAAGAAGTAACGAAAACATCCGAGTAAGCTTAGCAGACGGTTTGGTAGGCCTGAAGTAGCGAGTATAGTTTTAGTTTAATGGCATATAGTGAGTGAGTTATTAACACAACAACGAAATTCGATTATGTGTAAATGCCACCAGTCCAAATGAAATACATTAAGTTTGATGTGGAACCCATGCTATAGGCCATAAGGAGTGGTGTTCAGTGTCAGTGTCAGGCAGACTTATCGTACCTTTTTCAGATGTAATATAAAGTACGTGATATTTGTACAGGTATGGTATGTACAGCACCACTAATAGTAATCACCAGTTTTACTTAATATATCGTTTTCAAACAACACTGTACGCTACCCCCACCCCCTCCCCCATTTGTGATTCCGGGGTGCACCGTGGGTGATCTCGGTTCACATGTAAACTTATCTAACTGGTTTAGTAAAAAATGTTATTCACTCTCCAGGGGAGTGATTTGTGTTTGTTCGGCCTATAGCAAAGGACCATTGATCTGCTAATCTGGAACATCTTGCTTTTCTGGGTCGTCTGGATGGTGAACTCGGGAGTCGGGTATCTGAAGCTCATTTCAGGTGGATCATGGGTAATCTGGCTTTTGATATGAAGATACCTGGCTGATTCGTTTGTTGCGTAATTTCAGCAGCTGAAGCGAAACATTTGTGTTCTCTTTGTTTGCATGTATGTATGTATGTATGTATGTATGTATGTATGTATGTATGTATGTATGTATGTATGTATGTATGTATGTATGTATGTATGTATGTATGTATGTATGTATGTGTGTGTATGTGTGTGTGTGTGTATGTATGTATGTATGTATGTATGTATTGTATGTATGTATGTATATATGTATGTATGTATGTATGTATGTATGTATGTATGTATGTATGTATGTATGTATGTGTGTGTGTGTGTGTGTGTGTGTGTGTGTGTGTGTGTGTGTGTGTGTGTGTGTGTGTGTGTGTGTGTGTGTGTGTGTGTGTGTGTGTGTGTGTGTGTGTGTGTGTATGTATGTATTGTATGTATGTATGTATGTATGTATGTATGTATGTATGTATGTATTTATGTATGTATTGTATGTATGTATGTATGTATGTGTGTGTGTGTGTGTGTGTGTGTGTGTGTGTGTGTGTGTGTGTGTGTGTGTGTGTGTGTGTGTGTGTGTGTGTGTGTGTGTGTGTGTGTGTGTATGTATGTATGTATGTATGTAGATATGTATGTAGATCTGTATGTATGTATTGTATGTATGTATGTATGTATGTATGTATGTATGTATGTATGTATGTATGTATGTATGTATGTATGTATGTATGTATGTATGTATGTATGTATGTATGTATGTATGTATGTATGTAGATATGTATGTAGATATGTATGTATGTATGTATGTATGTATGTATGTATGTATGTATGTATGTATGTATGTATGTATGTATGTATGTATGTATGTATGTATGTATGTACATGTATGTATGTATGTATGTATGTATGTATGTATGTATGTATGTGTGTGTGTGATGTATGTATGTATGTATGTATGTATGTATGTATGTATGTATGTATGTATGTATGTATGTATGTATGTATGTATGTATGTATGTATGTATGTATGTATGTATGTATGTATGTATGTATGTATGTGTATGTGTATGTGTCTATGTGTCTATGTGTGTGTGCGTGAGTGTGTGCGCACGTGCGTGTGTATGAGTATGTGTGTATGTATCTATGCATGCGTGCGTATGTACGTGTGTGTGAGCGTGTATGTATTAATATTATATGTCTCCTCAAATTCATTAAGTTTGTAAAGTATACATTCAGTGTATGATTTAATTGCCCATACGTCAACGTTAATTGTTCTTGCGACGCAGGGTTCTTTGACCACTTTTGATCTAGTTTTTTGTAGGGAAAGGCCCCTAAATCACAACATTCCAATGTCAAGGGAATTTTCTTATTGTACACCCATATTAGTACATTAAGAATGAAAATTATGTATTTTTCTTCTAAATTATGTTAGCTAGGTACATACTAATGTGGTTAAATTTTCATATTAATATTTCCTCCTTATAGTTCTGTTGACTACCAATAAAATGATATATTAATCGTACTTGTATCTGCAATACTTTTAATTCTACATTAAATTACAAATTGATTGTTGGAATATTATGGTGGTCATTGTGAAATTTAAAATTCAATTTGACTTCCCAAAAATTCCCGCCGTTAGGTGGGAGTCGAACCCAAGACGTCTGGGATGATAACTGACCAAGTATATACGCTGGGGGTTACTGCAGAGACAACGGTTCGGCCGTGTAGCCTCTTGACAGCCCGCTGGTTGGGATGATGGTATCATTCTGGTCTCACAACCTTGGGGTCGTGAGTTCGAGTCCCAGCAGCCCCACTTGATATAGTCAAAATGGAAGCTATGCCTTCAGCTACGTGTTGTATGTCAATATATAGTTGTAGGAGTTTGCTTGCCATAACAGAGAGAACATTATATTATGAATAATCCAAATCAACAAACAAATGACCCATACCTATGTGTATCTGCAACATGACACATTGCTTCTATTATTTCTCTATCTCACTGATAATTTAGATCCTAGTAATAGTTCCCCAGTGATTTGTTTAACTTAGGTTTTCCTCCTTTATCCATATTAGTTTCATCAACCCCCATGTTTTTCTCCCATGGCTTAACCATTAGTTTCGCTTCGTATCAATCGCTCGTAGACACCTACAAGTTTGTTCCATTCAGACATGTTTTAGACAAAGGGTGCTTTGTAGGGAAATTTGTCCATAACAATAGCTATGCATATATATGTTTTTTGTTTGTTTTTTTGTGTTTTTTTTGTTTTTTTAATTTTTGTGTTGTCTTGGGGCATATCTGGATCATGTGGATCATCTGGAACTCAGACGCCGCGCATCACCAGTAAAATTGACCAAGTTCATTCTTCTTCAGACTGTTACATAAGATATTTTGATTCTTTTCAGCTGCTCCAACCCGAAATGACGAAGCCAACGTCTGTCTTCTGGGGCATATCTGGAGCTACCGTCGTCTATGTGAAATAGTGGGTAATGTATAACGCAAATACACATTGCAACATATCCTGTCCTACTACAAGATACGTTTTATGTAACGCCACGCACCCAAAAAGGAAATAGTGATTAGATTTAAGTATGCTCTTCCGTTGCCTCTACATCATAGACATTCCTCGTGTGTACGACAGGATGGCCACCGTAGGGGCACACACACACAAGGATTTCAGTGCCAAATTGACAAAACATCTTTGTGCAAACGGGTGTTTGCAAATTACACGTATAGAAAACTTGTTAACCAAGGGGAATCATGAGACTCTTGAGACTCGTTCGGACCAACCAGTGTGACAGGCCTGCATCACTACCATTGTGAGCTGTAACTATGGTTAGGATGCGGTGCCAGATGAAGGAGCGGGGTGTGTGGGCTAAGAATAGGCAGATCCACGGGGACGTAGCGGGAGCCCCCCCCCCCCGGCACTCTTTTTCAAAAAGATGCTTCATTTCCGTGGTGTTTTTGTCATTTCCACTACGAAACCAATGACTCGGATATTTTAAGTGCCCCCCCACACACACACACGACTTCCAAAATCGGCAGGTCTGTACTTCTGAGTGCAACATTGATGAACTCAACAATGATTTTAACAGCAACTGGTGACATACGTGTATACAACCATCACCACATATCTCGGACTTATTTGTCAATTCACAAGTCATTAGGATAACCGCCCATTCAAAGCATGGGTTGGTCGTGGAAAACTACAGAAAGTCAAACTGCCGAGCATTCCCGTAGATCAACCATGGTACAAAACTTGATTGCCAAGCTCAAAAAACCTACATTTAAAATTCAATATCACAATATATTGAGAGCACGTTATAGTTAATCATATTTTCATCTCACGCGATGTTGCAAAAGGTCCTCATTATCAGGCTTCACCAAGACCTCGCAAATTGCATGCTCGGGCTCTGTAAAAGGGTAATATATGTGAAGATCAAACATCCATGCGTGAAAGTTGAAGGGAAGACGAAAGCTTGACTCACGATACTAATGAAAGTATTGATATAACACCTTTAAAATGCATTATAAAATTGTATCACTTTACCAGATCCTGCATTGAACAGTTCAACAGCAACTTCTTACACAATAATTAATTAATCCGTAACTACTGGTGTTCCATGACTCACAGATTTAACTCCAGTGATACACTATGTAAAAATGTTTATTGTGTGGTTTATTTGCACCTCTACACAGTCGTAATAAAAATACTTTGATTTGCATTGTTTTCCACACAATTTAGGGGTAACGTCTAAAACGAATGTCTGCGGAAGATACCAAGGTGAGTGGTTCTATAATCACAATGTCGTATTTGAGCTTCTCTCTTTGGTGTTCTTTGGTCATGGTCTAGACTAATACGCGAGTGCGTCCCGCCTTTGCCACTCAGAGTTATAAACGGACACGAAGCGAGGTATGAAAACGGAATAAAATTTATGTAGAATATTTGGTTCAAGATTCTGTCATAAACAAACCTACTGTACGATCTTTAAAAAAGTCCTACTATGATTTAGAAATGGGCTATATCTTTCATTAGGCAGATTCCTAATTATTAGGTATGACATCACTATTACAATCATTGTCAATAGTGTATTGCTTTCTTTTACGGCTGCATTCTTGATAAGATGAAAACAAATTCTAAAGTTTAATTTTGATTTAAATTTTATTCATAAACGTTTTCGAGCTCCTGAAGGCTCCATTTCATATTAAAACACCAAAAGAAGTGAAGTACAGGTAAAATATACAGTGAAAGATCATCAGTTTAACAATATGCATGCAGTACCTACTTAACAGATTAAGACAAATTCTTATAACAGATTATGACACACAATACAACATGTATATGGATATTTAACAACATTAAGTTTAAGGATTAGGTAAATTCTCCATTTACTGATAATCCTTCCACCTCCAATGTAGTACTTCTTCCCCATCCATTCAATATCATTTGTTCCAATGTTTCTGCGACTGACTTTCTGTAGAAAGTTTATTGTGAACTGGTTTCTTGTCACTGCATTTTTACTTCCATCAATCTAAACGCTAATTCCTACGCCATACCAGAACTTTCACAGTCTGTGTAGATATTAAATATTCTGTATATTTGGCCTACAGCACTAGGTCTCATTGCCAGCCGTAAAAGAAAGCAATACACTATTGACAATGAGACCTAGTGCTGGAGGCCAAATATACAGATTATTTAATTATTATTACAATCATATACTCACTAAGACCTTTATCATCCATTGGTCCGTTCAATTAAATGAACATACATCATTGTATGATTTTTGGTTCAAGTTAGACTCAAATTCAAAATCATGCATAGTGAAAATAACACATTCAATAAACCAGGCAAGACCTTATAAATTGAGTCATTGATCAATGTCAAATATGTAAGTATGTAATCACGTTATAACGGTGATATATTTACCTGATACATAAGGAGGAATTGGGTGAAGTTTCTTACCACAAATAGAATATGATCATTGAATGTTTTGAAGAAAATGTGGCATTGTTCATCAGTATAAATGAGTTTAATTTAGAAAGCATGTAGCCGGTGTGACTGCACGCGATCCAGAATGGCGAGCACGGGATTATGTCCAATTTTCATCATAATAATCATCAGTTGTGGCATTCATTTTAAATTCATTTTTTGTGAATTGCTGTAAAGAAACCTCATAGTGAATCGAGAAGAATATGTCTCCACGTGTGTTTTTCATCATTCGTATTTCATTACTTACTTATAAGCCTATGTGGTTCTTTGTATATTTATAAGAACTGAAATTCCAAAAAAGGAAATACCTAGCTTTTCCATAAAACTAGTTTTAGCATATTTTTCAACGGTTATTTTTTAAAGATTCTACTGTTAAAGTCTCAACATTATGTGTGTGCGCTTGTGGGTGGGATATGATCGTGCAGACCTTTAATTATATTATATTCTGTATACCTCGGTACATAAGTACATAAATGGTAATGTTGCAAGTTTGTTTACGCCTTGTTGATCCGGGAAATACCATGGGTTTGACGGTTGCCTCTCGTAGACTAGATTTCGCTTTAGTTCATATACGTAATAACTCTAGAGATAGAAATGTTATTATGTATTCAAGTTGAGTGAAATATCTTAATGCCTAATTATTAAAAAAATATTTTACAAATAAGGGCAATGGATGTGCGTTACACATTTCGTGTCTTTTGGCTGTGTTGCTCAACCATAGGTTTGGCAAATTTCCAGGTGAGTGTACCCGTAACTCTCTTTCAGTGTACATACGTAGCTTTATAAATAATAATGAAAAATAACATATAGTCTGCTATAGTGTATAACATGTAGAAGAATACGATACATGATTGACACAACGTATACTGTTGGATACGTGTTAGATATATAGATATTGGCAATATTAATGTACTACTCAGACAACGGTGAATCCATAGGTAGCCACCCATTCTTAAGTACCGTAAACCCCCACCCCACCCCCACCCACCCCCACACAAAATGTGTGTAGTGAATTATTCGAATGAATGTAGAAATGAATACATGATGAAGCAATTTCTCTAGCTGCCCGTCATCAAAGTCCTGAGTACCGGTACTTTCTTGCTCACTTTCAATTAATAATAAGCAAATAAACTTTTTGAATTTGATTATGCCCCTAGAAATTGTCACTGTTTTGATTAATCGGTAATTGTAGTCCTCTGACGTCTCCCTGAAGGACTTGAGAAAGGACGTGGATGAATTTCAGGTGAGCGCAAGCGTTAGAAACATTATGTAGGCCTACTTTTATTTATTAACAGCTACAAAACTGTGAATCCGATCCACTTAAGACAATCACATATCTGTTAAATTAATTTTAAATGACTATTTCTATTGCACTCTAGCATGCATCCAGTTGAATGCAATTATAATTCCATCCGATTGATATAAATGACCATAGGAATAATCATAACACTAAACAAAAGATTTGACATTGAGCTGTAGATTTTTTATGACTGTGTTATGTCCAGTGACTGTGTTTAAGCTTTTGATTTAAAGAACGACCACCCTGATGCCAACACCGTCGTTCGTGACCTGCTTTCTAGGCTGTGGTGGAGAGTATGCGAGACCTGGTTCTAGCCCTGGCCATGGTGGAGCGACGCATGGAGGGTGGGGGAAACCCACACCACGGTGACAGCGAATTAGTGCGCCTCATTAAAGAGGTGCACACGGAGTACAGCGCAGGCGTGCAGGGTGAGGACGTTATGGATGGTGCAGCATGTTAATGATACGTTGTGCTTTTATTCCGCTGGTAACTTTTTTTTTCGAATGTATCAGTTGTGCGTGCTGCAAGCGTATGTTGAGTTTACGTTTCTTGAGAGGGAAATATAGAGCTGTGAGAATGGCCCTTGATTTTTTTAATGAGAAATGACAATGTGGTCAACTTCCTTTGAGAATTGTGAGAAACTGGAAATTTTAGAAATTGTGAAATGAGAATGGTTAGAAAATTAGTGAGAATGGCCCTGGATTTTTGCGGAGACTTGAGAATGGGGTAGGGTATATATATATTCTTCCCTCTCTCTGTATACAAGCGAGTTTGTGTGCTTAAGAATAGGTTACGTTATGCTTAAAATACTTTTCATGAGATTGAAATTATATTTTCAGTATTATCCACGGCAATATCCGGCGTGGAAACCCGACTCACCGCATTGGAAAAAGCGCATACTGGTCTCGCAGACAATGTGAAAGACCAGCAGAGTGTAGACCCTGATGAAGAGTGTGATATACACGATGATGCTAAAGAGAGCCAGGTGGTGGAAGATAATGAAGAACGTAATGGGCATGAAGATAGAATTAATATCGACGGGGGAAAATATCCGGTTAAAGATCATCCTAAATCAAACCCGGGTGACATGGTACCAGATCAAGGCAATAGACAGACAGGCGATGGTGTGAATACTAAAGATTCAGAGTCACGATCACGTGATGACAATCAACCAAATCCAAATCTGGTGACAAGAACATTTGATTGTGAAAGCCTAGACATGAGAGAACCCATTTTCTTCAAAACATTTAGACGTGTCCTCGAATTATTTTATGAACTGCTAAACAACTCATTACAAATGTTCTGCTGTATATTATCTCTATTTTGTCAAGCTTCTCCCATTTTAATCGTGATTATATTTACAGTAAAATTAACCCTTTCTACGCCGCTCGATCAGAAATACGTTGTTCTAGATGTTCTGCAGCTTGTGTTTCTAATCGGCTCGGTGTACGTAATTGTTAATCATTTGATGGAATTTAATGTCCATCAGCAGCCGATCACTCTGGCATCTGTGGGTTTCACATACTTTAAGACGTTTTGGTGCCAGGTAATGCAGTCAGCAACATCGCTGTGGATCACTTTCACTAGCATACTGAAGGTAGGGTTCGTATTACTTTTGTTTCTGTATTACCCATTGTTTGTTTTACCTATCATTCCAATTATTATTAATGAACAAATCAACCAGATATGTAAGTATGCCAGACCCAACGGCAAAATTAGAGATGCATGTGATAAGATAAATGTTTGTATTATCTTCATAGTGGCAGTAACCTGGGCTTTTGCTATAGTTCCAGGTTCACTATTAAGTAGATACACTGGCTGTTAATTTAACATAAATAGTATTTACCACACTGAGATTTTATATTTTGTTTTTGCATTATTGTATAATAACTATAAAAGCAGCTTTAATCGTACTATAATATAAATCCAGTTTGAACAGTGTAGTACTACCATGGTTGTACATTGTACTTATTACATGTAATAATTTTTCTCATTTATGCTGAGGATGTGTCCATGATACGAAATATATCCAATAAATCTTTGACTTAAATTAATGTCTATAAGATTTTCTAGTTTTTATTCGACCACATAGAAATTATAGAAACATCTTTTTAGAAGCTGTGATTAAAATGATTAGAGATGTAATTCTCTCCGTTCCATGACTCTCGGCCACTACATATGAACAAACTGTCTAAAAACAAATGCATGGAGGGTGGGGGAAACCCACACCACGGTGATACCGATCTCGTGCGCCTCATCAAAGAGTACAGTCATAATATTGACTTGTAGAGGTTTTATTAATTTTTCCCCGTCATTCATGCATCATCATCTATAGAAAAATACTAATTATTGAAAATATTATGTTCCTCAAGGTGGGCATATAGCCTAGAAAAGTGCACAGCGACCCCTGTTATACACAGCCGCATGGCCCCATAAAGAAAGTAAACAATCTTTTCCCGTATTTTGCACACCCTGTATTATATCATATTCGATTTTTAAATTGTTGTTTTTTTCATGAAGACATAGCCTTATGAACTCTGATTTTGATAAACTGAATTTATGATATGTTGAATCAAGGGTGCATTATCTATCTGTGAACATGATGTTCAAATGTATTTCATGGTACTGACCTCGAGGTGGGGGGGGGTTGAGGGCCGGGGATCGCAGGCAATAATTGAGTACGGATGTGGCATTTTGACTTTAGGATCATAAGTGATAAATATAGTGAGATTTTCAAAAATCATACCATAAAATAACGTAAAATTCATTTAAAATATAACCATAAATATACTAAACCCAAAGTTCATCCAAAACATACTACAGAAATACACAATGCACTCATGGTTTCCTTGCAGTAAAGCGGTTTGAATAAGATACTGTTGAGCCTTGATATATCGTCTTTAATGATGATACTCATAGTGATGATACATGAAAATATGCAATGATATGCAGGATTTCGATGTTAATGCCCTATGATATAGTTATCTCTAGAGATACCCCCCCCCCTAAATTATAGTGTTGTTTTAAAATCAAGACCCTGTAATACTAATTTCTTAAAATATGGACCCAATGATATATCAAATATCTAAAAAAGGTCTATAAGGACCATATTAAGTGGCCCTTATAGACCTTTGTATTAAAGGATTATTTTGTGTAATATATATAACTTCTCTTCTCACGATGCAGGGGCCCATGGCTCTGTTCTATCATACTAGCTTCACACTTGCAGCTCGCTTTTTGCAAGTAACAGCTAGCTAGATATTACTTTAACATACCCGATACAAGCTTCAACCTGCACACTGGTTGCAGTAACAGCTAGCTAAATATTACTTAATGTACTCACTGCTCGCTGCAAGCTGCAAACTGCCACTCGCAGGTCGTAGGTAGTCGCCCGAATTCAATCGTAAACTGTACCCTCCTGGAAACAGCCGCTTGGTGACCGTTTGAGTATAGGAAGTTCTCCACTTGGCCCTTTATATATAATAAAGCAAACCTCAACAACCAATGGGCCAACCAAGACAAAATCAATAATCTACTACGGACGGTATCGGTCAAACAACTAATTCACCACTTTCCTTTTTTTTAACACGCAACTTCTCAAGACCGTTCGCTTCCGCCCTCTCCTGCAACTCGCGCAGGCCCGACCGTATGCCAACCGTTCCATGACTATTTGATTATACATTTTACAAATTACAAATGAAATATATACTGGATAGTTTTATTATTGCGTGTTAACGTGACAATTCGAGCAATGGTACATCTATAACACACCCTACATCACGATCTACGTTTGACCTTCAGCAGCAACATGGGTGGCGTTTTACATGTAGACGCAGGCGGGTCGACATTAGCAATCCAGACAATGAACCTGCTAGGACCAGGGCTGTGCAATATGGCTTTGTAATTTTTATTCATAAACAAATAACAAGAGTTTGTACGCCCTATTTTATCGGACTGGTGTCCAATATATAAACATTAGTAGGTTAAAAAATATGTGTGCATTATATTAGATTAAAATTAAATGCTTATTGTGCCCAATGAACATTAATTCATTGAAATTTTCAAGTGATTTATTGTGGCTACTACTAACAAAAAGAGAAAGTTGTAGATACATATAACGCAGTAAACCCTAAAGCGTTAGACCTACCTCTAACTTTTATGAGCAAGCCAGAATTATAACTCTAGTGGTCAATGGCAAGTAATAAAATCTGCTGGCAATTTTCCAGTCCAATAGCAACGTAATGACACTGTAGTTGAACGGGAAGTGAGAAATGGCCGGACAAAAAATAGCACGTCCAAAAAGAAACTATTTTACTCTGATTACTTCACACACAGACTTAATTGAAACCGCATCACGGCCACTATGTTCTCCACAGATGTATGGCTCCCTGCTGAACGTGACAATGGGCACAAACAACACTTGGACATGTACACCAGCAGACGGGAATTTTTACCCCTTATTTTGTCTAATAGGTGGCGTAAATGATGAATATTCGAATGTTCAAGTATCAATCACAAGTATTGACACCACCACTGAGCAAAATTGTGAAGCAATATCAGATCTTTCAACTTCTCACGAAGTTTTCATCCATGGGCCACAGCATAGAGGGGTGTGTGTGGTATGTATACTACGTTGATTTACTTGTCCACTTTTTTTCAATAATGTGAAGTGATAAGGTATATACTAGAGCATAAATCGAGCATAAAATGGATGCCCTGACTACCATGGTCTGCGTGCTCATCAGATACTCTTCTATTTAATAGGAATGTGTATGTTTTCAGAAGTCTGCCACATTTCAACCTAATCGTTATTACCGGCCAGGGGGATGTTGTAAAATGGCAGGCCGGTCTAGGGCTCTCACATTATTACTTAGCATTTTTCTTATATCTTGTTTTAGCTTATTACCATCGTGGGTAACGATAATAATCTTATTCTTGAGTAAATTTTGAGCTTGGCTTTTTAAATAGCTAGTGTACGTATGGTTGTTCCAACAGCCACCTCCACACCACCCCCACACCAAATGACCCGTTTCTGTCCTGACTCCCCAAGCCCCAACCCCCACCACTCTACCACTGTTCCAACAGCCACCTCCCCACCATTCCCACACCAAATACTGTCGTAACACTCTGACATCACCCGCCCCAGTCCTGCAGAGGATAGCACCTGAGTCACCCATATTCCTCCACCACTATTCAACAAAACCATTGCATAACATGAGTCTACAGCATTCACACTGTCTTGACACCACCGAAACCCGCATCCTGACATCTCCCACGACTGTCCTAACAATGCCCAGTCCCAATTCTGATAACACCCAACCCTGTCCTGATAACACCTGCTCACGTCGTGGTAAAGCATAACCCTTACTTTGAGGTACATTGGCAGATTAATATTTGAACCAATCAGATTGGTTTGACGTCTTTATGACACCATTGACGACATGATGGCGCCCGCAATCTGCTATTTTTGTCCAAAAAATCGCCAATAGACAGTCAACTAAAACATTTAGACAATCAAAAATACAAATATGCTCTGCTGCCCTGTACCATGATTAACCCGTAGTCGGATAGCTTCTAGCTAGTCACGTTTAGGAGTTTACCGGACAACACTCCAAACTTGGAGAAATAAATATGTATGATACGATGTATATCCATATAATCAGGAGTGGCGTAAGATATAATGCATACACATAACTCTTTATAATTACCGTGGGCCTAGCCATAGAAGCTTTTACTTCCCTTCAATCAATGGTACGTGTATGACACACCCTACATCCCGAGCTGAGAACGACTTTTAGCACCAACATGGGTGGTCGTTTACGTCTACATGTAGGTGGCTGTAACAATATTTCAACATTTTATACGCATATGATATCTCTCTCTCTGGTCAAGTTTTCCATAGCAATATGCATTAAATAACTCGTGTAAATTTGTATTTAGCATTATATGACAAGATATGTGGCAAGATTGGGCATATATTATCAACTTGGGAAACGAGAGCTCAAAGAATGGACTGTTCCGAGAATGTACGTCTGGACGTAAGAAACGGCTTGAAATTGTAGCACGTGCGTATAACAAACCAACGCACGTGTTGGGTGCCTGAAATGAAGCAGTCACGTTGATGAGCTATCATTATGACACCAAGTGTATAGAAATTGGCATTTCTATTATACTATTCGACTATATGGGTTTATCAAATGCGTTTGTCTGACGTGACATCCGCATAAAGTGTCAGTACTGTACTGAGTTCCCAACTTCCCAATGCGTTGATAAAGTACCTAAAACCCGCTTTACACTTGAGCGATCATGAGCGAACCCGTGCAACGCATCTGCACGTATTATGCCACGTCGTCAACTTGGGCGTATTGTGGCGACATTGAACGTAGTAAACATGCATGGTACGACAAGTTGCTGAGGCAAACTAAGTGTTACTTATATGTGCGAATGTTCTGCGATCCGTAGACGCAGCATAACTATTTGAAGCAAACTTTAACTTAACTGAATGTTCGTTCAAAATTTTGAACACAGTGTTGAAAATTTTCTGACGAATTTGCTCTACGTGCACTGGCGAACTGACTTAAAATAATGTCTATACTCTTAATACTTTATGACTATCTGCATATTATAAAATATTCTATCAACAATTTAATAATGATAAGAGAGAAACTAATTACACTGATGTCATATAAACTCAACGCGTGTCTGTCTGTGTCGTGATGTCGCGAATGTCGCGCTGCTCGGGCTTTGCTCCTCACACTGCACGTTGTGCATACCTTTTTTAAAAAAACAGTTTGGCAACCCCTGCCTGTACATATGAGATTATTTGTTCCTTCAAACCAGTAAAATAGCAATGCCTCAAAATTATATTATCCCTCATGATCAAGAACTAGTCTCGATCAACCGGGCCTTGTGGCAGCTGGCAATAGATAGGGTGGTTGAACGAGGCCAGTCAGTGACCACTGATATATATAGTGCGGCGAATTTCTCATTCCATTAGCAACTGGCACCCAGTAAAACTAGGGGCACATCACCTGCTTCCCATTGATCATCCATTTTGCCAATGAACTGGGGTGGCAACTTGATGACACTGTAGAGAAAGATGACGTGAAAAATGATTCATCAAAAATATTTAAACAAACGTATTGCTCTATTTTTTTCTGATAAATTCACACAAAATGCGTGTTGAAATGCAATCTCCACCACACTAAATGTATCATGTCCCGCTCATATGAAACAAAGGCATCTAATTGAACAAAATTATTGATCACCTCGTGAAGTTACACAAAGTGTGCATTACGCGTCCGGTGGAATTAATTACTACCAGCAAAGAAATACTCTGATACAGTAGCCAGATTGTTGTTTTCATCCATGCTTTTCTTTCTTTCTTTTATTTATTTATTTATTTATTTTTATTTTATCTGTTTTTGTTTTTTGCAAAGTCATTACGTCGCTTCAGCTGAAGCGAAAAGAAGCAAAAGGCTAGTGTGTGTGTTTTTTTCTTATCTCTGTATGTCTCATGACAAGCTACAGTGTTTATTTACTAGTTATAGTGTACCAATTTTGTTCAAACTGGACGCGGGTATGACGTAAGAGTTGATACCAATTTTGATTTGGGGTACTTCGCCAATTAAAGTGTGCCTCCCAAAAAGTCATTTTTGGTCCATTATTTTGCAATCGTACCAATACCACTTGAAATAATCATTTGAACCTTATTCGCTATTTACATAACCAAGTTTGGCATGTTGACAAATAGTGTCTGTTATAATGTATCATTTTAGAATACCCGCTTTTCTACTTTTCTACTTTAAGTTTGTAGCCCTATGATTTTATTTCTTATCTCGTCCATGCACCCCTGAATATCAAGGGCTCAATATATTCAGCAACACTTATTTTGAGCTGGTGTCTCAGTGCATATCACGTAGGTACGAATTTGGTAAACCAGTGATAAGGCTAATTTTATAGCGATGACGTCACATATAAAGTACTGAATTAGGAGGTGTTTTTTGTTATGTAGGTGCGCTGTATCACATATTTTAATAATTGCACAAGAAAGTTGGCTGTTTCTACTGATGTGTTATTCACAAACGGAAATTATTTGGAACTATGTTCTGGGCATAAAAATAGTATATTAATGGTGGTGATTCTGCTGGTCAAAGTTGAACTAGTCATTGCAAAATAACAGGTGACCACGTGTTTGGCTTGTTTACATAATTCCCTGGCCAAATTTCATGAATTCATAGTAGAATAAAGAAATGACACTGAACTAATAGTATTTGGCATTCATATATTTTCCTACACATCCTGAATATTTGAGAGAGTGCTAGTAGACAATGCATTTGTTAATAGAACAATGGAAAGGCTATATACCGGGCCCGTGTTCTAACCAATAGAGTGGTCCATATCGGAAAGAGTAGTAATCACTTTCGGTTTGCATTGTAATAAAAAAAGTGCTGTGTATACATAATGCAAACTATTATTATGTTGAATGATCACCGAAGCCAAAGATAGCAACATTTTTGAACATGTTGATTGATATTCGGCATTGCTTATTTTTTTCTAGTGTGAAGGGTGAAATTTACTTTAAAATTAAGTGGGAAGTGGGAAAATTGACAACTTTGACACTTTGACAACTATTCAATTATAGGCAAAGAATAAAAAGAAAATAACAATTTCTTAACTCAACTCATTCGATATTTACGTATAAGTGTATCATGTCATGCATGGTTTGAAAAAGAAAAATAGGACATGCGTACATGACCTAAATAAGTAAAGACCAAATTATGAAAGACATAAGCACATGTAGGCCTGTCATTGTTAAACGTTCATGGGCACATTTGACCTACTGCATCGGACGATTGTTGTTGGCAGCAATGCACAGCGGTACAACGCTGGGGCAAGAAAGCCAGTCACTGGCCACCCCCCCCCCTCCGATGAGCAGTCCCAGTGAGGGTAAAGCAGCACAACGGCGCTTGACGGGGAAACACCCCCAGGGAGTGGCTCGGGTGGCGGTGATATGGATGGTATGGATGGAAATTCATCACACCCACCAAGAAGAGGAAGCTGTGAGGGAGCTCAGGCACCCCCGATCCCCCCCCCCATGGGCATGCCTCCCCCCCCCCCCCTGGGGCTAGTACGCATGCCATAGACGGGTTTGACACCTCCCACCATCCCATATCTGAGAACGACCTCGTTCATGTAGGCACCTGTCAGCACCACTCCTCTAGCCTCCTGGTGGTTGAGCTGGAGTGTGCTGGGAACGGGTATGTGCTACACTGCTTTCCTCGTGACCTCGTCATGTGGTGGGGCCGAAGCGAGCCACCCCATCTGTGGTGATGGCAAACGGCGTCCGTCACCATCTTCAACCATAGTTTTTCCAGAGGCCATCGACAACTCCAGAATCGCTGGGTTGCTACCGCGTGTGTAGACAGCGGGGCCACCTTTAGCATTCTCTCAGAGCAATTCTACAACACTATGGGCGGGACAAGCCCATCCTCCAGGCATCCTCCTTCTCATTGCATGAGGTTGTGGGAGGTCTGGTCTTCGTGCAGGATCTCATCATTGGTAAACCATATGGACCGGATAATTATGCTACGGGGTCGTGACTGGTTGGCCCATTATGGCGTGGAGATAAGCTCCCCAAACGGGCCATGACCATTCATCACCCAAACACCCCTCGGGAAAGTGGAGTCCACGAGGAGGGTGTAGCCTCCTGACAGTCCAGTGGGGAGGCACGGTGGCGGCTCGCACTGTGCAGCGCACTTCCGACTACTGTTACCATTCATACCTAAGACTCAGTGAACGTGATCACTTGTCTGGTGCGGGTGTCGTCCTCACAATTGAGGACCAAAGTTACTTTGACGGGAAGATTCCCAGGAAGATGACCACTAAGGTCACACCTCTCACAGACGTTGCGGGTATCCAGGGCTATCCAGAGCCCTCTGACAGGGTCCCGTGAGTGGAGTGAGTCCGCATCATCCTTCAGGGTTGAGTGAAGCGATTGAAGTCCAGTCTGGTACCCAGGTGTATCGTGTGGCAGCTATGATTGCTGACGAAAATTGCACCCAGGTCCATGACGGCTCAACGTGGTCTTCCCAACTGTTGATCCCAGTATCTTCTTCATCAGGGTCCTGATGATGAGTTTGTGACGTGTTGTACTGGGAGGAAGGATTTGGAATACAATGGAGCGGGAACTGCCCAGCAGAGTGATCCAGAAGTGCCCGGCCGCGCACTCCCTGAACACCTGCAGTGCATGCCCCCTGGAGATGGTGTGCTGGCAAATGAACAGCAGCGACGACTGTGTGAGGTGATACTCCCCGTATAGTGATGTTTTTGTGCTGTCTGACGGCCACACAACAACTATTGGCGACCACATGAACAAGGGGGTGTCGGAGCTTCTGCAGTCTGGCAAAGTTCAGCCCTCAAAGTCGCCCTGGGGTGCTCCTGTGGTCTTAATCAAGAAAGGACGGCGATGCGTCCCAGGGACGATGAGATGGCTTTCGTAGCTTATTGTGGGATGTATGGTTGAAGGGCAATGCCCTTCATGCCCGTGCAATGCTGCCGGTTGAGGGAGATGGTGCTGTAAGACATTGTGTGGTCTGGGTGCCTCGTGAGCTTGGGTGACTTCCTGGCCTTTGGCCACGACTCCTCGGCACTGACCAACTTGACCACTATGTTTGATCGGCCCAGATCCACAAACCCCCAGTTGAAGCCCCACAAATGTTACCTCTTCGCTACTTGTGTGGACTGTGGGCCACTAGGTCAGGGCCGATGGTATACGACTCAGGAAGTCTCCGATGGCTGCGTTGCAGTACTGGACAGAGCCTAATGGCCTGACAGTGCTCCGCACCTACTCAGGTTTCCCGTCATACTATCCCCGCCTCGTCCCCCCAACTACAGCAAGATAGCCAAACCCTCACTGCGATCACTGAGACGAATGTTAAGTTTGACTCGTCTGGAAGAAAAGCGTTAATAATACATGTATTATACACCAACATTGCTTTGAAGAGAATACGTAAAATGTTCACGATAAAGTAGTAGCAATCGTGGGTTTGAAGGTCAAAATAAGGTCAAATCATTAAAATTATGCGGAAAATGGAATCAGTGACCTCTTTAAACACTAAAACCCAGGTATTACACATTGATGAAGGTTCAAAGGTAAAATATGTAAACTACACATGCTAAGTGGCAGCCATCTTTGATTTGAAGGTCAAGATAAGGTCAAATCATTAAAATAATACTGGAAATAGAATCAGTGACCCTCCTAATCCCAAATTCCATGTATTACACATCAGTGTAACTTTAAAAAAAAAATTTTTTTACTATGTGCCCGGCGGCCATTGTGATAACTTCTACAAAAACTATTTCGGATAGGGGGATTTTGTTAGACTTTTTTTGTGATAGAGGGGTATCATATCTATTGAATAAAATCATAAAACAATTTCTTGCAATTTTTTCCGACATAAAAACTTCAAATGAAATGAAAATGAAAATGATTGTATCTGCAGGTTCTTAGAATGTAATATCAACCTCAACTTCATACATTATCTAGTGCTAAACTCACTATTATCTTGAATGAAGTGATGTATTTGGAGAATTCTTTGTAATCGTTCTCTACGATCCGTTGCGATGCATTGATTATTGTTGGGTGTTTACCATTTGGCGTATGTTTTGGTATGGGGTACGAAGAGGTTATATATATATATTTATATAAGGTTGACGCCCAGGCAAACATTGGCCGATCTACAGAGATAATTGAAAAATTGAACGAGCTGGGTGCACTTTATTTTATGAACAGGTGCTACATGTACATGTGAATATAGAGCACCACACACCCATCCCGTATATTTTTTTGTTTAAACCATCGTAGCACAGCTTTTACTGAACCAAAAATAGCGTTTAAGGTGTCAAAAGGAGGCTACTTTCTTGTATTTTCGTAAGATAAACACACTTTTTATGGATCGTTAAAAGTACATGATCTATGATGCATTTTGTTATGAAATAACGTGTACACACCCATCCCGTATGTGGCGATAATATGCGATTTTAACATGTTTATTTACATTAGATCTTACTAGAAATTTTCTTTTTACACTTTGGCACCGGGGAAAATATGGTGTTCAAAGTAGTAATATTATTTGGTACATGTTTGGATGCTAAATATTTAAAAAAAAAATAATAAAAAAACATACGGGATGGGAGTGACCTACATGTACAGGATGGGTGTGCACTGCTCTACATGTAATGTTGCAAGGGATTCCAAAGATTGCATTATTAAAATGTGCATAGGTGTCAATATCACTTTTTTTTCTTTCACCATCTCCAGACAGAGATTAGACAATAAAGTCCGATGTAGATTTGTTTAAAGAAATATGGTATTTTCAAGGTAAACAGCCAATAGAACAGAATCTATATATATAAATGAAGAGGCGATTTTTATATCACAAAAGGCTTTTTAACCACAAGACGTACAAACATGTATGTACAATAAGGACAACTTGGTGATCGTTATAATGTCACATTTCAAACTAAATAGATTGGTTTTAATGATAAAAAAACAGAAAAAATAATTTTTAGATAGGTTGCTTACACTGTTACAGGGCCATGTTTGTTAAAGGTTTGTACATGTCAAACATACAACGTCTCTCGAACACAGTACTGTCAGTCTGGTTGATTGAGACTACCTCAGGACCTGTTTTGTGGAGGGGTGTTGGCAGAAACGGTGTGTGTCCATATGGCGGGGGGTGGGGCGGACATGGCTGGTGGTGACGCAGGGAGGAGCATTTTATATGTTCCAGATCTCATCAATTTCAACCCGAGCAGCAGCAGAAAGGGGGTGATTGAGATGCACATTTAATGGTCTGTACTAGGGGTAGGAGTAGCTGGAGTGAGGGTCATTAGAGGGATAAAGCATTGCCACATACATATAGTGTGTGCATGCTGTCACATATGACTGTGGGAGGAAGGTGATGGAGATGTATTTAATTTCCCAGAGCTGTATAGTGGCGGGAGCTGGTGTGAGGGATGTGGGACAGGGGAAAGAACGGGAAGGGAGGAGCATTTGTTACGTTCCAGATCTCATCCGTTTCAATCAGAGTAGCAGCAGGAAGGGTGCATTGACTGTATTCATTATGGACCTGTTTAGATGGAGATGGGGATGAGCGGTTTGGGGAGAGAAGAGGGGTTGGGGTGGCGGTGGTAGGAAAGGTAGGGATGAGTGGGACATTTAATCTGCTCTGCACGTGTTTACCTTGGCTAGCAGTAGCTGGGGGAGGGTTAGGGAGATAAGAGGGGTGTAGCGGCCGAATGAAGGGTAGAGGAGGGTGGAACATTCAATCTGTTCCACACATGTTTACCATGGGTAGCAGAAGCTGGTGGGAGGGATGTTAGAGGGTTCAATCATTGCCAAAAACATGTAGTGTGTATAACGCTATGACTTATGCCGATGGGAAGAAGGTGATGGAGGTGTATTTTATCCGTCACAGACCTGTATTTTGACAGGAGCTGGTGTGAGAGAAGGGGTACATAGGGAAGGATGGGGAGGGAGGAGGATTTGATATGTTCCGGATCTCTTCTGTTTCAATCCGAGCAGCGCCGGGTATACAGCTAGTTATAAGATAATTGAAGATAATTGTTGTGTACATGACGTGTGTAGACATTCTATGACGATTTTTAACTATAAACATAAATTAAATTACGATCTTATCACTTCCCTGAAACAAATGAAACAAAACCGGTGCATAAGCACACATAAATTACTTCCCAGAGCGGGTCGACCATTTGGTGTGGGGGGGGGCACAGTTTTGCATAGTGTCCAGGGTGGGGGGGGGGGTCATTCAATTTTAACTAGCAAGTATTTCAACAGGAATGACGTAACAATATGTATGTTTCATACCAAAACCAATTTATTCTTTTTAATGCAAGAATACATGCTAATCACTGTCTGGATCAGAAGTCTATTCAACTACTTTGCATAACATTCAATCAACAAAATATGTATGGTTCCACTGTTGTAGAGCACACGTTTATTGTGCAATTAGGTGTGTGTGTGGGGGGGGTCACTCAATTCATAAGTTTTTTTCAAGGGAGGGGGGTCACTCAGTCTTTCATTTTCAGAAATGGGTGGTCACTGAATTTTTCAAAGTTGGTTAAACCAAATAGCCGACCCCCTCCTCCCCGCCTTGGGAAGTATTTACATGCGCTCCCTAAGTATAGAATCACTTTGTAAGATACCTTCAAATAGTTGTATGTGTAGCTATTACAATTTGCCAAGAAATACAAGCGAAGGGTTTATTTAATTTGAATGAGAAGCAGTTAGTAGAGAGTGATCCCTAAACTGGTGGGTTTTATAAGGGAGAAAGCATAATTAGTTATACAGGGGGCGGTCATTTGGTGGGGGGTGCTCAATTTTCTTTGGTCACAGGGAGGGCGCTCAATTTTAATTCAAAGTGAGAGGGAGGGCACTCAATTCTCAAACTGATAAGGTAATATTTTACGCACTTTTGTCGTCATTGCCGAATTAATGCTTTCCTGCAATATGCATGCTTTTGAATTTAACTGTATTGTAATGTCAACAAGCCAAATAGACTGCTAAATATGTATTCATTGACCATTGACAGTGAATACAACATGGAAGTAAAACCCTGGTCCACAATTGACACTCCAATTCCAGTAGAAAACGGCGCGCTACATCATGACTGGCCAACTTCCCATTGAACATCAAATAGGTCTTAAGACTCTGAATTTCATCCACAGTCTTATTATTACTGATCACGTCCGAGACATCGTCCTTAGGCAATATGTTACTAACGTATCAAGACTGACAAGTCCAACAGCCTCGTCATAAAATTTAAAGAAATATCAAAGAAATATCAACTCCCAAGCATAGCAGAACTCTTCATAAGTACTCCCTCAAAATCCTCATATGGGTCCATGACCAAGCGGGCGTTCCTGAGGGAAGCATCACAGTATATCCAACAGTTAGCGGAAGAGAAACTTAATCTCACATTTCTCAACAAGCAGCTTCAATTCTCACCACATCCATCCACCCTACATGTCAGAAATTCCAGGCAAATGACACGAGCTAATGATAAGCTCCAGCTCCTCACCGGTACGTTCCCTCCATACCAAGCAAGACTTCGGATGAAGAAGAGGACAGATGAAACCTGCCCATTTTCGGCCCTTTAAAGGCCGAAAACTGTCATGGCAATATATTATTTAGCACACACATTCAATTCATATGTTTTACTTGCACA
>CM032661.1:26950949-26961659 GCA_019095985.1 Streblospio benedicti
ATTTTCCCTTTTTTGGGAAAAAAAAATTTTTGGGCTTTTTGAAAATTTTTTGTAACTTTTTTTGGCCTTTGAGTTTTTGAAAAAATTAAAGGGCCAAAATTTTTGATTTGAAATGAATTCCCCCAAAAATAATCATCCCCTTTTGGGGGGAATTTTCCAAAAAAACCCTTTTGGAAAAACATTTTGGAACTATTTGTTAAAAAAAATGTCCCGTCTTTTTTATGGTGAGCATTTTAAAGTAAGTACATGGTGTGATGCGGGGGGAAAAAGGTAAACTTTTAAAAAAAAAAATTTAAAAATTTGGAATTTTTAAGTTAAAAAAACCCTTTTCAACTGGAATGAAACTAAGGGAAAGTGTGCCGTTTTTTTTGTAAATTGTGAAAAAGCGACTTTAAACCCAGTGTAGGCTAGTGTAGAGTATTATAGTCTAGGAAAATGCCACCAAAGGGAAATAGTAACATGAACAAGCAAAAGTCCAGATCATCTAGCTTAACAGGCCGAGACCACTCTATACCCCTTCAATGTTATTTTAAGATCGGGGTTTTGGCCGTATTTTACGTTAGTCGTTACACAGTTACGCCCGCAGCAGTGTGTGATCTCTTTGAAGTTCGGTCCATTCCTGGAAGTGGCAGGTGCGCTCGGCTTGTTATCTCTCGCAAAATGTACATTTTAGCCCAAGTTTGTTGCCAAAAATACGATGCTTGCGCACTCAGATCTTAATATTCTGAAATGCCATCCTACATGAAAACGTTTTAAAGAGCTATCTTGTACTAACAAATGTGTCCACGTCGATTAAGTTTGTTATTCATGCGACTAGTACCGGAAGTTATCTAGGTCAAATTTCTTACAATGTGTTTAAATGGGGAAAGCTGTTAGAAATAGCCAAAGTTACGAAATATACTTTTTTTCGGACCATGCGCACCAGACCAAAAAATTAATATTTTGATATGTTGTAGACAAGAGGTTAAACTTTTACGATTAAGACCCTTTCCAAGATGTGTCTCGATGGACGCATTTTTGCAATTTAACACCAAACATTGTGAATGTTCGGGAGAGTGATTTTTAATGGTGTCTAAGTTCGCAGAATCATGAGTTGTTGGTACTTAAGAATAATCAATATTTGAAACCAGATTCTGAAAGTGCAAACGTTGACGTTTCCAACAGTATATAATATGTAGGGGCAGTATCAAAATGTAAGAGTGTATTTTAAGAAACAATGGGACTGTATCAGTTTTTCTCGCATGATATTTTGTTCATTTTAGACTTATTGATTTTTCATAGAGTACTGTGTTTTTGCGGCTGTGGCCTCCGAGTGTTAAGTCAAACGCAGGACTTGACCAAAGAAGCTAAACCAAATGAAAAAACTACAGTTACAAAAAGCATTAATAAAAGTAATGATGAAGATTCATTGGAATGTAAACTTTGTAATATTGTTTTTGCTGATGATAGTGACAAGCTGGTTGAATGCGAGCGCTGCGGGGAGTGGATCTGCCTAAAATGCTCTGGTCTAGACGACTTAGCTTATGATATGATCAGTAAACAAAGCGACCTTGTCAGCTGGTATTGTGTCCACTGTAAGCGACAAGCAATGATAGAAGTGAAAATGGGTAATCTCATAGAAACAAAATGCAAAGCAATGGATGAAAAAATTGACAATTTTAAAAAAGAAATTGAGCAAAGAATGATAGAAGAGAGACAGCAAGTTGACGATAAATTAGGATCTATGCAATCGGAGATTGAGAATCTGAAAACTAGGATGACGGATACTCTCAGCCATGGGGTGCAGAGGAATACAGATGGTGTGGAGACTTCTGAGGAACAGAAGGCGGAACAAATTGAGACCATGATAGAAGAAATGAGAGAGAGGGAGCAAAGGAAGTTAAACTTGGTTATTTTTAACATTAAAGAGAGTACTGCACATGATATAGACGCGAGATGTGATGACGATGAGAAAGAAGTGAGAAAGCTCCTTAATCTGATGGGGACCCCAGTGCCTTTCTCGAAAGTGATAAGACTTGGAAAAAGCACAGCACCACGTCCCATACGTATTACAACTGCTTCAGTGAAAGACCAACATGCCATTCTAAAAGCATCAGTAAAACTCAAAGACCACACAGATTACAAGAAGGTGTTTATCAATAGAGACCAAACTCCAAGTGAACAAAAAAACTGAAAAAGGTTACAGGAAATTCGGAAAAAGAAGATACAAGAGTCAGAGATGGCTGGAGAAAGAATTACTTGGATCATCAGGAAAGGAAAGGTGGTCCAGGGAAGAGAAAAGTTTTGAATGCAGCAGAGAGTAAAGCACATGTAAATAGCGCCGGCCAACTCACTTTTATTACACAAATGCAGATAATCTTTTGAATAAGAGATCTGAGTTAATTTCTGTTATTGCACTGCACACACCTGATGTTATTTGTATCACTGAGGTCGTGCCAAAGAACACCACCACCCCTGCACAAGACTCTGAATTACAAATCGATGGCTATGAAATTTGTTCAAACCTTGCTAACTGTAAAAGAGGAGTTGTTGTATATACTGCCGCACATTTAAAAGCAGCACCAGTTGAAAATATTGTAAATATTGAGTTTGAAGAAAGTTGTTGGGCTGAGATCAAGTTGAGAGATGGGGATAAATTACTTGTGGGGTGTATTTACAGATCGCCAAACACAAGTGATATGCCATAAATGACGCTAAGTTATTCTCCGTCATGAGGAAAGTAGCTGATCTTAACGAATATTCCCATAAGATGATATGTGGAGACTTCAATCTGCCTAGCATTGATTGGAAAGTAACAACTGCGGAAGGTAGTGTAAACAGTCTTGGCTATAGGTTCCTGGAATGTGTTAGAGACTGTTTCCTTGTTCAACATGTTACTGAGGCTACCCATAACCCCCCTGGCAAAAACTCCTCAACCATTGATCTGGTATTTAGTAATGATGAGGGTATGGTTGAGTCACTACGTCATGATGCTCCACTTGGAAAAAGTCGCCACTGCTCATTATTATTTGATTTTGTGTGCTACTGTGAGAAGAAAATAGCCGGACCTGCTAAACCTCAATTCAGCAAAGGAAATTACGACAAGCTAAAGGAGAAAATGGCGTCATATAATTGGGTTGAAGACTTTGTGGATAAGAGTTGTGAAGAGTGCTGGGCTATACTTGAAGAAAGGATGAGAAAAGGCATTGATGACTACATTCCAAAGAAGAAGAGTTATGTTACCAAGCCAGGCAAACCACTGTGGATGAAAGAATCTGCTCTGAAGAAAGTCAAGAAAAAAGCACATGCATACAAGAGATATCTTGAAACCCGTGAAGGCAATGATTACCAGGCTTATGCCCAAGCAAGAAACCAGGCCAGATGGGAAACCAGGAAACTCAGGAGAGAACTTGAAAAGTCCATAGCAAAAGAAGCCAAAAACAACCCTAAAGCTTTTTACCAGTATGCAAACAGCAGACTCAAGACAAGAACAGGCATAGGCAACCTGGACACTGCACAGGGCAAAGTCAGTAGCGACAAAGAGAAGGCACAGACCCTCAACGAATTCTTTACCAGTGTTTTCACAAGAGAGAACACAGATGACATTCCAGACCTGGAGCCAGAAAGAGAGATCAAAGTGCCCCTGGATGACCTAAAGATTGACTCAAGTGATATCAGGAAGAAGCTGGAAAAGCTTAACCCCTCTAAATCACCAGGACCGGACCAAATGCACCCCAGGGTGCTGAAAGAATTGAGTGAAGTCATTGCCAGCCCTTTAGCCACCATCATGAACAAGTCATTAGAAGAAGGATACCTCCCCCAGTGTTGGAAGGATGCAAATGTGTCACCCATATTTAAGAAGGGCTACAAATCAAAATGTGGCAACTACAGGCCAGTCAGCCTGACTAGTTGTAAAATCGAATGTACCTGGTATGCAGCATAAGGTCTCATTTTATACACAACTCTCTTCTATTCACTGCCTTTATTTCCAAAATCAAAACAATAATAATACTATAAAACTAGTTTTCGAGATCTTTAGTCTCCTTTTCAATAACAACTAATGAAATTAAATTAATGAACTTACATATCAATAACTATGTCAAATTTACAAAAATCCCCTCAAGTATTTTACATTATTAAATTTCTATTTTGTATTTTAACACTCTATATAAATCTATCTTCTTTAAACTAAAACTATATTGTTAAATTCATTACAATTGAACCAACTACACAATAAGGTTTAAAAACAAAAAAGTAAATGTCATCACCTGATACAAGGTACACTAATATTGAGCATCTTATCTGCACTACATTTGTTTCCACCCCCCTCTCTATCTGTCTTTTTAAATGTTTCTTATATCTGTACTATGTTCAATGGCCCAATTTTGTGGTTCACATTGATTCCACCCTTGTTTTGTAAAGGCATTATTCATATGTCTATCATTACTGTGGTTAATGTATTCAGATCTGCCAGACTCCCCTATATATATCAAATCTTTCCCCCCCTCACTACATGTCAAACACTTCCCTTTATACACAACCCCTTCTCTATTGCAATCTCCTTTGCCTCCAAATTTGTGAATCATACAATCCTCTCTTCCACAATCCTTATTTTCTTTTTTAGTCCTGGCAATAAATCTCTAACTTTTATTCCTGCCTTCTCTACCACTTTTATACTAAGTCCCCCCTTCCTCTTTCTGCTTACTTATTTATTCTTTTTTGAACCTTTTTACTAATTCACTGTTTGGTGTCGGTGGGCAGAATAATATTGTATCATACGGTTTATACCACGATGACTTTGTCCTTGCCTTCTTCCTTCTCCTTAGTTCCGACTCATATCCTTTTGGTCTATACAGTGGGCAACTTCCAGTCCTATCACGTTCTACTTGTCTTTCATAGCACTCTACACCCCTCTTTATTACTTCTAATCTTATTTTTTCTGAATACCCACTAATTTTCATTCGTAAACTAAATTCTGAAAGAAACTTATTTTTGACAGATACATTTATCCTCCTACTTGTGTTGCGTAAAATTCTGACTACCTCTTGGATTAGGCATACTTTTCTCATTTTATATGGCATTGCACTATTCGCCATGATCACCTTGAAGTTTGCCATTTCTTTTCTATAGAATTGATATATTATCATGTTTTTTCTTACTTGGACCTCTAAATCTAATATAGGTAACAATCCGTTTTTGTGCATAGAGCCGCAATCTATTTCTACTTGAACGAAGTCACAAATACTATTTGCTATTGTCTGTAACACTTTTGCTGTCCTTATATCATCAGGTATGGCTCTGTCTTCTTCTACATGTCTTTGTTTCTTTACTAATTTGTCATTTTCATACCTGATTCCTGGTTCCATAATCTCACCAACGATATTTGCATCATCAACGTATCTCATGTAGAAGTACATCTGCCATTCTAATCCTGCGTTTCCTATCTTGGAGGATTGTATGATTCACAAATTTGGAGGCAAAGGAGATTGCAATAGAGAAGGGGTTGTGTATAAAGGGAAGTGTTTGACATGTAGTGAGGGGGGGAAAGAAGTGATATATATAGGGGAGTCTGGCAGATCTGGGTACATTAGGGGAAGGCAGCATTTGGAGGCAATAAGGAACCACAGTAATGATAGACATATGAATAATGCCTTTGCAAAACACATTCGGGAATCACATGTGAACCAAGATGCAAAATTCAAAATGAACATAGTACAGTCATATAAGAAACCGTTAGAAAGACAGACTAGGGAGGGGGTGGAAATCGCAAGATGCAGTGCAGATAAGATGCTCAATAGCAGACTAGACCATTACCAACCTGGTATCAGGCGCATGACATTTCAAAATTTGTTAGAGTAGAGACAAGAGATTGTACGTTGCACTGTACTTTATGGTTGTATATATAAATTGTAGAACAAATTTGGGGTGCATTGTGTGGATAACTTAAAGGAGCTCTTACTATGTTTTGTTTTTAAACCTTATTGTGTAGTTGGTTCAATTGTAATGAATTTAACAATATAGTTTTAGTTTAAAGAAGATAGATTTATATAGAGTGTTAAAATACAAAATAGAAATTTAATAATGTAAAATACTTGAGGGGATTTTTGTAAATTTGACATAGTTATTGATATGTAAGTTCATTAATTTAATTTCATTAGTTGTTATTGAAAAGGAGACTAAAGATCTCGAAAACTAGTTTTATAGTATTATTATTGTTTTGATTTTGGAAATAAAGATGGAGGTAGCCTTGATGCTATATATTTGGATTTTTTGCAAGGCATTTGATTCCGTCCCACACATGAGGCTACTGAAGAAGTTAAAGGCGTATGGAGTCACTGGAAACCTACTGTCATGGAGCCAGAATTTCCTCACTGGCAGGAGGCAGAGGGTAGTGGTTAATGGGGAGACTTCAGAGTGGTCAGATGTCCTCTTAGGTGTCCCGCAAGGATCGGTCCTCGGGCCGCTGTATTTCATTGTGTTCATCAATGATATGCCAGAAGCTGTCCAAAACCTTATTGCTCTGTTCGCCGATGATGCCAAACTGATCTGTGAAATGAGCTCCCAAGAAGACCATGATGCATTACAAAGTGACCTCACCAAGCTCCAGGACTGGTCTTCCAAGTGGCAATTGAGGTTCAATGCCACAAAATGCAAAGTCATGCATTTAGGAAAGAAAAACCCAGGAAAAGACTACAACATGGGAGATGTAAATTCAGAGGTAGTTGATGAAGAGAAGGACCTAGGAGTCAAGGTGGACAATGAGCTTAGCTTCGACAGCCATATCGAGGGCCAAGTCAACAAGGCAAACAAATTACTTGGTCTGATCAGGAGGTCATTCGACAACCTGGAAGCAGAGACATTTACGATTCTGTACAAGTCATTGGTCAGGCCCATCCTTGAATACTGTAATGTAGTTGCTCACCCCCAGTTTTAACGTCAGAGAAAGCTGCTGGAGGGAGTCCAGCGCAGGGCCACAAGGATGGTACCACAACTGAGGGGTCTGGACTATATCCAAAGACTTGAGAAGCTGAAACTCCCATCCCTGTATTACAGGAGAGCAAGAGGGGACATCATTGAAGCTTATAAATACTTACATGGACTGTACCAAGTTGATCCTTGTCCATTAGAGATTGATCAGAAAGGCAACACCAGGGGGAATAGCTTGAAACTTTTGAAGAAAAGACATGAGAAAGCGGTGAGGAAGAACTTCTTCACATACAGGGTGGTAAACCCATGGAACAAGCTACCTGATGAAGTGGTCCTAGCTCCAACCATAAACACTCTTAAAAACAGACTTGATAAACACTGGCAAAAATTCCATTACACACTGGATCCTGATATGTGACCTTCCCCACGCACTTAGTTATTGTTGCGACAAGATGAACTGGCTAAGAAAAGTTACAATCAGTAACAGGTCCATGACCTACGAAGACTGAAAAGGATAATATATATAAAAACTATAATGAATACGTTTGGCTGCATGCACATCGTATCTGTTGCTATATGAGTTGCACTGTCCATATCATTTTAAGCAGAAAAAAATCAAGTCGTTCATGCAAAGAGGCCTATACTGAGGACCCCCTACATGCATACCATCTAATCAACAAGTTCACATAATTACAAACTAACTATTTTCACATCACTTGACACTAATATTTATCTCTGTGTGTGGTTTGGCAAGCTAACACTGCACTTAACTGAGAATTTGAAGAAAAAAATGTGCAAGTACAAGAAGGGAAAACATGTCTTGGGAAATCAGCAATGCGCCATTGCGGAGGACAGCAGTCTTATCACATGGAACATATTACGCCTGACTGCCGATGTTATGACCAACTTAAAATCAACTAAAGTTCACTCTGATATTAATCACTAGACGACATCTGAAAATAAAATGTCTCATAAAATCAAATAGTTTTGCTCTCCAAGTCCTAGCACATTTGTTAATTAATTTCTGACAAGATGAAAAGACAGATTACAGTGTATAAACCAGACAAAGCCATTGGGACAGTTTATATCTTCACAAACCTAGCAATATAGGCCAGTCAATTTCGACGTCATTTTTGGCTGAAATGGAAATTTTGACTAATAGACAAATTTCTGTGTTTGTATGATCTTTATGAATTTGGGGATGAAGGGAAAAAATTCCCCAAAAATCCGAGTTGGGCAAAGTTCTTTTTTATGTGCTTTTCAAAAATGCTCAAATGTACAATTGTGATATACAAGTCAAGTCAAAATTCATGTATTATACATGTACGACCCCATGATTCCCCTCAATCCATCAACTGATGATGCTGTGTATAGGTTTAGGTCTAGGTCTAGGTCCAGTTATTTAATCTGCAGGGCACCACAGAGGAGTATACTACAGATGAGAGTGACTAGCTAGTTAGCCAGTGATGTACTGATGCACGCAAGCCCTTGAAATCTGCTATAGAGCCAACTTCTGTTACTGAGGCAGGTTAAAGGTTCCACTCTAGGATGGTGCAAGTGAAAAAACAGTTGCAGTACGGTGTGGTGGAGCTTAGTTGATGTTGTAGCTTCATACTGTGAAGAGCTCGTGTGCATGTGTCACAGAAGGTAATATTGATGTCTTCTCGGCGAATGCTCACATGACCCTGTAATGCCTTGAACATCAGAGTCAGCCAGGCATTCCTTCTGTTTTCAATGTGCTCAAGTTCACGGTTGTTTATCATGTTATTAATTCTAGCACAAGAGTAATAATTCCTGTTACCCATCTGCCAGTCCTTCTTTAAATTGCCTCCAATATAGTCTTTGTCTTTTAGTCCGTTTGACACCTCTATCCTCCCCATAGTGAACTTTGCATTTGTGAGAAGTGTAAGGTATAAGGTGCTCTAGATTTGTTATTTATCGAGATAAATGCAATTTTATGAAATTTTGACCCGATGACCCCTATTTGACCCGAAAAAATATATTTTGCCATCAAATATTTTTGGCAAACATCATTTTCAAAAACATGTTTACGAAAACTCGTTGGGGGGGGGGGAGTGGGGGTATACCGAGCCCGCAGACTAATATATGTACACAGATTTAATTTTGTATGAATAAAAACTGACTTGTGTTTATCAAAATGTATTATAATGAAACATTCATATATACCACGAGTCAAATAGATATGAAATAACCTCAGACTTTTACTTATCAGCTTGTTATATATGCAGTAAGCATTTAAAGGAATAAGGCATTTAACATTATTAGAAACCTGAGCATTCATTCATATTCAAATATCATTGGAAATTTACACAGTTTTAGCTAATCTGTATATATATTTGTTGATCGTATTTTATAAATACAGCTTTGAATTAGCGCAGTTGACCCCTAATGTGAACTTTAATCACACATCTGACAGCAGAAATGAATTTTCCATGTGTAAATTATATATAAATGATATATTACACTTGATAAAGCATTGAGAGTTTGAGTCTCTAACTTTCCTTCTTAAGAGCTGCGGCCATTTTGAATTTATCATCATTTGACCTCTAATATGACCTCTAATCAAATATAGGATGGCAAAAGTCAATTCCTTATGTCCAAATTATATAGAAATGATGTATTACACATGACTGAGAGTTGAATGGTTGAAAATCTATTGTTCACATTTTCCGGTGGTGGCCATTTTGGATTTTTGCCTGTAGAAAATTCCCCCCGGAGATGCTGCACCGGCAACCTCGCTAAATATTCTCTATGGACCCCTAGCAACATGAAACCCTAAAAAAAACTTACACTTCTCACATATGCAAAGTTGGCAATCTGGCAAATGGACTATTTTGGAGTTATTGATTCTAAATAGAGGCACAATACTCCAGGCTAGATTGTATTAGGGAAATATAGGCTGTCTTTTTCAATCTCCGTGGGCAACCTTGCCGGTTCCACCTAAGGAAACCAAGACAACTGTTAGCCTTCTTGGTTATGGTGTTGACATGATTACCCCAGTTCAATACTCCCAATATTGTTTATCATGTATCATTTTGAGTTCTTTCTTTATAAAATATGCCTAAATTCCAAAATTAAAACCATATAATTACTAAATATATCTAAAAATTCTTTATTTAACTGTTTTCGACTGTTGTCCTCGTCAGAATATTCTGACATTCTGACACCAAGAGTCAGCAAAGACCAAGTGGTTGTTGTTTGCACACATAAATGTGATAGTCATGAAAACGTACACATGGTGTACAGATCAAATCAATTCAAGGGTGCCTGGGAGAAGATATGTATAAATTAATTCTAACTGTGCATGCCATTTCTGGATGCGATACCACATAATCAATTTTGGGGATGTGAAAAGTTAAGATTTTAAAACTTTTTAATACCAACTCATCATTGAAAAACAAGACAGCTGTTTTGGGGGCCAATTGTAAAAAGGACAAAATTACTTAAAGTGGATAGTTAATAGTGTCCTCTTTATATATTAAGAGTTCTAAAATGTATCACTAGATGATCTGATCTGAATGCCTTGCGCCCAAGATTTGTTGCACCTGATCGCATGACCCTCAACAGTGGAGCATGTTATTATCACAGTCAAAGAGTGCATCATCAGGTTGCTACTTGGAGGATGCTCAAAACACAATTAAATAGATATGAACAAGTTTTTTCTAAAGGATCTGTTAAATGATCTGTTATCCCGATAATTACTGACAGGCTGTAGCCCCCCTCTACACTTCTGAAAGAAATTTAGAGCTCGTGTAAAACAAAGAAATGTAATGCTTGCATGTG
>CM032661.1:26961759-26976226 GCA_019095985.1 Streblospio benedicti
TGTTAAATGATCTGTTATCCCGATAATTACTGACAAGGCTGTAGCTCCCTCTACACTTCTGAAAGAAATTTAGAGCTCGTGTAAAACAAAGAAATGTAATGCTTGCATGTGTACCAAAAATGGCCTGTAGTGCAACATACATCGCCAGCGTCGAGGAGAATGTGCAAATATCTAAATACTATGGAACCTCATTAGCACAACATGGCATTTCCATATCATAAGATATGATATCCTTACTATGTTTCTACAACATTGGTATATTGGTAAGTATTTCCAAAAATAAAGACTTCAGTATTTTTACCAAGCTGGTTATTGATTTATTTCAATTCTATTGTATTATGTATTTAGTTATAGAAAACACAAATATTCATAGTTTAACGGCTACCAAGAATGAAGAACAGTTTTTACTATTATTATGGGGGTAATTCTACCCTTTGACCTTGAAAAGCCCTCGAGGTCAAATATAACATGATTTTTAGAATTCTTATATGCTATTTCCTATCAATGAATAATAGTAATGATGTGTCTAAAACCAATATTTAAAGAGTTATGGGCAATATTATGTCAATTTTGGCGGCCATTTTGAAAATTGCATAAAAATCAACTTTGCCCAACTTGGATTTTTTGGAGATTTTTTCCCCTTATTCCTGAGACCTAAAAGAACACAAAATCACATATTTTCGTTTGTTAGTGAAAATTTCCATTTCAATGTTCGAATTGACTGGCCTAATACGCCTGTAACTTACAATTGGTGTTGAATGTAGGTATCAACATTTCAAGATCAAACTCCACACCGAACGGATGTGCTAAAACACTCATTTTGCAATAAAATGGCAGCTATTAAGAAAGCATTTTGCACGGATCCTACATCACGAGATGCAAGATTTGAAACAGTGAACTACAGCATCCCTCGGAAGCTGGGCATCTATGCTGTGGCGACACTGGAGTGCCTTATGTATGCATGTACCATCTTCGGTTGGAATTCCCTCGCCTATGTGTATCAGTACGCTGGCGTGTATTCTGAACTTTGTGATGTGGGGAGTGAGAATGTCACTGCAATACAAGGCAATAGGTTTGTAGAAATATGTATTTATCATTGTAGATTACATGTATTCATATACAAAGCTTGTTGAATATTGTCGTAGGCCGATATCAGTACATACATTTCTAGCTTTAAAGATGATTCTGAGTAGCAATGCAGGCATATAAATGAGCATGCTGGTTCGTAATGTGCATCTAAGAAACAACGTCAACACTTCGAACCAAGGATTCCTATCACATCATAACTCATGAGCCGGCATCAATAATAACAATAATGATAAACAATACCAGGTGTTAGAAATCGTGACAACCATGAAGTCCAAGCAATCCCAAACATGAATCTCCATGCAAATTGTGCACAATCACTGTATGGCACGAGCAGGAACATCTCGGTGTCATGATTTGCTTAAGTTACACTCCTTACACCATTGCACTTTGCCTCGTTAGTTTGACTTAACCCTGTCTTAATACGTTAATATCACAGTTAGGATGTGTGATGTCCTCACAAGCACACATACCCAGGCAAGTAGATTGATTGATGTGTACACCTTTACGTAATTCTAGCTCCCATGGCCCAGTGAGTTGTGAGGCGCAGTCTCAGCAGCTGGCGCTGTGTTACTCTATCGGCAGCTGCATGTGGGCATTCATGTTCGTCCCAGCAGGCATTGTCCTCGACCGCAGGGGCATCTTCACCAGTCGTTTTGTGTCAGGGTATGTCAATAGCTGTAGTCCATATGTTGTGGTCATTCTCAAGCTATTAACCATATCAGAATACATTTACAAATTGATATGGGCGTTAGTTTAATGGTATCATCAATCTATGTGGCCATACATGATACAGATAATTTCCATTTCTACAGGTCCTTCTCGATTATAGGGCTTGCATGCCTGGCTTTTGTATCGGCTGGTAAGCTTCAAGTTAATTGATTTATTGAATAACTACATGGGAACGCACTGCCACATTGTTTTTATCTGGCATTTCAGACATTGAGTTTTATATAGTGACAATTACACATAGCTATAAGTGGATATGTGATTCTTTCCAGAAATACCATGGTTGATGTTTCCCGGTTTCGTGCTCATAGCAACTGCCAGTGCCTTCATTAATTCTTCCCACTCAATGGTAAACATTTTTTTTAAACTTTAGACTTCATGTATGTATTTGGATTCATGACGTGTGGGTATACCAGTCCAGTTTCTTCACAGATATTAGTGGATACATGCTTTGTGAAATTACCTCCTATACCAGGTGGCTTTGCTGGCAGGTGACAAGGCTAATCTTTACCATGACTATCATGATAGTCGGGATGAGTAATTCTCTCTGGATCTTTTTAATTGTCAAAGTAAGTATCGAATTCATCTCACAACTGATGCTACCGAGTAAGTTACTTTCTAACTTACGCACCAATAGCCTTGTGTCTGAAACAAAAAAAAACTTATTTGTTTGGCAGAGAAGTTTACATAGCATTGATATAAATGAACTGTGCAATCTGTAAAACTCTTCTAAATGTATATTACTTATATTAGTTCAAATAAACACTATTACATCACCTGTTCATACAGATTGTGTACAACGACGGAGCAGGAATACATTATGTCTACTCTGTGGGCCTGCTGTCCGGCTTGACTGTAATCTACATGCTCAACTCAGTCTTCCTCTTTCCGTGGTTTAATGTCAGTCCGCCTGGTTTGCAGGCAGAGGACATTGTTATCAATGCGAATTCCAGTAGCAATAAAGGTGATTAAAACAAAATTTCATAAGGCAATTGTGTGATTCTTAAGTATTGCGTGCCCAAAGAGTTTACCCAAACATTGCCTCTTTGCTTAGCTATATTGGCTGTATACATCAATGCCATACAAACACTGTACTGTAATGTTGTGGTTACAATAATATATGACAATCTGACTAAGATCATCAATAAGACGATTGTATGAAGTGGCGGACCCAATATTTCTCTCAGAGCTGGTACCACAGCATAATTTAGCTATAGAAATAACCGTGTTATGTAAATATTACAACCAGGTAAAAAAACAGTTAAAGAAACCAGTATGGCGATAAAGTAGAAACTTTCGCACCTGAGCCTGAGTCACTGAAGGATCTGATGCTGTCCACTGAGAATATTCTGCATGGACTGTGGCATGGCATCCAATACCTGCGTTTTGGCTTCTTCATAGCGGGACTTAACTCCTGGCTCATTGAAATCACTGACACCAACGATGACGGTTGGTAGCTACAGTAGATTTAGTACATATATTTGCTCCTTTTTAGTTCCCAAATATGTTTCAATATCAGTTTCATTCTAATTTAATCTAATTTCTACCTTTTTTTAAAGGTAGCATTACAAATTATGGTATTTTATTGCTCTAGCTGATGTTGTTACTGATGTTTCTGTTCTTACTGCTGGTGCTGGTGCTGCTGGTGCTGCTGCTACTCCTGCTGGTGTTGTGCTGCTGCTGCTGCTGCTGCTGTTCCTGCTGCCCCTGCTGTTCCTGTTGCTTCTACTGTTGCTGCTGCTGCTGCTGCTGCTGCTGCTGCTGCTGCTGCTGCTGCTGCTGCACTAGCTAAATTATTCAACTATTTAATAATATTCTTGTTTTCACAGTAAACTTTTACTTGACCATTCTCTGCATTATGCAGTTAGCATTGTGCAGTTAGCAGACATTATAATATACATTTAACTATTTAGGGTTCTGTGGCCAAATGTGTTTTTGTGGGTTACTCTGATATGATATTTATTCAGGAATCACACTGCACAATTTTCCTGGAAGCTTTCCAAGCTGACAGGTATGGTATACATGTGGATACATTTAATGTAAGAGGTTTAGGTTCTGTGGCCAAATGAAGGACTGTGTTTTTGTGGGTTTAAGAAACAACAATCTGATATGATATTTATTCAGGAATCACACTGCACAATTTTCTCAACTGGAAGCTTTCCAAGCTGACAGGTATGGTATACATGTAGTTACACTTAATGTACATGTAGGAGTTTAGGTTCTGTGGCCAAATGAAGGACTGTGTTTTTTGTGATTTAAGAAACAATAAGCTGATATGATATTTATTCAGGAATCACACTGCACAAAAGCAAATGTTAATAATGTAAATCAGTATTGGCCTGTTCCTTCTTATCACAGTCTCTGTTACTCCAGGTCATTGGAAGCTTAGTGTGAGTTTTCTCAATGATAGTAAATTTTGTAAAGAAATAGAATCCTCAACCCTACATATAGATGAAGATGTTAATTTTAAAAAATGTAGCACCCTGCTATAAGTGGGAAATGTTGAAAGTTAGAATCACTCAGTAAGGTTTGGCATTAGAAAATGAGCTTAATTAATCAATAATATAAAGCCTAGTGATAATGAGGATTGCAACAATTGAAAATTAATTAGATACTCTCTATTTAGAAGAGTTAAAAAGAACAATGGTTAGAGCAAAATTGATGAGGTAAAGAATGGTGAGTATAATGCTAAATTTATCAAATCCTTAGAAAGGTCCAGGCAGGCTAGTAACACCATAGATTGCTTGATAGATAATGATGGAAATACTGTCAAAATAGTTGTAATATTTTTAGAAACTATAGGAACTTATTATTATAAAAGCCATGCTCTTAAAAAATATCAGTCACAAGAATCTATTGAAAGATATCTGAATACAATTAATTTTGATGTTGTTATCTGAAGAACAAAAAGGAGGGAAACGCTGAGCATTGACAGTATCTCCTTAGAGTTTATACCAGCCGCAGCTAAGGCTGGGCAAAGGCATCTATGATTTCTGACTGTCCTGATGTCTCCTACTAATGCCTTGAATTTTGGTCGCCATTTTTTCTCTCTTTTTGTGTAAATGTTGAGTGTGAAAAAACCCGAGGGAATCTGGTTGGGCCCATGAATGAGTGTATACGTAGTATAAACGGGCATACATTCACTGGCAAACCCAATCAATCACTATCTTGGTTTATTTCATATCTCTCTGGGGAGAAAACAGTTTGTGAAAATGAATGGTTCTAAACATGATTTTTGGAGATGTCACATGTGGAGAACCACAAGAGTCTATTATAGTCCCACTTGTGTTTACTATTTATGTCAATGATATGATCAATTCTGTTTAGTTACGAGCTATTACTCTATGCAGATGACTCTGCTTTGGTGGTCAGTGGCAAGGACCAAAACATACATGTATTGAAGTTGTATTGTCTGGTCAACTTGTTTCTTTTTTAGTTCATCTTAACACAACACAATCACAATTTACCGTTGACAGTTTCGGCAACTACTGTTGCCATTTTCAAAACATCTCTGCGCATGTCAAGGTCACTCAGCACGACTTCTGATGCCGAAAATCGGGTCGTACACGTGAGAGAGATGGAAGGCCCCCTCGTCTCGGTTCATGACCTGCTTCTGTCCTCGTATCTTTATCGCCTCCCTGATGGTTCTTGTTCTCCAATCCCCCTCCCTATCCAGTACACTCACGTCCTCCCAGTCTATCTCATGATTGTTCTGTTTTACTTGGTCTGTGATCACACTCTTGCTGATTTTGGGTTAGGGATTCTTTCCTTGCTGCTCTGGTGAAAGATCCCCCACTGTTCTGCTCCACATCCTTCATGTGTTCTTTTACACGGGTGCCCAGTTTTCTGCCAGTTTCCCCAACATACACACTCTGGCAAGACTTACAGGGAATTTTGTACACCACTTCACATTTCTCTAGCTTATCCTGTTTGTCCTTAGGGTGAACGAGAATGTTCCTGATGGTCTGTAGGGGCTTCACCACTGTAGACACTTGGTGCTTATTGAGGATACGTGAAATACCCTCTGTTACCCCTTTTACGTAAGGTAAGATGACTAATCCTTTGGAGCCTGCTGAGTCCTTATTCTTTTTCTTTCTCTTGTCCTTTCCTTCTTACTTCTTCTTTTCTATCTGTGCTTTCACTTTTTCGAAAGACCATCTTGGGTAACCACATTTAGTTAGAGCTCCTACTATGTGTTCTTCCTCTTTCTGTCTATCTCCTGTCTCTGTCACTATGTCATTGCACCTGTCGAGTAGGGTCTGGATCACACCTAGCTTGTGTTGCAATGGGTGGTGAGACGAGAAATGTAGGTACTGGTCTGTGGGGTCTTTTTCTTATATATACAAGTAGCTTCACAGTATTGTCTGCTTTCCTAACTAACAAAGTGTCTAGGAACGGAATGGTGCCATCTTTCTCCTCTTCATGAGTGAACTTGATGCTTCCTGTGGTATCTACTGTATTGAGATGGTCAGTCAAGTTCTGTGTTTCCCCTTCTTTGATCTTTTCCAATACATCGTCCACGTACCTTTTCCACAACTGCGGTCTGCATGTGATTGGTGAAGTGGCAATAGCTTCTTGTTCCAGCCACTCCATAAACAGGTTCGCGACAATGGGTGACACTGGACTTCCCATAGCTGTGCCAAACTTTTGTTGGTAGATAGTGCCCCTGAACTGAAAATATGTGGTGGTCAAAATGAACTCGCATAACGAACATTCTCGTTCACCCTAAGGACAAACAGGATAAGCTAGAGAAATGTGAAGTGGTGTACAAAATTCCCTGTAAGTCTTGCAAGAGTGTGTATGTTGGGGAAACTGGCAGAAAACTGGGCACCCGTGTAAAAGAACACATGAAGGATGTGGAGCAGAACAGTGGGGGGTCTTTCACCAGAGCAGCGAGGAAAGAATCCCTAACCCAAATCAGCAAGAGTGCGATCACAGACCATGTAAAAACAGAACAATCATGAGATAGACTGGGAGGAAGTGAGTGTACTGATAGGGAGGGGGATTGGAGAACAAGAACCATCAGGGAGGCGATAAATATACGAGGACAGAAGCAGGTCATGAACCGAGACGAGGGGGCCTTTTCATCTCTCTCACGCGACCCGATTTTCGGCATCGGAAGTCGTGCTGAGTGACCTTGACATGTGCAGAGATGTTTTGAAAATGGCAACAGTAGTTGCCGAAACTGTCAACAGTAATTGTGATTGTGTTGTGTTAAGATGAACTAAATAATGTATATAAGTTATCTCTGCATTTAGGTAAAACAGAATCTGTTACGATGCTCGACTGCTAACGCATCTTATGTCATTCAAATGAACGCGACTGGTATACTGTTATAATATAGCTCTACCTTACGTGTCGGTCTATAACATAACATAACATAACACAAACATAACATAATTTTATTTCAGATAAATTACATGTATATATACATATAAAATCCATAGAAATTGTTAATTGAATAATACATTATGTACAAATTAGTATCACATTATCTTTTACGAATATAGTTGATCCATCCACCTTTTAAACAAGTTGGAACATCTAAAAACATAGCATCTGCATCTATAGCCTCAGTGTCTGGATTATATCTGAAATGTGTACGCATCGCCCACGGACACGTAACAGAATCCATCATCTTTGGATTTGAAAGAAAACTGAACAAATGCTATATGATTTCATTTGTATGTAATAATGTAAGTACCAATTAAAAATCACATGCAAAATATCTAGGAATCACTTTTAACCAAAACCTCAGTGGCGATACTTAAATATTTTCAAAAAGCTTCATGGAAACTTAAATTTTTAATAGGAAAAAGATTTTTTTGGCATCTGTTAGAAAATTATCATGTTCAACCATGTTTTGACTATATATGCATCCAACAGTTGGTACAGGGGTCTTTCACAGAATTATAAGAATAGACTGCAGACTGCGCAGAATAAGGTTGTTTTTTGTATGTATAAATACCACAGTAGACATCACTTATCATCACTAGACTTTTAAAACTGAAATGGCTAAATGTAAAATATAGAATTGATTTTAAAGTATAAATTTAATGTTCAATATGTTTAAAGGCAGTGCATTCTCATACTTTTCATACTTTCAACTACATAATAATGTACATCGAACAAGATATTAGCAATAATTCATTTACAATTCCTCATGTTGAACTCAAGGAAAACTTTTTTTACACTACAATGGCATTTGTCTCTAGAATAAGCTCCCCAGGAAATAAAAATCTTGTGAGAATAAAATGTCTTTTTAAGATTAAATGTAAGCAATATGTGTTAAAATGAAATGGTTCTCGATAAAGCTGATATTTTTTACCATATAAGACAGTCTCTTTTCCATATCTGTGGTAAATATATGATGTGTTATATCTATGTATTCATTATTTATGTTCGTGGCCAATGTTTCTTGTCGTTATAAATTAAGGTCCACCATGGAAATAAGAATATACATATATGTATAAGCTTTTAATGTGTATAATGTGTTTTTCTTTTGTCTTTGTGATAAATAAAAATATATTCAATTCAATTCAATTACTGAACTACAACTTTCAAAATGACATCATTTGACAGTCATTTCACAGTCATTTCAATTGATAGCAATACGAGCTTGATGTTTGGAGATATTCTAGAGAAATCAGACCATAATTCCTCTACCATTTGTTGAAAATAAGAATACCGATACGATTCTGAACATATGTTGATATTTATGTACAGAAGTAGCTCTTTTTACGAAGGCTACAGTAAAATTATTGTCCTAAATCAAAAACTGTTACCTCGGCTTTATTCGTGGGCATGTTTTTTTCTGTCAAGCCAATGAAATGGCTGGTAGGGTATGAGTTAAATAATTTTTAATTTACATTTTCTTTTCCATTAAGTAATACGACGCCATTGGGCCATTATTCTGAAGTTTTACGTTCATGCACAGTTGTCTGTTCATTAATTCATATTTTCCAGATACTCCAAAAAACACTTGCAGGAAAATCATCCCCATTTTGGATAAGTTTATGCCTAGCCCCGATCGCCGGTCTTGGAGAATCACTCACTGTAATTATAGGTACAAAACTTCTTAATAACTATCATCATTAACTCCTACATGAAAAATACATTAAAAAACTTAACCCTAATCAGTACATAAAGGATATACTTTTTTGCGATATCTATTTATCAGCGTGGTATTGTTCTTTTTTGTTTTAAGTAGTTGTCATATTATATCTTTCATTATCAAATGAGGACTGATGGTTACTTGTTTTGGTTAAATATTAAGACATACAAAATATTTCATTGCGGCCTGCACGGATGACACGCCCGTTGAAAACCTGAAATGCAATGTACACTGAATTTTACCTTTCGATTGGAGTCTTTTTAGGAAATTAAAGGGGAAGGCAACTGCATCAATAGATGCGAGTTGCAGAACATGAGGAGCTTTTAGAAAATGATTAAGCGGACTATTAACTCTTTTCTTAGATTTTATTAAACTTTGATTTTCTCACTCATTATTGCTTCGATTCTTACAAATTACACCTTATCTTGTAGATAATTATCTAATCTAATGACACAACATTACTTGTATAGATTGATGAACATTTTTTATAAAGCAATTAGTGAAAAAATTACAACTTTGCCTGTGAAGCATATAACTGATAGTAAAATATCAAAATGACCAAAATCACTACTATTACAAAAGTTTTATATTTATCTAGAAAACCTTGACTCAGTTTTTTTTTTTTTTTTTCTTTGTATTTTTACGTTCATCATTTAAAACCACTTATTTTCCTAATTTTCTTGCAAATCAATACAAAAATGTTCATAATTCATCAACGAAATAAATAAATAAAAAAAATCCCTAGTAAGGTTTTTCTTCAGAATGCATATATCTTCAGATATATACACGTTTGTGAAAATTTGATTTCACGGTTAAAGAGAAATATAAAAAGAAAAATTCATCCACTATGCAAACTTAGTTTTGAGAAAATGGGCTTTAAACATGGCCAATCAATACATTCATAGTAGTTGCTGTCTATAAAATGTATCATATAAGAAAAACTATTGATGATAAAAGGTTCGATTTAAAAAGATGTTGCTTTTATCATTTATAGCATACAAAACATTGAAAATGTAAAATTGAATTTTTAGCCCATATATCCTTATGAGCCTGCAAAGAATGAGTCATTGTTTTTCACTCCTGGTTGGTCTTCACAAATGGGTTGTAATGGGAACACTATTGAAGATAAAAGGTTCATTTCAAAACATGTTGTTCTTCATAGTTTACACTATTATAAATATTAAAAAATGGAAATAGAATATTTTTCCCTTAAAGACTTCATAGTACCCTTAATGAGAGAAAAAAAGGTAATAAAAACACTATTGACCTGCAGCCATACCCTGAAATTTTTCATTTCAATCTTCATTTAGAGATTTTATAAAAAAAGAGAATCAACCTACTTGGATTTTTTTCAAGAGATTATGTAGTACAAAATAGCATTTAAAGATAAGTATTGTAGAATATCAGTGGAAAAAAAAACATTATTCATTACAAATATTATATTAGATTTATATGCTTAAATTTCTTGAAAATAAATGCTAAGGTAATTCTAGTATGCTACTGTATTTTATGAGTCACTTGGGTATATAGGTCAAACTGCTCTGGTATAGAGAAATATTATGTGCCTTATGTGCTCAAATGGTCATGTCGATATCTGAAAAAAAGTTATCATCATTTATTTATTATACTTGTTTGGTCTTTTACGCAAAGTATGACCGTTAAACTGTTAATCTGAGTTTACATGTTGTAAATGATTTTGCTGCTTTTTATCTAACATTGCAACACATTTCAAATGAGACACAAAAAATTTATTTCCTTTTAAGCACTATGTTACATGGCTGTAATTTCCAAATCAAAATGGGCAGTTGCAAATAGTACACAATGGGTCCTATGGATTTTTGGTGATGGATTTTGAAGGAGCTTAATGTAGAGAACAAGGGGGGACAAAATATTTTTCATTTACAATTAACTGTAATCCCTTGATATTTACCTTCTTTCATTCCAATAATTTAAAAAAACTCAAAACCACTTTCAAATGAAAAACAATTCCATTGATGCAATTGCCTATGGTTGTACACATGGCTGTAATTTCCAATCAAAATGGACAGTTACAGAGTACACAATGGGTGCCAGAGATTTTATTTTGGGTGATGGATTTTGAAGGAGCTTAATTTAGAGAACAAGAGGGACAAACCATTTTTTGCTACAATTAACTGTAATCCTTTGATATTTACCTTCTTTCATTCTAATAATTAAAAAATCAAAGCCACTTTCAAATGAAGATCAAATCCATATTGATGCTACTGCCCTATGAATATTAGCTCATATCTAGCCATATCAGGAGTGAAGATTATTTTTATTAAGTTAAATAAAATGCCCTATATGAAAACAATTTCTGTTGGGTCTGCATTGAACCCAGACCATCCAGGTTGTTAAATAAGTTCACCTAATAAAATATTTTGATTATAATAACAACATATCTCTTCTTTGTTATTATCATTTTCTGAGAGAGCCATAATCATCATATGAATGTATTTGTATCAGAGAAAAATCATGAATGGCTCCCATGATTTGAAAAAAAACTACACGAAATGGTTGGTTTCCAACATGGATCTCTATTTTACTGATTATGGTGTTTGGTTAATGTACTGATGTGAATTAAATTATATTTCATGAACCACCTTTTTAAGGTTATTTTAAGAGCAGACATGTACGTTGCATGAATTGCTAATCATATTATATCGACATGACTTATGGAACCATTACAAACCAATTAATGGTGGGGTTAGATGGCAACTTAAATTTCAGATGCTTAAACCTGTTTTTACACATAGGCCATCATATGCCAATCTGTGCGACGCATTTATACTATTTTGGCCAGGTTGTCTACATATTGAGGAGTCATTGAAAGTAGTAAAAATGTTTGTAACAACGAGTTACTGAGCCAAACAAAAAGTTAAATTTGCGAATGTTCTGGGATCCATAGGCGCAATATAACCACATGTATTTATAACAAACCTAAACCAACCAGTACATTTGGCAACAAATTTTTAACATGTTCAAAATTTTTTTGGAATTTGCAATTTTTTCAGTGCACGTAGAGCTATGTAGATGGAATTCGCTATAGTCTATAGCAGGCCTAAGTCTAATCTCTTCACTTTGCAGGCAGTGCCGTGAATGTGAACCATGCTGTCATTGTTCCTGTTGCCTATATCTTCTATGTGATCCACAGGTCTTCAATTTGGTCTGCCTTTGCTTCCATATATAGCTTATGTGTAAGTGTTCTAATTTATGAAGAGATAAAAATCTGTTGTTATAGTTTAACGCATGGTCAAGTAGTTAAATATGTATAACTTTTTTCAATGTACATGTATGGCTGGTTCTCAAGTACGTGCACATGGTGTGCTTCCATGGCCTAGTGGATAGGAAGTTGGACTTGTGACCCGAAGGTCATGGGTTTGATTCCTGGTAGGGTCTGATGGTGGTGTTGAGCAAACCTACCTCTAACAGGTTGCACATGTACATGATTAACGCGTTTGCGCTACTGTAGCAATGTGCTGTATACTCCCCATAACAATGTGCTGTATACTCTCGGAGAGTTGAGAAGAATATAGTGTGACAAGGATGCCAATGGCCTGGTGTAAATATGTAAAGTCGCTAGAACACGATAACAGTGAATGCGACTAAAATAACCACATTTACATTTTTCTATTATTAACATTATGATCTGTGCTATGATACACGTACATCTACATAGACAGTTCAAAAGCTTTCATAATGATGCTGAATGTAATATTTCCATATAATTTGAGCCTAATACTCCAATAAAAAATGTATTCCCCATTTAATAGTGGAAGAACATAGATTGTTGTATTGCATATTGTTTAACTTTTATGATAACTACGCATAAGACATTTTTTAAAACTTTTTATAGTCTCAGTGAAAATGGTTTCTTGATTGTTATCAACGCATACACATTAACGATTCTGATTCAGGTTCCCTGGACATCACTATGAATTAAGTTTGTGGCATTCTCGTTTGTTACTGCAGGGATAATGAACTTCTTACAGTTTCCCTTCTAATCTGGATGTCTACTAGTCAGATTCCGGTACTAATCTTTCTACAAAATACATATCTAAACATTCATTCTATTTTGTATATTATAAATGTATTAACTGTAATGTACATGCATGTTGTTTGCAGGTAAACAGTCTACTCGCCGTCATGTGTATAGTGTCCCTTATTCATCCAGCAGTCATTCTCTACAAGAATAGATCACCGAAAAATGCATATGTTATCAACACATAGGGTAGCATTTATGGTTATGGGTACCATACTATATAATTTCTTTTAATAAAACATCATTCAAATACTTTTGTACTGTTTATTGTTTAAATTGACCTTAAAAACATTTGAAAACATGGATCTTACAATTGTTACAGACAATGATAAAAAAAAATAGAATTTGAAAAAGGGTAATTAAAATGGCATACGTGGTTTTGAACTTATAACAACAAATAACTAATAATTCTAGTTGTGCTCTATTATTCAATATTGAGGTAAAAAAAAGAGAAAGGAAGGAAGGAAGGAAGGAAGGAAGGAAGGAAGGAAGGAAGGAAGGAAGGAAGGAAGGAAGGAAGGAAGGAAGGAAATAGGAAGGAAGGAAAAAGAAAAAGAACATGATCGAGCATGAAATAATTGTCAATCTAATTTGATAAAATTAGAGCAGTACAATGCTATCAATACCAAATAAATATACATGTTCATGTATTATGTGTGACTTTTGTTTCTGGCATTATGAATTGAAACTTTAATGCGAGGTGCTTTATAAATATATTTTTTGTAATATATTTGTTTTCTCACTTATTTACTTATGAAACATACAAATCAAAATAACAAAATATTTAACTATCCACCCTAATTTCTTCACCTATAAATATACATGTAGCTAGAATTAGGCGATGGGCCACAACCTGATTTTTTTGATGCTCAACTGAGGGTGCTTGATTTTCTGATGACATATGTCTAGATGGGAAATAATGATAACGATGCAACTCAACTGGTAGCTTTACCTTTCCCATAACTAGAGACATATATCTACCAGAAAATCACAACTAAACAAGCTGCCCTCAGTTGAGTATCACCAGCCCCACTGGCCCATCGCCTAAATGTCATGAAACGTAATAGCATATTGCTGATGTAATCTGACCATTTACATTTAACGTATTCCACGCTGATTTCTGCCTTGGTTGTTGAAAGTCTGTTGTCCCAGTTCGATCTCGTTGACGATTGCGACCTTTTCTGGATTTCTGGTGGTAGAGCCGCAATTTGCGCGAAGCACTTGTGAGATTCCTGACTTATTTGTGGTGAAAAAGTACTGAAGAGTTTTTCTTGAATAGCCGAACCATCTAGTAGTACGCGAGTTGGCTCCAAAGTCCCTTGCTACTAATTTCCAACCTCATCTTGAAGCCATCTGATCTGAGCTTCCTGTACAACAAACAATTTCACAAGTAAATCCTCCATTATTGTCATATGACTTCTCCTGCCCAATGGCTCAATAATCATTGCCTTCTCCTTCATCCGCCATCTCTTTCATTG